>OV725081.1:114729375-114731875 GCA_928085145.1 Nezara viridula | reverse complement strand
TCTTGACTTTTTAATTTCTTATGTAAGTAAGTTTTTTGTGTAACTAGAGTCCTCCGAGGTACCGTACATAGTTTTTCGTAGACACTGAGTTGTGGTCAACGATCTTACGTGAAAGAATAAATATTTAAATAGGAATAAACAATATTGTAAATAAATAAGAAAGACTTACTTTAATCATTCAAAAGTAGTTTTAAGTTCAGATTTATTCGAACGTTTTACTCCAAGTCATCTTTGTAATTGAGTGTACTTACGCTGCCATTAAGTCCGTCTTGGATGATTTTTCTTTAAACTTCATTAGTCCTTTACAATGTTTAAAAGAGGACTCATCCCACTTGAAACTTTAAGTTTCATCAAATCAACTTTAAGTTAACGAGATTTCCTTAAAAACAGAGACGTCATTGCAACATTTTCTTTATTCAGTTAAAACTGACATGGTAAATTATGTGATATTTCGATCTAATATCATTAATATCTTAGATCGCGATAGAAGATAACAAGTTATTATCAGTACCGGATGTACCTCAAACTCGTTAAACTACCCATTACAAATGACCGACCACAATGAGCTTTTTTTTTTCTCCCAAGTTGATAAATTATAAAGGTGTTAACGACCGTCAGTTAACAAGAGCTGAGAGCAATTCAACAAACGACAAAAGGGGCCCGAGAGGATTAGCTTTAACGACGTGACAGCTTTTTCCCGCCGTAGGAGGAGGCGACTTTTTGGCAAAGGTCTTGATTAAGGTGGCACTGGCAACATTCCCAACCAATCCGTTCCCAGCCCACGCTGATTGAATTTATCAGCCCTCATCTTGTGTCAACATGGCAAATGGAAACCCATTTGGTTTAGATATGATCCCTATAAATACATTGTGGGGATATGAAATCTGTTGATATCTGATGTGTGATAGCATTATCTCTGTCACTATCAGATAAGAGATCGATAAGAGATTCTTGTTTTTCGTTGCAAATAGCTGATTGGATCAAGCCCCAATAAAATCCTCGAGTGTAACGCACTCTATCTTGCGAAAGGCAATTACTTTTGCGTCCAATCCCATTCACTATAATTTTATAAGTAAACTTTACTTTTTTAACTTTTTATCATCACTCGCCCCTTCCAGAAATATTGACAACCAATGAGTATGCTGTGGAGAAATATTATAATAAGACAATGATACGCCTATGAATTCTCACAGGTATTTGTTAATATCTAGATTTTAGTATTTATATATAGGCGAGTTTCAGACTACTTCAGCACTTACTAGACAAACGATCTGGCTTCTAATTAATTACAAAAGACCCATATATACGACTATAATGAAGCTTATTAGAATTTATTTAGTTGATCTTTGGGGCTTCACTAAGCAACCGAATCCCGCTCATGTCCAATTCTTACATTCCAAAATCCTCAATGCCTTTTACTTTTTCACAAATGAAATAATCCATATCCATCTTAGCGTTGTCCATATTTCAGATTTGACCCAATCAAGATACCTATTCTTCCATGATAAACTTCCTCCGCTTCCTCTTCTATTCTTGATAATCCTCCGAGGTATCTGTACAAAATATGGCCTTTTGATCTCATAATTTATGCATTCTAATAGATTACTACCAATTGGAAGTTTCTTTATAAGTACTTTCATATCATTATATCCCATTGTGTCACATTTAATAGATGATTTTTATTTTATTAAAGTTGTAAAATTGATGAACAAAAAAATAAACATTTATTTATTATAGCCCAGAGATCTTACCTCAGCCAGCTTCTTTATAGCCTCCAAAGAATGTTGATTGTGACTATACCTTGAATGAATTTGTATGTCAGTGTATGTAAAATGCGTAAAATCGTTTATAGGGTATCTGTATGTGATCGTTCATTGTGGGTGTGTGAAGGTTTTTTATGTTAACGAATGTTGATGGTGTAGTTTATTTTAGTTAATACTCCTGAAAATAATAGACTGAAAATATTTTAGTTTACGTATGTGGGTCTTTTTCACTATTCTCTGTATCTGTGAAACGTTGAACCGAATGAGCTTAAGTAAGTAACAGGAAATGTTCTGTTGATGTTTTGGTTTCAATGTCGAATGTATGTTTATGTATTCTGAGTTTATTATTGATATGTTTATCAAGTTCATACTTTTGTCAAATATAGATCCAAGATTCTACAATCAGTTTGAAGAATTTGGACATTGTCAAATTAAATAGAAGGACAAGTTTTTGTCGAAGAGTGAAAGTAGTTTGCTTGGGACATGTCTTTTTTTGTTTAAATTTTCCGAGATTTGCTTCAGTCATGAAAGTTTTTTTAACTTATGTGAAATCACTGAAGGGTGTGCAGAATTATGGTGTACTGTTTACATTGTCGCCTGGTAATGGTATTAGTACTTAGTGGGGAGAACTAGTCCGGCAAGTTGGCCCTATTGTGGTGTTTTTCGCCAATCCCTGACGGCTACTTTGAAGTTGCCGCCGCATACAAACAAATTAGGAGTAATATACTCCAGAAATC
>OV725081.1:114331875-114724375 GCA_928085145.1 Nezara viridula | reverse complement strand
CTAGGGTCATTATTGCCTTATTTTTATTAAAAATAAGATTGTATTTAAAAGTTTAAAACATTTCAGAAATGAAAATTATTTATCAATTTCATTCGTATTGTCCTGTAAAATGAAGGGTAGATCGTTTGTCAAGGCTGGATAGTCTAATTGTAGATAGTCTAAATGTTTCGTAAGCTCTGCATTCTGTTAAAATGTGTTTCACTGTCAGAGAAGTCCCACAGGTTTGGCATGTTGGCAAAGAATCACGGGCCATCAGGTATCCATGAGAAAAGCGTGTATGACCTATACGCACGCTCGTATGAATTACTTCCTCTCTGCGGCTATTCCTATTTGACAATACCCTAGAGGAAACGTCACCTCCCTGAATTTATTTTCCTTATGTGTGTATGTATATATATCCCTAACCACCTTAACCTCACTCAATTTATTTTCGGTTACATTCGACCATATCTGTTCCCATTTTGTCTTCATTTTCTGTTTGATGAAGGTTATAAAATCCTGTACAGATACTCCCCGACCAAATCATACAACCCAAATCTTATACAAGTTTTTCAAGTAGTGGCAATTTATAGTCATCATATATTATTGCTTGGTACAGATCCCTTTTAATGAAATAATTAACATCCTTTTTATGGCCTAATCTACAACTTTTTTATTTTCAAAAATTCTCGAAAATAGGACATCTTCTCATAAACAAAACAATTTAATGGAGTGCTAAAAACTCGTGAAAATCCATTTGATTCCACTCTTGAATCTTCAGGTAATCACGAAATCGGGAGAAAAAGCGTGCAAAAAAATTGGACTGTTCGGCTTACATAGCCTCATTATCTTAACATTGAGGTAAAGGTCACACCGAATGGCTCTCTATAGTTACAGAACAGTTTTTTTTTTTTTTCAATTTTGTGATCAAATTCAATAAATTCAAATAAATGTGATTAAAGTGAAAAGCAAATATGTGATGATAAGTTAATAGTACCTCATTATATTGAGTCAGATTCGAGAAGGCTAGTAAATAATAGTTAATTTAGCTATCTACTTATCTATCTCTTTATTTAACCTATTGTTAGGAAATCTTACCATTATTTACATTATAATTATTATTTTTACATTAACATTATATGTATATATATATATATATATATATATATATCTTTTCTTTTTTTTCAATTGGCGTTAAAAACCATGAAGATCTTTGACTGCGAGATGTGGTCTCCTTGCAGACGTATATTGCTTGTGGGAGCACAGATAGCCTGGAGGGGGTCACACAACCTCAAGTTGCAACGAACCACGGTCTCCATGGAACAGCGGCAGGCCACCCATAGCTCCATAGCCGATCCCTCACTCGAGTTCAAGGACAATGACAAACCTGTCTAGATCCATGGATTATGGCTGCCCAGAGTCAGCAGGCGCACGATGACCTATATTTCTTTCTCCGAAACAGACCGTCCCTGGACCAAACGTCAGGGAGACTGCTGACATCCTGGTAAACCACATCCCGATTTCCGAATCAAGTATTCAGGGTAGGATCATCAGTCCTACGCCTGGCCGGTGTGAGAGTTGCCTCCAGTAGCCTGACGTGCCACACAAATGCGGAGGGAGGGTGTCGGGCGGCATGTCTTTCACTGGCGGACAGTAACCCAAATTGGGCGGTCACCCATCCAAGTGCTAACTTGGTATATATATATATATATATATATATATATATTGTAAATTTGGGCATAGTTTGTAACATCAACGACATTAACTAAAATTAATTATACCAGACCCCCATGGGCATATTGTATATTTAAGCCAATAAATATATTATCTATCCATTACCCATAAAACTCTTATATTATTTTCATACCGAATTATGGATTATCTAAAAAAAGAAATTAAATAAAAAAAAGTATAGCTGAAAAACTATTTTAGTATTTTTTTATAATTATGGATCGATTAAAGGCCCCTCCAAAATACCGAAGGCCACCTGTAAGGGCGCCCCCAATTCCAACGGTAATGAGTACGACATGACAAGCCACTTAACAATTTGCCTTTGGCTGCTTTCACTAGTCAACCCCCTCCCAACCCTCATCCCCTAAGTGCCTCTTCCCCCACTTTAAGTTTACCAGTTACCTGTTCATTATTGATTCTAATACGACAGGCCTATTTTAGTAGTAATTTAAAATTATAAAAAGAAACAATATAAATAGGAACATATTGGATGATCTATTATAGATCTATCATATATATATATTGATGTTAATATTATAATTCCACTGAATGTTTCTTGTTATCTACAGACCTAAAAATAAGTATATAACATAAAAAATTACGATAAAGAACCTCATTCAGTTTTATTTACAAAACTGTTGCTAACAAAAGAAAATATGTAAATAATTAAATTTGTAATAGTACTGTTATTACAAATCACTACTGTAGAGTAATAAACTAAAAAAAAAAATTAATAATTTTTGACTGTTTTTTTTTTTAAGAATATTTGAAAATGGTAATAAATGCCGATACGTTACATAGAGAAAATAAATATTCTTATTAATGATATGTTTTATTACGATGATATTTCTTTTAAGAAAAAGTTTCGCACAGTTAACTAAAAAAAAAAAAATTGAAAGAAGGGTTAAGAGAAAATTGTGTAAGGTTTATAAGATCTGTAAAGGCCTTTATTCATCTCATTTTCTTAATAAAATTTGAAAGCTCTCATGTACTAAAATCGGATGAAGACTTTAGCGAAAAGGGTTCATGGAAAACGGAATTTTAACAACAATGTCATGCGATTACATTAAATGCCATGTTTGAAGAAAGTAAAGTATTACTATATAAGGTTATGCATGTTAAATCACTCAGATGAGATGGTAATGGAAATTATATAGTAACGTTTATGAATAGTTAATTAAAAAATGATTGAGATACAAACATATGTTGATAGAATAATTTATGGACCCAGATTCCAATTTCAGAACAAATGTCTTTATTTTATATTTACGATTAAATTATTTATTTTATTTTAAACTATTTTTAAGCTTAGATGGATTTGCTAAATATTCGACACAGCGTTCATTTCCAGCCAGCTAGGACTGATTTATGCGGTTTATGTAAATGTTTCTGTCCCTAAATCGGCAAAAACCCACTCAGATCAACATTCAAAATGAACAGAAGAAACGGGATGCTGAAGAACTAAATGCATACCAGAAGTAATAAAACAAAGCTTCTTAACCCTTATAATTAGCTGCAAAGATTTTACGAGCGCTTATTCGTACATGGATGGTTCACAACAATCAGAACATGTCTGTTCGGTTATATTGCACGTGGAAATAATCCACTGCAGGTTTCCTCCCACTTCTTCAGTATCGTCCTCTAAGATCTAGGCCATATATTTGTCCTTAGTCTTAATTAAATTATGATATGCTCTCGGGCAGTGCAAGGACAAAGCTTGCGGAATATACAAGTATGTTGTATTATACTTATACCTAGTCCTGTCATAAATATTGTTACAAGGAAATATATACAGATTTCAACAGAACTTTTTTTTTCAAAAACTTTATTCGAAAATAAAATGTATACCTACAGAGATTAAAACAAAAAATAAATTACTCAAAATGTCCCTCTTTTGCCTTGGATACAGGCATCTAATCTCCGTGACCGGTCATCAATAGCAGCACGCAGCACTTCTTGAGGAAAGAGCTCAACTGCTCGGACCAGAGAATGTTTGAGGTTTTATAAGTTAGGATGTGCTCAGTGGCATGCCATCCAGTTCGGACGAAAGCCGAAAATCTAGTAGATTGAGAACAAGGCTTCCTGAGGGCCAATCCGAGGCAGAGATGAACTCTGGAATGTTCTTTTGCAGCCACTGCTGAGTTGACCTAGCCTTGCGAGCTGGAGCGGAATCCTGCTGGAAAACCCAATGACTTCCAGCGAACAGAGTATCATTTAGAGGTTTGACAACAGGTTCCAAAACATCCTACGATAGTTTTTAGCGGCTTTTTTAACTCCTTTTTCACAAAAATGAAGCTTTGTGGTTCAATCAAAGCTAACTCCCCACCAAAACATCAATGAGGAAGGGTGATGACCTCTTTCCACACTTCCAATGACTTCTTGGACTTCTTTTGAGCTGCGTGGGTACACACGATCATTTCGGCGATTAAATTTTTCTTGAATTGTAAACTTTTTCTCATCGCTAAACAAAATCTTTCGATGAAGACCATTGGTGTAACGGCCAAGAAGGCACTTTGCATCTATCCACTCTAATTTATTTGGGGGGGAGGGATGGGTAGCCTTTGTTTTGTCATTATTCGAAACGCACCGATCCTAAGGTCACTTTTTATTATTCGAGACATTGATCTGATAAAGATCACAATTTCTCGTGAGGTAATTTCTTGTTTACGAATGGGATTTCTTCTGATTCAAGCAGCCACTGCTCTCAGTGCATTTTCCGTTCTCATAGTGCGGGGAAGGTCTGTCACATACAGAGAGGATCTCATTATATCTATTTATATCGCGGTAAAGGGCATAAGTGTTGAAAATCTGTGACCTACATTTTCTAACTTTGTGTAAGGCGATCACAGCTATTCAGTTTTCTTTATCACCCCACTCCATGTTAACTGAGCTAAAGAAAAATACAAACTAATTGGGATTATCTTTTTGACATGTAAAGAAAATAACCTGATAGAGGTAAGGTTTATCTAAATAATACCTGCAAGGATGCAAACAAGGGTTAACTTGTGTAACTTAAGGCAGAACTAGATATATGTAAATAGAATAATCAACAACTAAATAACGAAATAATTATTAGCCTTTTTCTAATTCTCAATCTTCAAATCAATTAAAAATTTTCAATTCACATATTATTTTTCAATTGGACCCAACGAGAATCTAGCAACGCCTCCTTGGATATCATAAAATTTTGAAAACAAAAATCCACCAAGAAAATATCAGAACGACAAGTTTACAAATATATATATTTTTTAAATTAAAACATTTCACTGAATAAAAACCGTATCGTCTATTAAATTCCTTTCGTTTTTGTCTAATTTGAGTCCTCAATGTCAGTCCTTTGTATTGATAAAAACCCGTGTGAACAATACTATTAATTGAGTCTTAATGTGGAAAATTAAACTAAATAAAAAAAGAGTGAGTGTATACTATTCTCTTTTAATCTTACAACTTTTTCAGAAATATATTGCAATACAATTTGAATTCCTGCAATAGATGAAGTAGGAATCAAGAAAAAAAAATTACATGGCTAGCCATATTTGCATATTGTAGACAAGCTGCCCTATATCAGGCTTGCTTTGCATAATCATGGTGTATTATTCTTTCCGAAGAAGAGAAATTCCATATATAAGAGATTCTACATTTCAATATACTTACCAGAAAAACTTCCTTCATATTCAAAAAAGGGAAAATAGATTTAAAATCGAAATTTCGTCCATTAAGAACTTATCTTTAAAAATTATTTATTGAGAGATATTACATCTGTCACAATGAAGGAGATTTATAATAGTGATCAAAGAGCAAATTTACACTCCATTCACAATAAATAAAAATAAGTAATACAGAAAAATAAGAATACTAAAAGTAAATGCATATAAACTAAACTAAACAAAAAGGAACTGAGCTAATGAAAGTAACATACATGCTTCTATACAATATCTAAAAAAAAAATCACTCGCTCAAGATCTCCTAGCCAAGCCTTTCTCTCCACTCGTGGAAGAAAAGGCAGGACTCAAGGAGATCCCACTGCCCCTCACTCAGCCGCGCTACTGGTATTAAAGACCAGTAGAGCCCGAGCAGAGGCTCTATAATAAGAACTTGTAGTGATAAATCCAAATTTTTATGGCCATCACTTTTACCGGTCGTCCCTGATGAAAATGATTTTCCTGAAAGAATTATTCTATGAAAATAAGTGAAAAACATAAAATTCGTTATCTATTTTTAAATAACAAATATTTTATTTTACAAATAATAATACTCATAGTATTTTTCATGGAGATGACAAATCATTTCTTGATACTGAATGGCACTTTTATCAATCAAATGTAGCCTGCCCTAATTTGTAAAAATATATCTATATATTTGTAACCTTGATATTTTCTTGTTGATGGGGGCACATCACTATGTTGTATAGATTAGAGCTTATCTAAATATTAAAATTTGTATATATAAGGGTACTTATACAAATAAAAATACCCACAATGAAATATAAATCAATATATCATTTAAAATTTTAAATTTCACTTTCCCTTTGTTTGAAAATACTTATTTCAGTTAAAAAGAGAGTAAGTGAAAGTAGTGTAATGCGCGCACCGCACCAGATTTTTCCTTTCCGCCTCCTTAACACGGCATCGCGTTAAGATACAATTTGAATGTAGCCTATTACATAGAGGATGAAATTCTTAACAATTTCCACGCTTACAGTATGCAGGCCCGATTTTTAGTTTCTAAAATATTTTAATCCATATGTAAAAACATTTCAATTAATCGAATCCTGCCATCTTTACCCGAGCGTTAAAACTTCAGAAATCTGACGGATCAATCTAATTCACTCTCCAGAAAAAGTGTAAAACGCGCCTAAAGAATTTTTCACTTAAAAAATTACAATCTTCTCGATATAAAATTTTAAGAATAATAGCAGAAGCTCTCTGGTACGTAAATAACAGAATTCTACATACCGACTTACAGCATTCCTCTATCAAATAAAACATAAGTACTCTTTATTCTCGCTTTCATTTTAAACTTCACAGACATATCAACATACTCATAAACGACCTGAGATGCCTTTAAGAATGCTACTGAAAAGGAATCGGATGCGAGATTTTCTTTCCTGAATAAAGGAACTAAATAAAAATCGGTAAGAGACTCCGCTGGGTACTACTTCTTCACATCTGAAACACTAAATCCAAATTTAACACATTAGCCGATTCTCACATCGACGACAGATGCGAGTTGGGGGATAAAGAGAAAAAAATGGGTCTAGAGGCAATATAAAATATTCTATTGTACATGTAGCAATTACTATAATACAATGTACAGTTTTTCTTATAAGGATATAAAGTAATTTTATACTTTTACTTTCAAAGTCATAATTTGTCTAACTTAGGCAATTAATGAAGCGTTTTCTAAACCATCATAGGTTCACCAGAGAACCTTTTGTCTAAAGTTAGTTTGGCAGTAGTTCTTGGCAAAACAGGCTATCCGGCTGATATACTGCTACTGCCTTGAATACCTTGATTAAAACTTAAGGATGCTCAGCTAATAAATAGAGGTTTCTTTATGGTGCATAAAATATCCAACTTGAGATGAAGGTGGTCTATATAAATTTGCCTGTTTATTATTAAACACACATGAAGCGTAAATCATCTTTTTGATTAAGCATCAAACACTATGTGAAATAAAAGAAAATATAATTACCTATTTTTGTTTCCTTATTCAAATTAATCAAAAGTCGTGTGTTCGTAAGCAGAGTAGAAAAGTCACCACCTGCTTTCGAGAAAGGCCCAGTAACTTTTCTTTGAGAGAAGCACTGGGAACTCTTGGAATTCTACTTTGACTTCCACTCGAGGGTGGCATAAATTCAATTTTATTTATAAAAAGTATTTGTATTTGTAAGACATTTTTTTTTTATTTAAAATATAAAATAAATAAAAAAATTGTATCTTAAATTACCGAATAGAGTAGGTTTCCTTTATTATTATTAGCTGATCACCCACCAGAAAGTATTTTGTTTTTTGTAATTAAACTTTCTGAAAAAAATTTAAATACTTTGTAATTTTAAAACTATATTTTTTTTGTCTATAAAAAAGATATTTGCGCCTGTCAACTTATTGTTGACAATCAGCAAATGTGATGGCGAAACAAGAACTGTATTTTACAAACAAAAAATATATGGTATTTTAAATACTGCTACCACACTTGGGCATTATTTCAAATAAAGTATTTTAATATACAAAATAAAATAATTGTTTGCAACAGTATTTTCTTTTTCAAATACAAAATAGAAAAAAATATTTGTATTTGTTAGATACAAAAAATTATTTTATTTCTTATTTTAAATACACAAAATAAATTACCTACTAGAGTAGGCTTCCGTTATTATTTGCTAATCGCCCACAAGAAAGTTTTTTTTTTTATAAAAATTCATTTTCTGAAAAAAATGTAAATACTTTGCAATTAAAATAGTGTTTTAAAATAACAAAATACACATTATTTTAAATACTGTATTTTAAAATACATTTTGGCCAGGTCTAGTTGCTACCATAGGTTAAGGCGCCTGGTACGACCATTCCGCAACACACTCTGATATTGCATGCTTGTCTTCTCTTAGCCCCTTAACTAGAACAGCTATTGATGGCAAATCATCCAGAAAAATTTCGATTTGTAAATCACACCCCTCAGATATTAATTTAAATTTTTGCAATATTAAGTAAATATACGTGTAAGCAAAAATACAAAACTTCAGCCAATTCTAACGGTTAGTTTCAGAATTATGGGCTTTTAAACTTTTGAAATATTAGAAATTAGGATGACATTTTGGATTCAAAACCAGCATGTAAATGTTGGTTTTTCATTTTTTAAACCAATATTTATTGACCAATAGCTTTCAAAATTTATTTATTTTCATACATTTTAGCTAGATATCATACGTTTTAGCGTTATATTTTTTGTTCATGTATAAAAAAAATTTTTTTTTGTCTATTAAATATGTATTTGCGCCTGTCAACAATAAGTTGACAATCAGCAAATGTGATGGCGATAATGATAAAATGACATGACAGGCATGGGGAAGGAAAGTACTCAGCAGTACCTCTTCCCTAACTTGTTCCAATTACTTAGGTTGTCTAAGGAAGGAGATCCCTCATCCAATGCCTTTTTAGTCTCCTCCTCATGTTCTGAGGTATGTCAGCTGTGGCCATGTCTCTTATAAGTCTGTTATTATGTCCATTTAAATTTGTGTAAAATCGTTGACATAGGGTCGTTATATGTTGGTCAACTGTTGGAAAGTGGAGGTCAGTATGCAGAGTTTTGTTAGTCACGTACCAAGGTGCTTTTGTTATGAGTCGCAATAATTTTGATTGGAACGTTTGAAGTTTTTGTAGGTGGGTCTTTTTTGCGATGCCGTATATTTGTGATGAGTATGTCCATATGGGCTTCAGTAAGTATGTATATGTATTCAGTTTCTGTTTTAGTTTTAGTTTTGAAGATTTGGCAAAAAGAGAGTAAAGTAATTTGAGTCGTTTGTTAAGTGTCATACGTTTCATTTTAACATGTGGGCCCCATGTCATACATGTATATGTATTCAGTTTCTGTTTTAGAAATTCTTAAAATTCTTAAATATAAATTTTCAAAATAGTGATAAAAATATCTAAAACAACCTGTAGCTGAAATCTCTCTCCAAATACCCCTATACAACCATATATTAATAAAATTAACATCAATGGACTTTTGCGCTTGAAGAGTTTTATAACACTTTAAAGCCATTACAGTCAATTTTAATTTACCAGTTACAAATACAAGTGAAATATACCAAATCTCTATCCAAATATCATGGTATGTTATGCTATAAAAGTATAAAAAAAGCATACAATTCTCTATCAGATCATGAAATAATATTTGTGGAATTTTTAGTTATAATGTAAATCAAATAAGTTTTTGCGTGATGCGAAATGGTGTGATAATTGACGTCGAAAAATACCTGTAGCTTTCAATTAAATTTTATTTATCTTGTGTCTAAATTATTCTGATATTATTTAATTAGCACTTATTATTTATTATATCGTTTAACTTATTTTGATCGAAGTTACATTTTTAATTTATTTATTTACATATGCACTGTACTTTTTAATATAACTTATTTTTGTTTATTATTATTATTCTTCTACTTAGACTATACATATGAATCAATGGAAAAAATTGCATAGTAATAACCACGGAAAAACTTTGGTGTAGGTATATGTCTAAACGATATGGCAGATTAATGACAATGTTTACGAATTATTTGGAGTATAAATCTTCTTTCAATCAATAAATTGATTTCCAATCATAATATATTTCTTTGAGGCATCATTGAATTTTCTCTATTTACGTAGCATTTTATTTGTCTGCTGGAGGCCAAATGTGTAAATTAATTCAATAAATTAAGTATTAAAATCAATTTCCTATTAGATGTATATATGATTAGTATATATCATTGTTAACTGTTTATTTATAACAATCTGTTCCTATGTATACAGAAGACAAAGTCAAGTATACACAAATGACATATTTCTTACTGAAAAACTTAGGAAACTAAACCGGAATAATGCAATAGAAATTTCTAATAGTTATTAGAAAGTCAAAATTGGTTTTTTTCAAACGTAACATTGTTCTAAAAAACTTTTATAGAAATCTAAAGCACAACTGCCATCAAATTCTGAATAAGAGGAACAAGGAAACTCCATTGATAAAACAATGTAACATGAAACAGGAAAAAGTGCTCCTTGGCATTTATTTTCCTCTTGCTTCTAACATTAATTTATTCAAAGATATAAATTATCAAATTCACTATCGTAACTATTTAATTTTTACTAGTGGAAATATAAGAAAATTGAATAGCTGTAACTTCGTTAATAGTTGTCCGAAATGAACGATTTTTATATAGTTTTGTTGGGAATTCCATCACCTTTCAAAAGTTTTATTATAAATTTTACCATAGAATATATACTTGGCGAAGTAGTATATATTCTATGTTAAGTGGTAGCCCCCAAAACATTTTTCTTTTCTTTATACCTTTTTTTCCTGAATTTTTCGGACATTTAGTCCATGTATATATGTGTGGGTGTGTATGTGTGTGTGTATGTAAGTATATATATATATATATATATATATATATATATATATATATATATATATATATATATATATGCATGTATGTGAGTATATAAGTATGTATAATTATATATATATATATATATATATATATATATATATATATATATATATATATATATATTTTTTTTTTTTTTTTTTTTTTTTTTTTTTTTTTTCTTATCTACATAAATTATGGTTTTTCTTTTATATCTTATGTAGGTTTTTTATGAGTTTTTTCCTACTGTATAAAATGGATTTTAATCTACTAAACCACATTCATACCACTAATATGTCATGTATAAGGTTACTGCAACCACAAACATGGAATTTATCATTTTGTCATGATTTAATGTATATATAAATTGTTGGATTTACATCCAAAATTTTATTGCATATAATATTTTAAATTATATTAATTGGCTTATATAAATAACACGGGGGAACCCCGGTCTCAACTTGCACTACCCCCTCTCTAAGACGGCCTTATCTACGGCCAAAGGACAGATGCTAGCGAGGAAGCAAGGAAGAACACGGTTTGAGACCTACCTCCTGACCAGACCTCCAGAGCTACAGCCCTTCGGCTATTTCCTGGACCTAGAACGGCGGAGAGAGAGAGAGAGAGAGAGAGAGAGAGAGAGAGAGAGAGAGAGAGAGAGAGAGAGAGAGAGAGAGAGAGAGAGAGAGAGAAGAGAGAGAGAGAGAGAGAGAGAGAGAGAGAGAGAGAGAGAGAGAGAGAGAGAGAGAGAGAGAGAGAGAGAGAGAGAGAGAGAGAGAGAGAGAGAGAGAGAGAGAGAGAGAGAGAGAGAGGAGAGAGAGAGAGAGAGAGAGAGAGAGAGAGAGAGAGAGAGAGAGAGAGAGAGAGAGAGAGAGAGAGAGAGGAGAGAGAGAGAGAGAGAGAGAGAGAGAGAGAGAGAGAGAGAGAGAGAAGAGAGAGAGAGAGAGAGAGAGAGAGAGAGAGAGAGAGAGAGAGGAGAGAGAGAGAGAGAGAGAGAGAGAGAGAGAGAGAGGAGAGAGAGAGAGAGAGAGAGAGAGAGAGAGAGAGAGAGAGAGAGAGAGAGAGAGAGAGAGAGAGAGAGAGAGAGAGAGAGAGAGAGAGAGAGAGGAGAGAGAGAGAGAGAGAGAGAGAGAGAGAGAGAGAGAGAGAGAGAGAGAGAGAGAGAGAGAGGAGAGAGAGAGAGAGAGAGAGAGAGAGAGAGAGAGAGAGAGAGAGAGAGAGAGAGAGAGAGAGAGAGAGAGAGAGAGAGAGAGAGAGAGAGAGAGAGAGAGAGAGAGAGGAGAGAGAGAGAGAGAGAGAGAGAGGAGAGAGAGAGAGAGAGAGAGAGAGAGAGAGAGAGAGAGAGAGAGAGAGAGGAGAGAGAGAGAGGAGAGAGAGAGAGAGAGAGAGAGAGAGAGAGAGAGAGAGAGAGAGAGAGAGAGAGAGAGAGAGAGAGGAGAGAGAGAGAGAGAGAGAGAGAGAGAGAGAGAGAGAGAGAGAGAGAGAGAGGAGAGAGAGAGAGAGAGAGAGAGAGAGAGAGAGAGAGAGAGAGAGAGAGGAGAGAGAGAGAGAGAGAGAGAGAGAGAGAGAGAGATGAGAGAGAGAGAGAGAGAGAGAGTGAGAGAGAGAGAGAGAGAGAGAGAGAGAGAGAGAGAGAGAGAGAGAGAGAGAGAGAGAGAGAGAGAGAGAGAGAGAGAGAGAGAGGAGAGAGAGAGAGAGAGAGGAGAGAGAGAGAGAGAGAGGGTTAATAAGGGTTTCCAAAAGGCAATAGGAAAAGCAAAGAAAGAGACATGGCACCGATACCTAGACCAATGCAAAAGCCCTTGGGGACTAGCCTATCGGAGAGCCCTTGATAAAATCTCAAATAGAAACTCCTTCACATCGTTTATGCATAACGGGGATGCAACCAGAACGGCAGATGAGGTTGTTAATGCTATAATGGTGAGATCTTTCCCTGAAGACGAACTAACTTCGGACACAGAAGACCATGCTCACAAAAGAATTGCAATGTGTGAACTTCCGCAAACCGAAGATGCGCTTTCATGGGAAGAGGAAGACGTGAGGTTGGCTATAGGACAACTCCGATTGGGAAAGGCACCAGGACCGGATATGATAGGAGCTGATATCCTTAGAAATACAAAAAACGCACTGATTAAGCCTTTAACTACGTTCTACAACCGATGCTTCAATGAAGGCATTTTCCCCTGTATCTGGAAACAGGCTGAGCTGGTTACTATCTTGAAGCCCGGTATAACAGAAGTCACTGCTAAATCTTACCGCCCAATATGCCTCCTAAATGTAATGGGGAAAGTTCTGGAAAGCCTAATGCTGCAACGCCTAAAAGACGTGACCGATTTGCTCTCTCCTGATCAATTCGGAGGTCGAAAAGGACAGTCGACAACGGATGCCATCAACCAGCTCATATCAACAGCTAAGGACTCGCCCTATAAATATTTTGTAGTCCTCTTCTATGATGTTGCTGGCGCGTTCGATAATATGTGGTGGCCTGCTATTATGGACGAGCTAAAGAAACTAAAATGCCCCAGAAATATATACAGGCTCATATTATCATTTTTATCGGGGCGCTCTGTCTACTATCAACTTCCGGGAAGGAGAATAACGAGGCCAGTCCAGAGGGGTTGTGCTCAGGGATCAGTTTTGGGACTCCCCCTATGGAATATCAACATGAACCCTCTCCTTGTTAAATTGAGAGCTGCCGGGTATACGCCATCTGCTTACGTGGACGATTTTGCTGTTGGAATAGACTCAAAATCACGACAAGATTTGGAAATAAGGGCAGCGGAAGTCACTGACATAATCTTGCAATGGTGCCAGGAAAATAAACTCTCTTTAAATTTTCGGAAGACTCGACTCCTGTTTTTGAAGGGAAAAATGGTAGGGTTTCTCCCCAGAGTAAAGTTAGGAGATGTCCTAATAAAACCATCTCAAGAAGTGAAGTTCTTAGGAGTCCTATTGGGCGAGAGGTGTAACTTCACTAACCACCTAAAAGAAATTAAGAGCAAAACTATTGTCCGTTACAGTTGCCTTAAAACGATGGCGGGGACCACCTGGGGTCTCAAATATGGTTACCGGGAAACCCTATATAAGGCTTCTTTCTTGCCTATTGCATTGTATGCGGCGCCGGTCTGGGGCCAGAAACTGAGACAGTCAGACATCAGTGTGCTGGAGCAAGCTCAAAGAAGATCTCTCCTACTGGTGACAGGAGCGTACAGAACGGCACCCACTTCGGCTTTGCAAGTAATTACAGGACAATTGCCTATAGACCTGAAAATACAAATATCTATAGCCAAATATAGAATAAAGAGAGGAGTGCCAGCAAATGTGGGAACAAGCTGTTTTGTGTGCCCTAGTGGAAGGTACGACGAGGTGGCCAACAGAATAGAAGAACTAGTCCTTTCTGAATGGCAGAGAAGGTGGGATGCATGCGAGACTGGAAGACTGACCCATGAGTTCTTCCCAGATGTCAGGAGAAGAATCAAGAATGACTGGGTGGAGACGGATTTCTGGACAGTTCAACTCCTCACAGGCCATGGAGACATAAATAAAAAAATTACATTTTTTTCATAGAAGAGCCAGTCCGAATTGTCACTGCGGGGCTGTTGAGGACGCTAGACACATAATTTTGGAATGTCCAATGTACACTGGCGCCCGACAAGCATTGGCAGGAGAGTACTCCATGTTGGAATGGCCTCCTCAGTCTCTGGACAAGCTTGTGGAGACACCTGAGATATTTGATGCCTTTAAGAAATACGCCAGGAGGATATTCCATGAAAAAATAGCAAGAGAGGAAAGAATAAACCGGTGATATACCAAATACATACATTTATTGTTATCATAAGATTTAGAAATAGTATATATAAACTTAGTAATAGGCCCACAATAAGTAGGTAGGAAGTTACTGGAGTCCTGTTTGGTGGGAACAGCCCTCCAGTTGCAGGCAGCCCATTAGTGTAGGTTTACCCGTAATAATTAATGCCCCAATCAAACTAAAAGACCGAATTTTGCCTCACTTTGACCCAAGAATTTGGATCAAAGTGAGAGCAGACCTGCCCGCTTGGTTACCAATCCTGGTGACCGAGCCCTTTAAATTCGTGGCATATTTTTCAGTTAGAAAATTGGATGTACCGCTGGTATAGGGTTGCCCTAAGGTACAGCGGGGGGAAAGAAGGAGAAAAAAAAAAAAAAAAACAAAAAAAAAGAGAGAGAGAGAGAGAGAGAGAGAGAGAGAGAGAGAGAGAGAGAGAGAGAGAGAGAGAGAGAGAGAGAGAGAGAGAGAGAGAGAGAGAGAGAGAGAGAGAGAGAGAGATGAGAGAGAGAGAGAGAGAGAGAGAGAGAGAGAGAGAGAGAGAGAGAGAGAGAGAGAGAGAGAGAGAGAGAGAGAGAGAGAGAGAGAAGGCGCGAGACCGGCCCCTTCATCAAACTGTACGTAGACACAATTAATTATTCACAAGTATTCCTTCACAAAACATTTCTTTATTTTGTATATCTCAAGAAAAGGGCTCCCGGTCATATGGCATGTACCGGGTCCCCCAATATTGAACATAAATAAATAAATAAACAAATGAATGAAAAATAAAAAAAAGTTCATAAAGGAAAATTGAAAGAAATATTATTAGAACATTATAGGAAAGTTCCATCAAAATCGTTAGAGCCGTTTTTGCGCTGCAGTCAATAGAAAAACATGTTTTTCATTTATTGCGCAGCAGCAATTGCGCATGGAGCACCCGATTTGTGTCACTGGCATCATTAGTCAAAACCTTATAAAATAGAAAAAGAAAATACAAAATCGGTTCAATGGTTCCCGAGAAAATCGTGGCACAGACAGACAGGCAGACCAATGGCTAAAATTGTGTTTTTTGAACTCAGGGGCTCTGAAACGTATAGGTAAATTCGTAATTTCTACGAAATTCTTTACTTCTAGTAAAGTTGTTGTAGTGCCCTCTTTCAGTCTCCACTGGCTTCTAATACTAGTGATGCGGCTGGAAAAGTGACACTGGGATCTTCTGAAGTCTTGCTTTGTCTTCCGCGTGTGGGGGGAAAAGCCTGGCACGGATATTCTTGGGCGAATGTATATATTGTATATAGCTATGATTGTGTTTGGAAGTTTTTATTTTATTTTATTTGTTTATTCTTATTTTTTATTTTTATTTACCTTCTTCATCAGTATTATTAATTTACTTCTTACATTTATATTTATTTCTTTATTATTTGTATATATTGTATGAATGAGAACCCTCCAGCAGTGGCTGATTGTACTATTATTCAATAAATAGATTTAAAAAAAAAAAAAAAAAGTAAAGTCGTACATATCGTAAATTTGACCCGATCGAAATACTTTCCTTGCCTAATATAGGTAGGAAAGTAAAAAGTAGCGTAAATAGAACTTATTTTATTGATGTTATGTTTCATTGACGGGTACCATATTAATAACTTTATAATCATTTCATTTAATAGTGATATATCAATAGATATATATATTATCTACAATAATAAACTCAATACATTAATAGATTGTCTAGTTAAGGGGCTAAAAGAAGACAAGCATGCAATACTAGCCTGTGTTGCGGAATGGTCGAACCAAGCGCCTTAATCTATGGTAGCAACCATACTTGGCCAAAATTTATTTTAAAATAAAGTATTTAGAATAATATGTATTTTGTTACTTTAAAATGGTATTTTAATTGCAAAGTATTTACATTTTTTTTCAGAAAATGAATTTTTATAAAAAAAAAACTTTCTTGTGGGCAATTAGCAAATAATAACGGAAGCCTACTCTATTAGGTAATTTATTTTGTGTATTTAAAATAAGAAATAAAATAATTTTTTGTATCTAACAAATACAAATATGTTTTTCTATTTTGTATTTGAAAAAGAAAATACTGTTGCAAACTATTATTTTATTTTTTATATTAAAATACTTTATTTGAAATAATGCCGAAGTCTGGTAGCAACAACACTTTCATGGATAATAATAAGCAATAGACACACATTTGTGTTTAGATTTTTATTGAATTAAAATATAGTCGTCATTTCGAATACTTTTTGAACAATATATATAATATCAATAATTAAACGGTACTAAAAATAACGAATGTATTGTATACAAAATGGCATAAAAAAAAGTTAAGCTACAGAGATTGTAGACATAGAAGCCCCCCTTGTTTCCTTATGTGCCACGGACCATGAAATCCATCCACTCAACAGCTGATCCCTTTGTTCCATACACCAAATCAAGACCATCTGGTTTGGGTCTTATCAGATTATGGTACCAGCTTCGATTCTATCTGGTTATTGATAGAGGAGGAAAACCGATTATTTACCATCCACGTGCCAGAGTATCATGATTTAATTAGGTTCCATAATTATCGAATTTAGATTGCAGTTTCTTGTTCGGACATAATTAGTTCAAGAAAATAACTATTTCATAATTAAGGCCTTAATATATATGGAAGTAAAAGAAATAATTTCATTAGAGGAATAAAATATACTGGAGAAAAAACTAGTTCAAGAATATAGTAAGGCCTAAGTAAATAATTTTCAGTCACCGAATGGTCATGTAATGTGGAAATAAGTAAATGCAAGAATTTATTAACTAGCTAATTATTTATTAAGAAGGTATTTTATATTGAACAGAAGAGATAATTAATTACGGTATATATTAATTTTGGTAAAAAAGCATTTCTCATTTACGATTTCGTAAAAACTCTATTCTTTGCTAATCAATACATCGTTAATACCTGCTATGTAATTTTCATTTCAATAGTCAGTATTAATATACATATAGCATTTACACTTCGACAAGAAATGTGCCCACCAGTTTATATAGGAGAGAACCAAATTCCTCAGACCAACATAGTACGTTACCTGGGACTAATAATCGACAGAAGGATGACCTGGGGCCCACACGTCAAAATGAAACAATAGCTCTTAAACAAGCGACTGAAAATACTGTACTCACTTTTTTCCAAATCAAAATTGAAAATCAGATAAAAACTCAATACATATACTTACCTACTCAAACCCATATGGACATATGCCTCATAAGTTTACGGTTCTGCAAAAAAGACACACTTACAAAAACTACAGACATTTCAATCCAAAATTTTAAGACTTATAATAGGAGCTCCTTGGTACGTAAACAACAAAACTTTACATAACGACTTACGACAACCAACTATCGACCAACATATACGCGATCTCTACTCCACATTTCATCTTATTAACATCACAACGGACTTATTATCAACATGGCTACAGCTGACGTGCCTATCAAGAGACGGCTAAAGAGGATCTGGATGAGAGATCACCTTTCTTGAATTAAGAAAATAAACCAAGACCAGGAAGAAGTGCTGCTGGGTACGATTTTTTTTAATCATGCCTAAAATGTCAATTTTTCATATTAGTTACAGCACATCTGCTTATTGTCAAGCTCATGACAGGTGTTCATGGAAATATGAAGACAAAAAAAAAGTATTAATTTATAGTTATTTTGGCCCAAGTAGAAAATTATTAATATAACAGATATATCTAAAAATTTCAAGATCGTGTTCCAGGTGCTTTAAAACTAATAAAAACGCAACAATGCCATCTACTGACGACTTTTGATACAGTGAAAAAGTTAATTATTGCCGATGGAAAATGGACCAAAATTGAAAATTACACCAAAGACTATAGGCTTGTTGCATCCCAAAGAACAGTCATATTAGAACATCAGTTCGTTAGTCTATTTCGTCCACAGGTCCTTCAATTATAAATACATAATTTGATTGTTTTTTATTCAAGTGTGAATCTCACTTTTGTAAGTTATTCGTTTCACTTATCTTGCGAACAGTCTATGAGTTTGACCCTAACTCACCTGAATAAGTACTTATTTTTTGCTATCAGAACTTACTCTTAATATTTTATCCACCGAGTATACTCATTTCACCTTAGTGATTTGTCTATGTCAGGATGATTTTGATTGAGCATGGCTTTCGAGGCAGCTCCCAGAAATCCATTAACTTTTCCCATCAACATGTTTCGTAATTAACCATCCACCCAACCTCTCAAGTTCAATATTCAAATTCAACCCCTTGAATTTCTGGCTGGAGTTTCCAAAGGCAGTTTCCTTCCTTCAATCTACATATTTCAAGTCGATAAAGCGAAACGTGTAAATACTAGCTTTACATTTTTATAGATTGGCAATTCGTTTTAAATATTTCATTATAGCAATGTCACATTTGTTTTATTCAATTCAACACCTGACAAACACATAAGGACTCATAAAAAATGATTTCATATTAATTTATCCCTCCGAGGTATCTGAAAAGAAGATGGCCTCGTGATCTACTTACGCAAATATATTATTAGAGTGCTACCAATGGGTAGTTTCTCAACAAGCGTTTTCATGTGATTGTATTATTACTGTGTGTACATTTACTAGTTGTATTTTTTATAATACAGTTGTAAATATCAATGAATAGAAAAAGATTAATTTATACGGACGTAATAACATACTAATAAATTTAAATATTAATCCGAACTTGCTGACGAACTGTTGACAGCAGATGGTCTCATAAAAAATCATGACTCTTAATGTACATTATTTTACTAATATAAATATATACTAATGTAAATTAAATGTAAAAAGTATTTTTATTTATAATTATTGGCATTTATTTATGACTATGCGAAGCACAATGAATAATGTCAACGACATATTTATAATATACTTATTAAGAAAATTACTCCTTGAAAACCTAAAATATATTTGAAATTAAATGTGATCTAAAATAATAGAATTGAAACAGGAAATTTAATAACCAAAGAAATAATTTTCTCTAGGCTATGTGTTATCCTCAGCTGATATATATAAGACCCCAATACCTTGGAGAAATATAAACTTTATGCGAGAGAGTAAATATTGTGAAAGTTGAAAGATTAGGGTCGTTTTTCAACCCAGCCTGATATATCCTTATTCCTCAAGGGGCAGATGTATAAATGGTCCTAAAACCCCAGAAAAATACGTTTATTTTTTTCCTCTATATTTTAAACCTACAGCAGCAACAGACTGCAGTTTTATATATACATATATACACTGATAAATAAAAAAAAAATGGAAGATTCAGTCCAGGATCATTCTCGGTTATTAAAAAATCACAAAGAGCTATCAGTAAATAAAATTATGGATATTTTATGTATTAATTTGACGTTGACGTTGTATTAATGTATTGATTATGTATAATTTATATTAATATATGATGTCTTTAGCGTTAGCCGAGAGGCCGTTTGTATAATGTGTGATTATGGCCCAGTCAAATTAGGCATGTTACCTTGGTCGGGTAATTCAAATTTATTTTTTATATCGTTAGGTATGTAGTGAACATAATAAATCCAAGTTTCTCCCTTTGCATTGGAATTCAGTACTTTTTATGGTTTACACTTAATAGCTCCCTTTTAAAGCTACATAGATAAAAAATAGTTATATTCTAATTTAAACAACTTAAAATTATCTAACCTTTTCCTACACAACATTTTTTTCTAAACCCAACAGAAAGCGACTGGGCTAAATTCAGACTTTACAAACGGTCTCTCGGCTTACGCTAAAAACATTATATATAAATATAATTTATGTATAATTAATACATTGGTAAAACGTCAACGTTAAATTGATTCATTTTTATATATGTTGATTATCAGGCCAGCTTTGTTTAAGTTTCCATATAATGTTGGATTGGAAAATAAGTTCTTTCGGTTTTTCAGGGTGAAATAAATCTCAATGTATTATAGACATCAAATTAATTTTAATCTTTAATGTATTGACCATTATTCAATATGACTTTTTCCCATCTTTTTACTAAATGCAGTATGCGATTTTCATTGAAATTTTTAAAAAATGATCCAAATGGTTTTTGATGTCCTCTTTCTTTTGGAATTTCTTTCCATTCATGGTATTCTGCAGAGACTGGAAAAAGTGGAAGTCACTTGGAGCTAGGTCTGGTCAATAGGGAGACTGGGGCAAAAGGTCCCATCCGAGGCTCAATAATTAATTATGAGTGACGAATGAGGCGTGGGGCCTAGCGTTGTGTTGGTGGATCACAACACCATCCCGATCATCGTAACTCTTCAGGATGTTCCCCAAATTCGATGTTACTATATCCGTTGGAGAGCTGAATTATTGCTCTTCAAAGCCGTATGAATTATTTTTGATTTAATGCCTACATAAGAAATAAATAAACAAAAACTCCTTATAGTTTCTTATTTTTTATCTCGATCTGTAATTATTTACGAACGTCCTGTTGATGTCATTTTGTGTAGTTTAAGTGGTCCTAAATTCCTGCTAAATTTCTTGTAGACAGCTAAACTTGTATTAAAGTTATAATATTTTTTTATTTTCTAAAACAAAATCATGTGAAGGACCCAAACATTAAGCCTGGAAACATAGCCGAGCTTGTGCAAATGGTTTTCTACGCTTGTTTTGATAGGTGCGTTTGGTTAAACCATTCCCATCTCAAACATTCCTAAAACCAGTGCAATTTTTTCTATGAGCTTCTGCAGCACGCTTTTTTAAAATAATACTACAAACTACAAAATATGCCGATAATAAATGATATTTTCTTCCATATTCACAGTGCAATAGCAAACATTATACTAAGCTAGTGTTAACAACAGTTAATAGATATAGTTGTTGACATATTACAAACAGGATAAACAATACACCTTAGGGGTTAATTCATCAGATAATAAGTGTATCACAGTGACATAAAAATAAACAGTTAAACCGAAAGGACTTATTTGCCAACCAAATATGATTTAGTATTTAAAACATTTTGAATATGAATTCTTAAAGTATTCATGAGTAAATGTTTCATCATCAACCAAAACAAATGTTAACTCTTAAAGGTCTCATAAAGTAGGATGTCGATTAGTAAGTAGAACGCATGTGAAATATTCCAGCGTTTTTTTTTTTGTTTGTTTTATGTAATCAATTCCATCTCTATTTTCTTAACTGATCATAACTTAATTATTTCACCTTATCTTCTTAATATGGTAATTATGAATTGATGAAGTAAAAAATACAAATACAATGTATGTCACTCACTCTCTTTTGTAAAAAGGGGATAATATTCAATTTCAAAGTAATTATCTTTAGAAATACTGATTAAAAGTAAATGATTTTGTATGTAATAATCTATAACATGATGCGCCGGCAAAATATACAGTGCAAGTTCCTCAACTAGTCGGTTTTCGTCTGAGGGATTCAATTGTTTTCAATATAATTTAAAGGGTATTCCTCCAAAGAATAAATGCAATGTGTTTCGATTTATCATAATTTAATCTAGTTTTGTCCAGTTTTGTGATTTTATGATGTTTTTGTTGATGTTAGTTAAAATATAAATGATTTTTTTTCGTTTCTCATGATTGAGAAAACTAAATTTTTGAAATAGTCTAAGAAAGTTATGGGATTGGAAGATGAATATATAATATACACTTCTACGAATAAAGTTGACGAAAATGTTTCATTTATATTAAAATAAATACTTACAATTTCAGTTATTTATTTAGATTCCATGCAATTTGCGCCTGCGCGGCAGCTTTGGTGCATTAACTTGATTTTGTTTTTATCAATATAGTAGGTCTCTTAGTCTTTTCGTTTTTCACCTGCGTCGTTCAGGTAACAAGAAGCAGGAGATAAAAAGAGCCAGAGGATTGGAGTGATTTTGGATTGAAAAATGAAATGTAGTGTATTTGTCGTGGATGAAGGGTTTTACTGTTGGGGTGTTTAAGTCGTTATCTTATAGTGTTATTTGAAATGTACCAAGGTGCGTAAACAATTTTTCGCAGAATTTTCGATTTTGTTGTTTGTATTTTGTTCTACACAAAAGTCTGCTCCATATGTCCATATTGGTCTCAGTAGGGGGTTGTAGATCAGTCGAATGTTTCGTAAATTAAGTGAATATCTGTAGTCCATAAGATGAGAGAGTTGGTTATATCGTCTAGTAAATTTTTGTATTTTTAATTTCGTATGTGTGTTCGTATGTAAGTAGAGTCCAAGGTGCCGTACATACTTCTTCGAAGGCACTGGGTTGTTGGCAATCGTTATAGGTGGACATGAGGCTTTCCTAAGCGAGAAACTAACTAGTTTCAGTTAAAAGTTAAAACAAACTGTGAAATTTTCTTGTAAAGCCTACACGAATATGGCCATTTGTTTTTTTAGTTTTCTTCAATCTCTCTGGTGTAAAATGTATAATGAATATTATAAAATTTATCTTGCTGCCGTCGGTAGCTATTTATTTTCTAAATCGTTATAAAGGAAGGATAAAACTGATTTATACGATATTAAATTATATCTGCTCCTGTTATTAATTATCCTTCTCATCAATATTGATCAGTAGGGGTTCGCTCCCCCCATCGGAGCCTCCTAATGAACTTTCATGGCTTATATTTAATGAACACCAGTTTCTCAAATGCCTACGAAGGGAAGGACATTCGTTATTGTAATCAATATAATTGATAAAAAAGTATGTCTGTCATTGATAAACATATACATATGTATATTTACATATATATCGTATGTGTGTGAGTGCACGTGTCGCTCGTTTTCTGTAACCTCATAAATCGTAAATAATGAATTTTGATTTAATACCACAGTGGCAATTAAAATAATATGTACTCCCATCTAGTAGAGATGAGTCCAACAATATTTTTATTTTGTATTACAGTTTTTTTTTTTTTAATTTTAATAGCTTATTTATTGAAATATATTACAATCTGTCTCAGGGACATTAATAATAGTGTTCACAGATCACATTCACACTCTATATACAGTAAATAAAATAAATTATACAGAAAAATAATATATATACAATAAACAAGAATAAAATAACCTAAAAATAAATAAATAAAAAGAACAAATGCACACCTACATACAATATTTACAACTTGGCGAGAGAACTCCAAGCCAGACTTGTCCCTCCAACTGTGGAGGGAAAAGTATGACTCCAGGAGTTCCCTGCACTCCTCTCTCAACCGCGTCACTAGGGCTAAACCCAGTGGAGATTGAGCAAGAGTGCTTTAGCCACATACACTCATGTCGTGAGTGGAGAATCTGGCCATTGCCAGAACTCCAATATTTACAAACTATAAAAGATCGCGGGGCCACTGCCGTTTTAACCTCCTTGGAGGATTATATGGATGGGTGGTGCTGGATAGAGATTTTGCAAAGGGATTTGGATGATGGGTAAGGTTCTGGTGGAATTTGGAGAATTTTGCTGGGATAAGGTCTAGGACAAATGGGATATTAAGGTCATGGTGTAGGGTTTTGTTGGTTACATAGAAAGGAGCATTGGCTATTGTTCGAAGGACTTTTGATTGGAAGGATTGGATGCGTTTGATGTTAGTAAATTTTGCTGTTCCCCACAGTTCAAGTCCGTAAGTCCAGATAGGTTTCAGTATTGTCTTGTAGATCAGTAACTTGTTTTCAATGGAAAGTTTTGATTTTCTGTTTAGTAGCCGGTATAGTTGTCCGTATCGTCGGTTTAGTTCCTGTCTTTTAAGTCTAGTATGAGGGTTCCACGTTAGTCGTCTGTCTAAGAGAAAGCCAAGGTACCGGACTGTGTCCGAGAAAGGAAGCTGAATGGAATTAAAGTGTACTGGTGGACAGGAACTGCGTCGGAGCGTGAAGGTGATGTGTTGGCATTTGGATTCGTTTACTTTAATTCGCCATTTATTACACCAGTGTTCAATCAGGGAGAGATGTCTTTGAAGGTTTAAGGATGCTATATCAGGATCTGAGTCGGATGATAGAATGGCGGTGTCATCAGCAAAAGTTGCCAGGAAGGTATCGGGATGGACAGGGATATCAGCGGTAAAGAGGATGTAAAGGACGGGACCCAATACGCTACCTTGAGGAACACCTGCCTCAATTGGATAGCAATTCGATAATTCACTACCGCAGCGAACTCGGAAGGTACGATCTGAGAGGTAGGAACGGAGGACAAGGTACAAGGACTGAGGAAGATAGGTTTTCAGCTTGGAAAGAAGCCCGGCGTGCCATACCCGGTCAAAAGCTTGAGCTATGTCCAGAAATGCACCCGAGCAATATTGCTTGCTTTCCAATGCTGCGGAAATATGATCGACCACTCGGAGTCCTTGTTGGACTGTGGAGTGTTGTGAACGGAATCCGAACTGATGTGAAGGAAAATTTTGGGATTCTATAAAGGGTAGGATTCGTTTCAGGAGGATCTTTTCAAAGATTTTTGAGAGAATCGGAAGTAGGCTAATTGGTCTGTAGGACGTTGAGATGTTGGGAGGTTTGCCTGGTTTCGGAAACAGGATAATAGTGGAATGTTTCCACAAGAGAGGAAAGTGGGTGGTTCTTAGGATGGCATTATATAAGTAGGTGAGAAATATAACAGCTTTAGGAGGAAGTTGTCGAAGGATTTGAGAGGTAAGGAGGTCGTATCCAGGAGATTTACGGAGAGGAAGTTTTTGTAAGTGATGTTTGACCTCAGAAGGATTAACTGCTTTAGGTGGCAAGGAAAGTGGAATGGGAGATGTAAGGAGTTCTTCTACTGTTGTGGTATGGGTGAGGTTGGATTCCGGATGAGAGGTAAATGTTCTGGAGAGGTGTCTGGCGAATTCCTCAGCTTTATCTTCATCAGACGCTGCCCAGGAGCCATCGCTTCGACGGAGGGGATGGGAAATATGATGGGATTTTAGGATTTTGTTGGTGATCTTCCATAGGGAATTGTCATGAACAGAGAGGGAAGTAAGGTAGGAGTTGAAGGATTGGGATTTGAAGGTGGCCAATTCCTGCTTTAATTGTTTACTGTAAAAATTATAGGAACGACGATCGATGGGGTGTCTAGTACGTTGCCATAATAATCTGGCGCGGCGTTTGGTATGGATTAGGTCTATGAGGTGTTGAGGTAACTTATTTTTCTTGGGAGTTCTTGAGGAGTGGTTTGGAGAGGAAGCAGTCCAGATTGCTTGTTGGATAGTGGTGGTGAAAAGGTGTACGGCATTGTCAAGGTCATCTGGGGTTTTTAGGGTTATTCTGAGGTCAATTTTATCGGATAGGATTTGGTGATAGAGTTTCCAGTTAACTGGGCCTCTGATGAAGGACGGTGGAGAAGACTTAGGAATAGGAGCAAGAGATAATTGGAGTAATAATGGACTATGATCTGAGGATAGTTCGGCAAGACGGGTAAGGGAATGATTGAGGGGACCTAAGCCACTGTGGATGAAAAAATCAAGGATATCGGGATTGCGGTTAGGATCTGTGGGCCAGTAGGTAGGTGACTTAGGAGGAAGGATACTGAACCGTTGGGAATTGAGTGCAGATAACAATGTTCTGCCACGAGAGTTCGTGGTTCTAGAACCCCATTGATGGTGTTTGGCGTTTAACTCTCCACCCAGGATGAAATTATGACCTAAGGAGTTGAGGAGAGAACTGAACTGGACTTTGGATATGGATCTGTTAGGAGGGCAATATGCTGATGCAAGGGTGACTGGAAAGGAGAAGGTTTTGATTACAATAGCGGTTGACTGTAGGAAATCTTGAGTGGGTAATGGGAGTAAGTGATGGGAGAGGGATTGGTGTACGATGACAGCAGTACCGGCATGTGCTCTGCCGTCAGGATGGTCAGTACGGTAGGTTAAATACTGTGGGATTTTCAAATGCTGTTTTATGGTCAGTCGAGTTTCTGTAATAAGGGCTACGTCAATGTTCTTGTCTTGTAGTAAAGCTGTTAGTTCGTCAACGTGATTTCTAACACCATTCGCATTCCAAAGGAGAATGGATATGGGTTTTGGGATGTGAGTCATTAAGGATTTTTCAAAGGAGGGATTAGGTGAGATACGAGATTTGTAAGGAGTGATATGAGTGGAGTAACTAGGGATTTGAAATCGGTGAGGAAAGATGCTAACAAACTGGTGAGATCTGTTGCATTTGAAGGAGGAGGAATTTGAGGTTGTTGATGATTATGTGTGTTAGGATGAACAGAATATTGAGGTTGGGGCTGAGGTAGTTGCTGCGACAGGGCTTCACATGTATTATTGGGGTTCTTACCTCCAAGTAGTTCGGAGTATGATAAATTATTATTAACTATTCTAGAAGGTTCTCTTCTTGGTCTGGTTGTCTCATCTTGAATCCGGTTCTTCTGGTATCTGGATTTGAGGCTCTTATAGGTTTGGCAGCCTTTGTAGTTGGCCGGGTGTCCCTCCTGGCATAGTGCACACACTGCAGGATCTTGTATTGGTTTGGTGCACTCCACAGATTTGTGCTGTTCACCGCATTTCACGCAGCGCGGCAGATGGTGACAATAAGTTTTCGTGTGGCCATACGCCTGACAATTGTGGCACTGTACAATTTCCTTCTTGGGGTATGGCTTCTCTATCTTCACGATAGTGTAGTACAATCTCTTGATGTCATATATTTTTTCAATACCAGGTGATGGCTCTAGATCCACGAAAAATAAAGGTAGTGGAACCTTATTACTTACTCCTGGCTGCTCCTTATTCTCCTTCAGAACGTTGGTTACCTGACGCACTTTGAAACCAAGCGTCGCTAGTTCTTCTTTTATAACTTCAGTTGGGGTTGAGGAGTGTAAATTTCTTACCACCACTCGTAGCGATCTCTCCTGTTTCAGCTGGTATGTGTGGAAATTTGCATTCGTTTCGGACAGGTACTTCACAATTTTTCGGTAGGTTTCTGCAGTGTCTGGTGTTATTTTCGTATCGTTGGTCCTATTGAGGCAAGAATAAATGCCGGAGCAGATTTCGTTTAGTTGTGTACACAGTAGTTGAAAATTTTTGATATTTTTTACAAATATCGGAGGAGGTCTTGGTTCCCTAGGTACTGCTGCTGACTCCATTACTTCTCTGTCATTATGAAGCACTTGGAACGGGTTTGGAGTGAAGAAAGGAGATTCTTCAACCATTTCTTGCGAAGAGGTACCTGGTTGAGGCTGAGGTTCTGTACCTGAAGTTTTCACTGTGGTTGGAGCAATTTCTCGCAGGCAGCGACGAGTTCTTTGTTTCTCTGGTGAATCACGAGGGGTGCTAACACCGTCTGACCGAGTCCTTTTGGTGGGCACCTTACTGGACATCACTTGCTGACTATGCCGCATATCATAAGAGAAAAAAAAAATTAAAATTAAAAAAAAAAAAAAAAAAAAAAAAAAAATTAAAAATTAAAAAAAAAATGTAGCAAACAGTAAATAACAACTGCTCTAGTGTACACTTCAAATGTATTGAGTAAATAATCAAAGAGATTCCGCTGAAAAATAGGCAAAAACTGAGAGAAGATTTCAGAACACGTCCTTCGCATCAGCTGATCCACTGCCTTCTGTCGTATTACAGTTAAAAGATTTTTTTTCAATATCATTAAATTATTTTTTTTTTTTGTCTATAAAATATGTATTTGCGCCTGTCAACAATAAGTTGACAATCAGCAAATCTGATATAATGATATAATGACATGACAGGCATGGGGAAGGAAAGTACTCAGCAGTACCTCTTCCCTAACTTGTTCCAATTACTTAGGTTGTCTAAGGAAGGAGATCCCTCATCCAACTCCTTTTTAGTCTCCTGCTCATGTTCTGAGGTATGTCAGCTGTGGCCATGTCTCTTATAAGTCTGTTATTATGTCCATTTAAATTTGTGTAAAATCGTTGATATAGGGTCGTTATATGTTGGTCAACTGTTGGAAAGTGGAGGTCAGTATGCAGAGTTTTGTTAGTCACGTACCAAGGTGCTTTTGTTATGAGTCGCAATAATTTTGATTGGAACGTTTGAAATTTTTGTAGGTGGGTCTTTTTAGCGATGCCGTATATTTGTGATGAGTATGTCCATATGGGCTTCAGTAAGTATGTATATGTATTCAGTTTCTGTTTTAGTTTTAGTTTTGAAGATTTGGCAAAAAGAGAGTAAAGTAATTTGAGTCGTTTGTTAAGTGTCATACGTTTCATTTTAACATCTGGGCCCCATGTCATCCTTCTGTCGAAGGTGAGTCCAAGGTAAAGTACCGTGTCCGTTTGAGGAATTTGATTGTTGTCGATATAAACTGGAGGACAGGTGTTTTTTCGAAGAGTAAATGTTATATGTTTGGATTTGTCATGATTAAGTCGAATTTTCCATAGTGTGAACTATTAAATTATTAAAATATAACTAATGAAATTACGAACAGTAACCGAACAATACAATAAGTATATGAGATTTAAAAAAAAAAAAAACGAATATACGCGTAGATTCAATTGATTGAAATCAATACCACAGAATTCACAGTTCGAATGCATTTCCTGAGGATTACTACAATTTTCGAAACCTCCTTGCTTGAGATAAGTCATTGTTGCAACAAGTAAGTAAGATGTCTCGTAAGTAGAAGGAAACTTTTATATGAGTGATAGTAGATCTCAAGAGCTAAGAAAACGTTCATATAAACAATGGGCCAATTTTCTGCAAAAAATTAGAAAATCACGGTTTCATCGTTCTTTCATTATTCAATCCACATCCCTGAGGAATTCTATCATATCCTACATCCGGCGCTCCAATACAGTCCTAACCTTTAAATCCCGCCTGTTTAATCTTACCCGTTCAGTTCTCATAAAATTTAAAAATTGTAAATATGTATATAAATATCTAGTTTGTTTTCAATACTTTTATTTCATTTTTTTTCTCTTAATTAAAGTTTGAAGGTAAATAATATTTTTTTCTTTTATTTATTCATTAAATAAATGTGTTGTATTTTGTAATTATTTTCTGAGGCTCCAAAGCCCACATTTCTATCTTGGTACATTATTTTAAAGGGACTTGTCCCAGAATAAATAAAGCATTATTATTATTATTAGACCATAAATTAAATAGTCATGCATGTGTACTTCATACTCTCTCTCTCTCTCTCTCTCTCTATATATATATATATATATATATATATATATATATATATATATATATATATATATATATATATATATATATATATGAAATACTAATTACTAATATGATTGAATAAAAATAAGACTGCCACTCAGTCATTGAATGACATCTGTATATGTTCTGAATGTGTTACTTGTGATTCAAGAATTAGTATTCTTTAGGGATTACAACATAACTACTATTTAACGTCCACTAGATAATACTCTAAAAAATATAGAATATTCACAATTCACAATCATAAATAAGCGTAAGGCAGTTATTGCAATAAACAAAATTTTGTTATTCAAATATTATAAACATTAATGCACCACCAATGAATTTGCTTTGCTTGGCTAATTGTATTCAGGAAGTCAGATAAGCTCCTAATGTATATTAATATAAAAAATAATTAAAAGAAGAAAAGAAACTGAAACACTGGTTTAAAATTTCTAACAGGGTAAACATAGAGAAAAGCTCTGGACTTGGGAAGATCGGAGGGAGTTTTTTTTTTCCTCTTTACACAGTCTTTCTCATTTCCTCTGAAAACAATCCTTGATATCCCTCCGTATCCTATCTCTTTTTTCGTATTTACTTTTTTTTCCCCAAGCAAGTGCTAGTTTAGAATGAAGATTATAACACTGAAAGGAAGATTGCATTTGGAACAAGAGATAGCTGGTAATACGAGAAGAATAAACTAAAAATAAAAAGTCAGATAGGAATGATAATAAGCATTTCTAACACTTATCTACTATTGATGTTCTGCAAAAGTAACAAACTAAAAACATAGAAAAGATTTTTAGAAGGCTTTATATACCTACTGTTAGTGCAAAAGATTGTATGTAACAATTTTACAAGTTTATTCTCTGTGTCCAAAAGATGACAATTTGTTATCTTCAACTGCTATAATTATTCTGCTAAATATCGAAATATAAGAGGGAAATAAAATATGAAATTATAATAATAAATCATAAAGATATTTTATTTAAAAATCTATTTATTGAATAATAATACAATCAGCCACTGCTGGAGGGCTATAAGTATTATGGCTAAGAGTTCTCATTCAAACAATATATACAAATAATAGAGAAATAAATATAAATATAAAACGTAAATAAATAATACTGATGAAGAAAGTAAATAAAAGAAAAAAAAAAGTAAACAATAACATTAAATAGAAACTTCTAAACACAATCATACCTATATACAATATATACATTCGCCCAGGAATCTCCGAGCCAGGCTTTTTCCCCCCACATGTAGAAGGCAAAGAATGACTCCAGGAGATCCCAGTGCCACTTTTTCAGCCGCATCACTAGTATTAGAAGCCAGTGGAGACTGAAAGAGGGCACTAGAGCCACAGACGCTCGGGACATGAGTGTAGAAGCTGGCCATTGCCAGGACTCCAGAAGCATATTTACAAGAGATCTCTGGGCCACTGCCGTTTTAACCTCCGTGGAGGATTGTAGGGATGAAGGGAGCTGGGGATAGGGATTGAGCTAGAGGATTTGGATGATGGATACGGTTTTGGTGAAAGTTTGAGAATCTGGATGGGATGATGTCGAGGAGAAATGGGATGTTAAGTTCATGGTGTAGGGTCTTGTTTGTGACATAATATGGGGCATTGACTATCGTTTCAAGTACTTTGGACTGGAAGGATTGGATGCGTTTGATATTCGAATGTTTAGCAGTTCCCCAGAGTTCAAGTCCGTAGGTCCAGATAGGTTTCAGTATGGTCTTATAGATTGAAAGTTTATTTTCAATCGAAAGATGGGATGTCCTACTTAGTAATCTATACAGCTGGCCATATCGTCGGTTAAGTTCTTGTCTTTTAAGTCTGGTATGTGGGTTCCAAGTTAGTCTTTTGTCAAGAAGGAAGCCAAGATAACGGACTGTGTCTGAGTAGGGAAGTGGAATTGAATTAAAAAGGATTGGCGGACAGGATCGGCGTCGCAGGGTGAAAGTGATATGTTTGCATTTTGATTCATTGATTTTGATGCGCCAGTTGTTGCACCACTGCTCAATCAAGGAGAGGTGAGATTGTAGGTTTAGAGATGCCATTTAAGGATCTGAGTGGGAGGATAGAATGGTATCATCAGCAAATGTAGCTAGAAATGTATCGGGATTTGAAGGGATATCGGAAGTGAAGAGGATGTAGAGAACTGGGCCCAAGACACTGCTTTGTGGAACACCAGCCTCAACAAAATAGTAAGTGGAGAATTCGGTGTCACAACGTACTTGAAAGGAATGATTTGAGAGGTAGGAATCGAGGACTAGGGATTGGGGTAAATTTTTATTGGAGTAAATTAAAAACCTTTTATCCCTTACTCCCAGATTTCCCTACCCAATTATTCCTTCCTACTATTGTAATAGTATAGAAAAGTAAAATTGTAAATAGTTACTACTGCAAATATGTATATAAATTATTAGAGCGTTCTTCATTATTTTTATTTCATATTTATTTTCAATTTTTTGTTTTTATTTTTAACTGATCTAAATTAGTAAGTAACTTATAATGTTTTATATTATTTTTTTTTATTTTGACTATTTAATTACTGTATATTTTTGTTTATGTATCTCTAAGGCTCCTTAGCCCATATTATTGTCTTTTCATATTATTCTAAAGGGACTTGTCCCAGAATAAATAAAGCATTATTATTATTATTATTATTAAATGGGTTTTGAGCTTGAAAAGCAAGCCATCGTGCCACATCCGGTCGAAAGCTTGTGCTGCGTCCAGAAAGGCACTAGTGCAATAATGTTTGTTTTAAAGTGCAGAGGATATATGTTCCACAACACGAAGGCCTTGTTGGACAGTGGAATGTCTTGAGCGGAATCCAAACTGATGAGAAGGGACGTTTTGGGATTCGATTATGGGTAGGATGCGTTTGAGGAGGATTTTCTCAAAGATTTTTGAGAGGATCGGGAGTAAGCTTATCGGTCTATAGGATGATGTTTTATTAACAGCTTTACCTGTTTTTGGAAACAGGATGATTATGGAATGTTTCCACACCAAAGGAAAGTTGGTTGTGCGAAGGATGCAGTTGAATAGAAAGGTAAGAAATCTGATTGCTTTTTTGGGAAGTTGTCTGAGGATTTGTGAAGTGAGGAGATCATATCCAGGGGATTTTCGGGGTTTTAATTTGTTTATAAGGAATTTGACCTCAGAGGGGCTAACAGGTTTTGGAGGTAGAGAGAGAGGAATTGGTGAAGAGAGGAATTCTTCAACTTCAGCAGCAAACTCTTCTGCTCTATTCGCATCTGACGAAGCCCAGGAACCATCATCACGGCGAAGTGGATGGGAAATGGACTGGAATTTAAGGATTTTTTTGGTTACATTCCAGAGGGAGTCATCACTAGCGGATAATGAGGAGAGGTAGGAATTGTAGGATTGGGTTCTAAAGATATCCAGTTTCTTTTTTACCTATTTGGAATAATAATTATACGATTTCCGGTCATCAGGATGCCTGGTTCTTTGCCAAAGAGTCCTAGAGCAACGTTTGCTATGGATTAGGTCCAGCAGGTCTTGAGGTAAAGGATTTATGTTATGGTATTTTTTGGGACGATCAAGTGAGAGTGCAGTCCAAGCTCAGGGTAGTGAAGGAATGCACTGCACCGTCGAGGTCTTCAGGTGTTTTTAAGGAAACTCTGAGGTCTATATTATCTTCCAGTATTTGACGGAAAAGGTTCCAGTTAACTGGCCCGCAGATAAATGAAGGTGGGGATGATTTGGGAATGGGAGATGTGGAAACGGTTAGGACTAGAGGACTATGGTCTGAAGAAAGATCATCAAACCTTGAAATAGAACAGTGCTGTGATCCTAGACCTTTGTGGAGAAAAAAGTCTAGAAGGTCGGGATCATAAAGATATAATCGTTTTTTATGTTTTTCTATAAAAAAAAAGTCAATTTTACATACGACCATTTTTACATTTTGGACTAATAGAAGGGATGTATATGTACCGACTAATCTTAATCAAATAATTTTAACTAAGCAATTGGCTTAACTTCAATATAGTATATAATTAACTTGTTTGCATTGTTTTATATTTCATATATTTATTAACTTCGGTAGTTTGTTTACAATCAACTAATAATCTGACGATACAGGAAACAGTAGATATACCAGGGTGATGGATGGATTGTACCCAACATTGCCTCTTCTCTGACGATTCAGTAACCTCAGTTAAGGAAAGAGATCTCTAGGATATGTCAGCTGTAGCCATAACACTTACTTATCTGTTGGTATTTCTAAGTAAATAAACATGAAATCGTTGGTGAACTATCAGTGTTCGTTAACTGTTGGCAGATGAAAGTCAGTATCTAGGGTTTTGTTGACCACGTACCAAAGATTTTTGGTCAGAGTCGTATTATATTTGATAGGAAATTAAGTTTATATGGCTAGGGTTTTTTTTTTTTTTTTTTTTTTTTTTTACTGTGAGGAACATGGACAGGTGGGTTTAAGAATTATGTCTGTAAATATATTTACATTCTTTAGAGTTGTTTGATTCTTCGTTTCTATTTAACGTTCATATGTCTCCAAAAGTAAATCCAAGATAGCGTATGCTGTACGTCTCAGAAATTTGGTTGTTTTCCAAAAGGACATGTAGTTCTTCGTAGGGTAGATACCATGTTTGTATTATTATTTAAAATAATTTTGCCTAATTTTCCATATTTTGTAACACTCCTGTAATTTATGTAAGTATTGTTAAGGTTGTGAACCTGTGTGAATCCTTGCTGTTTTGCGGAAATTGTCCTATGGTCAGTTTAAATAGCTGTCAAGGTCTCATTGTTATCAGGTACATATGTTGGCGGATTTGCATGCAGTAAAATGCTCAAAATCGTGCACTAAACAAACAAAATATTTAAAATATATTGCCTAAAAAAATAATGATTTTTGTATAATTTATACTATTAATACATTACTTATGTAAACTTGTATGAGAGTTAAAGTCTTTCAATTTAAATAACATGTAACGTGTTTTAACGTAAGAAGAAAACATAATTCTAGATAAAGCATAACTTATGTTTAACCAAAAACTAGACGAAAGTGAAATTGATCACATAAATTTAATAATTGGTCTGATAACAAAAAAAAATATGTTATTGAAATTCAAAACAAAAATATTCACATAATATAACTAAATAGTTATTAATGATATTTTACTAAAACTATTTTAAAAAAAACAAATATTATGAACTTTATCCTCAACAGAGCAAAGCATCCAATTTCAAACAATAGTAAATTTTAATTTCGGTTTTAGAATGTAGCACACGTTATTAAAATATACAATATGTGTCCGTCTGAGGAATTTGGATGTTTTCGGCATAATTTTATTTTTTTTTTTTATTGAATATTAATACATTCTGCCACATTGAAGGGCATTGATATTAAGGCAAAATGATTCATTCACACAATATGTACATACAATTAATATCCATAATAAAGAAAAAGAAATATAAAAAAAAAGAAAATAAGTAAATTGGTATGCCTGTGTACAAAAAAAATAATGAAATAATAGATAAAAGCTAGATGAAATTAAAGTAAATAAATCACATTCACACCTATGTACAATATCGGCATAATTAAAGAGCAAGTATTTCTTCGAAGCGTAAATATAATGTGTTTCGATTTATCGTGGTTTATTCCAGTTTCCAATCATTTGCGCCAGTAGTGTAATTTATCTCAATGATGTAAAGCTTTCTTTAATATTAATTTAAATTTTCAAGATTTGGGCTAAAGGTGACATTTTGTAGTCTGCAACTGCTATAAATAGGTTTTCTACCATGGAAAATAGTAGAGATAAATGGAATACGAAATTATACAAATAAATCATAAATGAATAATCAGTTTTTGTGCTTATAAAAAAAACTCGTTTTTCCATCTTTTGCACTGACAGAAGCGATCTAAAATATATATAAATAAAATATCTTAAACATAAGTAAATTTAAAAAAAAAAAAACACAGACATACATAAATAAATTATTCACTATCAGGTGAAAGCCAGACTTTTACCATCGAATATAGAGGAAAAAGCAAGACTCCAGGAGATCTGTGCGTCTGAGAACTCTTTCCACCGCGTCACTGGTGCTGCAACCAGTGGATATTTATTCAGCAAAAGTTTTAGCACTCTTAGATACCTCATGGGACAAAATTTCTATATATAACAAGCCAATTTTATCGAAAACTTTTGGATAATTGGGAGATATTGTTATGTAAAAATAATCAAAATTTTATTTCCCTAAAGTTATGATAAATGAAATTTACTAGTTGAAGTTCTAACTGTAATTTGGTGGCTTTAAACTTTGTTCATTATCATTGGAGGAAGAATATTTCAAGTATTTGTTTTGAACTTGGTCCTTGGATCAATAAAGCCGGAAGGTTGGACTAATTTGTTTGCTCAGGTGTGAGGGTTTCAAGTTGGCTTTGATATTGAAATCTCAACTGTAATGGACTCCCGCAGATTTTAAGCGGCATCCCATTTCTCATAGCTCATCTGATGGTTTTGGTTTTCTCCATTTTTTGCGTTCATTTTAATTTTGAGTTTAAAAATTGTATGGTTTGTTCTCACTTGATTAATTAGTCAATTTAGAAAATCTCATGAAAAAAAGTTTTTATTTTATTATTATATTTTTTTCTGCATTTTAGAGAAGAATGACTGTGTGGTTGAAATTTCCCAATTATTTGCTAAAATCTATTTTCTGTTTCTTTGTGAGTTTATTTATTTATTATATTGATAAATAAGTGATTAGCTAGATTTATAAATAATAAACGTTCAATATGATAAAAAATGTATCTGATATAACCATTCACAATAAATAAAAGAAAAGCTTAGTATGATTAAGTAATGGGCTAATATACTTTTCATTCAAGATTATTATAAATAGTGTTAATTTCTTTTTCTTTTTTTTTAAATTTAAGAAAACGTGATAAATATTCAATGGCATCCATTGCACAGAAAAGATATTCGGATAGAAATACTTTTTATCTTGAAAAGGGTCATTTTTGGACTTGAGAACACTGCCCTGTTATAATTCCTAAAGGATGATTATATTTCCATTAAATCTGTGGCATATGTGAAAAGTGCAATTTCCTGAATTTTTTATGAGCATCAATAGAAAGCTAATTTTTCTCTCTTTCTTGGTGTCTAATCACTAGCGGATCGAGGAATTTTTTTTTGGGGGGGGGAGAGGGAGAGGGGGCTTTAGCCCGAAAGCTTTTTTTTCTCCATAGATATATAACGATAGTTACTTTCAACAGTCTTGTCGGTTTTTCTGTTTATTTTTATGTCACTATGATACACTTATTATCTGATGAATTAATCCCTAATGTGGATTTTTTATCCTATTTGCAATGTGCCAACATCTGTATCTGTTAACTCTTGTTGAAACTAGCTTAATATTTTGTTTAATATTGCACTGTGAATTTGGAAGAAAATTTGAAATTGAAACTAGTAATGTCAAGACCATTGTTGATCGAAATCCCACCCAATTAGTGCAAGATACTGCTATGGCCCTATATGTGTCGCACACAAGAGTAGAACACAATTTTCACAATAATAATGGAATAATTTCAATACGACTTCAGTTAGCTACAAGAAATTGAGCTTGAATTTAGGGCCACATACACTACACACACTAAAAGCGACAGGACCTTCGTAAACAAACAACAAATGGAGATAAAAAAAAATCTTATAAGGAGTATTTGTTTATTTATTCCTTACCTAGGCATTATATCAAAAAACCATTCATTTGGAGAACAACCTGAAGAGTTATGAATTATCGGAATTGTGTTGTATTCTACCAAGACAACGTTAGATCACACACCTCATTGGTCACTAACATTAAATTATTGAGCCTTGGATGGGACCTTTTTCCCCACCCTTCCTATTCACCAGACCTAGTTCCAAGTGACTCTGCTTATTCCGGTCTCTGCAGAACTCCACGAATGGAAAAAAAATCCAAAAGGAAGAGGACATCAAGAACCATTTGGATCAGTTTTTTAACAATAAACTCCAGACATTCTATGAACATGGCATTATGCAGTTAGTGGAAGGATGGGGAAAAATCATATTAAATAATGGTCAATATATTGCATATTAAAATAAATTTTATGTCTTTAATACATAAAACAGTTTTACTTCACCCTGAAAAACCGAAAGAACCTATTTGCCAACCCACACTTTTCTATATTTTTTTTCTTGTTTCTACAACGGTTTTCTGATCATATTATTATTTTATTCCTTTCATATTTCATGAATTTACTTATTTTTATTTTATTTTTCTGAGGTAGCGATATTTAAATATTCTACTGCTTACCTGCTTTCATCAATATATCTTTAAGCTATGTATATTCTGTTTTATTATTTATGTTTAAGTCATTCATTTATGTACTCGATCTTTTGGCCAGATGTAATGCTAATTTCTATGAAAAATATTGTTATTCATAAGGGAGGTTGTCCCAAAATAAAGTTTATATTTCTTACTTTCTTTCTTAAATGATACATTTCTTAACAACACTTCAGTGGTAAATGTAAACAATGGAGACTGTAGAAATGTAATTTAAAACTCCGTATAGCTGAGTTTCTCCCTTCACGCATTCTTCCAGTCGTGGAACAAAGGCCTTTAAACGTAATTTTTATTTAGGAAATATTCGTGGGCAGGATATTTGAGAAGAGAGTTTCGCCTTCCGCCACGAGGTCTGAAAGGAGTGGAATTTTCATTAGAACCGGACCGGAGCAGAGCTTTCCAAGTAGCTTGCTATGAATTAGCCATGAAATATCTCGGATTAACAGCATTTGATCTTCAGCTCCAAAACTGATATTTCATTTTCTTCAGGCGTTTATTGAAAATTCAGTACACCATGTAAGAGTTACTTTTATAATTTTAGCAGCATAACGTATGATGTAAGGTGAACACGAACATGATTCATACTTTAAGTGTATCAGTTCCAAAATATAACTAACCTTCTTCCTAATGCATCAATATCTCTTTCATTACCTATGACCAGAGGTGCCAACTTAGAAACATTATTGGAGGGCCATACTATAAGATCACAACGTGGGGAACCTGTGATGGTTGGGATTTATGTTTGGAATATATGCTAAATGCCTATATGCAATATATAACATATGCCTGTATGAAAAATGACCATCTCAGACAGGTATTATTGTTTCAAGATGTTCCAACAAAAGTGTTATCACACAAAATAGTTTAAACTAAGTATTTTATGGATGATTCCCTTTACACTTTAGATGAGTTTATGAATCCAAAATAAGACCACGTTAAACAAATTCTACTTTACCCGCCCTCCGACCTATTATCAGCCACAAAAAACTTCAAGAAGATTTGGATGGGATTTGTGACTGAACAAGAGCTAACAAGTTGAAGTTGAATGCGGAAAAGACGAAGCCAATCTTAATAGGCTCCAACCACTTCCTTCAAACTATTCCTAATATTCCAATTCTGTTTCTGCTTGATAATCCCATCAAAAATCTTGGAATAACCTTTGATCAAACGCCTTCTTGGAACAAACATGTATTCAATATCTCCTGCTGTACTTTTTCCACTTTAAAACGCCTAAATTACTTCCGTTACCTATGGGGGCGTCTCTGGAGATCTCGAAGCGAAAGGGTTCTGCCGTTTTATGCAGAGTTGAAGTGGCTTTATCCTTCCTACCATCGTAAATATTTCCTGGCAACTTTTCTCATTCAAGTCATCCAATCCCACCGTCCGTCATACATCTCCGAGCTCCTTCAATTCAAATCCTCTGTACGTTCCGCAATACTCGCCCCAAGTCTTCAGATTTATACACAAGGGCCCACTGAACCGCTGCTTTCGACAGATCGGTCATTATCCGATCCTCATCCCTGTGGAACTCCATCCCTTCCTACATCCGTCAATGCAATACCCTTATCATCATTTTTTATCCATCCAGTCCCCATAAAATTCTAAATAGATATTACTGTAAATATGTATATCAATTATTAAACCGTTCTTAATTATTTTACTTCATGTTTTTCAATTTTTTATTTCTTATTATTAACTGATTAAAGTTATAAAGTAATTTATATTCTTTTTATTATGACTATTTAATTACTTTGTATTTTTGTTTATCTATTTCTGAGGCTCATTAGACCACATTTCTGCATTTTTGTATTATTATAAAGGGACTTGTCCCAGAATAAATAAAGTATTATTATTATTATACCTAGTAGATAGATACAATCTGATAGAAAAAAAATAGATGTAAAATTCATTTACTCAAAGTCTAACTATATTTCGGATTTTTTTTTTTTTTTTTTGCCAATCTTTTACTTGAACACTCCTTCTTTTTAATTTTTTTTTTTTTTTTTGCCTTCGGGTCTAAACAAGCAATTAAAATATGTTGTTACAAAAATAGGTACACACTGTAAACATTTTCCTGCTTTAAAGCAATTGTTTCCTTAAATTTTCTAAATAATAAAATAGGCAACTTTTATTCTATTATTATTTTCTTTATAGTTATACGTCTGAAATTATTTACTCTAAACGTAGCTTCATGAATTTCAAAAATTGAATGGCAAATTCAGCGTATAAAGGGGAGAGGTGTTGCCTTTATCAAGAAGAACAAAGAACCTTAAACGGATCTTAAGAAACTCGTTATTGTAAATAATAGGCCGGTTTCAGAGAACCCTTTGTCTTCTGTATTAAAATAAATTTTTCTCATCAATTAGTTATAGTTCAAATAATACTCTGAAATATTTAGCTTTTTTTTAGTTCATTTAACATCAAGCATATATTGCATTTTAATAGTGGAAGATTTACAGTTCATCGTAACTATTCAACCTAACATCCAAATACTGTTAACATTTAACAATAAGTTAAATAATATTAAATAAATATATAAAGATCCCTAAAAATAATTTTTATTATATACATAAAGCTAAGGAACAGTACCGTTAATATATTTGAGAAGTCGAATGAGAAAGTTAAATAGATTTTTCAACTGATCAAGGCTTTTATTATCCAAGATAGTTTCTGACAAAATTGTCTTGCTTAATATCAATATAGACTTGAAGATATTGTTTTCTAAAGATTTATAAACAAATAACATTATAACAGAAAGTGTTTCAAACTATTATAAATAACTCTACCAATCTATTTGTAAAGCTCCTTCATTCTAATAATATAAATACAGTTTTTTATTATATAAATGGAGGTAGACATTACTGCAGCCTCTTGATTGACTAACAATAGTGTCCTTATTTTCCATATGCATATATTGAATTTTAGGTAATTTCCTCATTCGAGGAATGAGTAGCTACAAATAGTTCTATAAAGATGATTATAATTTGAATTGTTCCTATTCATTCTGGACTGCTGAATCTGTGGCATATTCGTAAGCAATCTTTGGATCATTACGATTGGTGCTGTTCTAGACGAACTTTTGGGCTAGATGTAGGCAATCATTTATTTGTTCATTAATTGTTTTCTCTACTAAGGTCTTACCTAGGGAATATTTTACAATACTAGAATCTATTTACACCTGAATAGCTAACCCAAACACTTCAGGTACAAAGACAATTGATTAAATTTGTGCACGTTATGGAATAGATAAAATGATGACAGAGGAATGTTTCCAATACATCGGAAGAGCAAAGGTTCACAGATTAAAAGATTTAATATTTAAATTAAGGCTGTTATGTTTTAAATTAAAACTATTATGTTTTAAATTAAAACTGTTATGTTTTAAATTAAAACTGTTTGTTTGAACTGTCATGTTTCAAACAAAATACAATTTTTTTCATTGAAAGATTAACATTAATGAAACTTTTAAGCTATTAAGCATAATTAAGTTTAATTTAAGGTACGGTATGATTATGTTAGATTATGTTTTATGTAAATATTCTGTTTACAATTATAAATTAAAGGGCATTTATTTTTTATTATTTTGCTTTGTTGTTTAAGTTTTTTTTTTATTAATAAATAACGTATGAAATAGAACGACCAACGTTCACTTTCAATCTGTTTTCTGTTTTGTTATTATTTGCTCAAATTAGTTACTAAATAAAACCGATACCTAAATATAACACTACCGTTCCAACGTGACAAGGAAATAAATTACTGTAAATCATATCAAGTTTCATTCGAGTTTTGATTTGATGTCCCCACTCTCTATAGCAAATATTTATATAAAAATATATCTATTTTTTTAATAAATAAAGAGGAAAAACCGAGATTACTTTCAACCAAGTAACAGTATATAAAGTTATATATATAGAAGTAATAACTGATTAAAAAAAAATAATAATCTGTACCCTTAACAGCCCATCAAGGGTATTTTGGGCTCAGTATAATGTGAGGAAGTACTGTCACAAGGCCTACGGTTTTGAAGATCACGTTTAACCGCCAGGTTTCCCTCTTCATTAATTATTTAATTAACAGTGCCAACTTTACAGGAGCTGGGTGTGCCCCAGAAGGGTCTCTCAGCCCCAGGGTCGATCTACGGCTGATGAAAAATTACTAGTCATCAACCGGATTCGAACCTGAGACCTTGAGGTCAGGAAATCCTGAGCTACCCCACTCCATTAATAACAACTGATATAGAAATAAAATATATTATCTCTTTTTATCATTTTATATTTTTATTTTTATAACGCAACTCCATATTATCTCTGAATACTCTTATATGTAAAGCTAAACACCCGAGAAAGGACCTATTCATGAGGTGCTTAGTCCCCTTATCGGAAAGAATTGTAAAGCTTTTGACCAGTTGACCCGAGCGATCTATTTAAGCATTCCCCAATAGTGCTTAAACATAGAGGGCCTAAGGGTTACATTGGGTCAAGTATCTTCTTTCGTGGAGACATTTTCTGCTTATCCAATTCAGAGGCCATTTACGAAGACGTAATCTTCCACGACCGAGTCATTTTCTTATCTACTCCTTGATTCTTTCTCATAAATTTTTCCTAACATTTCCCGTTTATTTCTGATAGCCATGTTCGTCATACTTACATTTCTCTAACCACTCCTGGTCTTTTTGTGTCAATTGTACAAGAGTATTAAAAAAATATGATCTAAACTTTAATCTCAGCATTAAATATCTTTCAAGGAAAATAACTTCATATCCCATCACAAGCTGCCTTTTTGTTTCTGAAGTATTGAAATTTATTCTGAGACATCCATTAGATTATATTTCCGTATTTTATAAGAAAATTTACTGAGAGTTTATAAATACATCATATTTTATTAGGAACACAGTTTTCTGGGAAAAGCTAATAAAAAAAAAACCTTTAATACTAAAATACGCTTACGCTTCAATTAATGTAAGCGCACCAGTGATGGGCATAGCTAAGGAAATTTTTATCATTTCTGCCTTAAGCTGCCGTAATTATTATAGTTATAAACTTCACCGTTGGACTTTAAAAATCTCTAGGGTCTCCTGTTTCTATTTAACATTTTAAAATTGAAAAACTATTCAGTTATGCAGGTATAATCTCCAGTAAAAAATTGTTCGAAAAAAACTCCGAAATTCAATTGTTCTAGTAATGGATAGGCTGTTGGTACCAGTAATAAACACAACTCATGTTAAGCTCCCTCTTAGTTTAAATCAACTTCGAATGAAGCCTAACTATTATTCAAATTAAATTTATTGTAATTTAAAAGAAAGTGGACTGTATTATGAAACATTTATTATGAAACATTTACACCTACTAATAATGAAAGCATAAAAAATAAAACGAAATCAATTTTACATTAGTATCAATAGATTTAATAAATTAATAACTTCTAAAATGAAAATAATGATAAGCTGAATACAATGTTAATAATAATTATGAAATATCTAATAAAATAGTTGGATGTTTGACTATGGAAAAATTAACAAATATATATTAAACCTGATTTAGGAATTATAAAAAACTGAACGAAAACAAATTAATAAAAGTTGAACAAGTTTACGCGGCGGTCGTAGATATGGACGAACCGCTGGTACTCCAATCCTTCTTCAGCGACTGAACGTAGGTTAAATATGAGCGCTCATATAATTAAATCTGCAAATCGGCAGCGGCGAGCACGACGAGAAAAGTACGTCTCTTCAGAGTAGAACTGCAGTGGGCAGTGTTGAACTTGGCAGTACTCAGCTCAGTGGCGGCCGGAGTCAGACTGTCTATTGTCAATTCTACCGCCTTATGACTTGAACCTAGCACTTGTTTATAGCTAGGGCTACAATCGATACCAATTTAAGTATAAACTATTGACCTGTTGAATTTACACAAAATATGCTATAGGCCTAAGAATATATACATATAATTATTAATTGGTTTCATTTCATGAGACAAATCAAAATAACAATTAACCAAATATGTTGAAAATTAAATTAACGCTGTGGCGTTAACACCTCATAAAAATTATAAAATCTTTACTTAACTATAGAGATAATATAACATAAATGTTCAACTTACTCTTAGCAAAACTGCTAGAAGAAAGGTAGGAAACACACTGATCTCAAGAGCACTATAGAAATAACATTGCTAGGTATTTTAAAATTTTCCTTTGGGAAGTTTGTTCATGCAGTTATCAATAGAGGGCATTGTTCTTTAATCTATGAAGAACGTGAACCTTTCAACAACATTGAAGCTTATCATTTACATTTAAAGTTCAACCTGTCTACCACTGGGTCCCCTGTCCATAACCTGTGCGTTCACCCAATATGTTTCTGAAGTAGATTTGGCAGCATATTTTATAATAAAAAATTGGTTATTTTTTCACAACCGCTTTTCGATATTTCAGCTAACATACATCATAAATTTGCCTATTGATGCAACAAATCAAGATATTTTACCAATTTTGGTGATAGACAGCTTAGTCTCAAGAGTAAAATAAACCTTTTCACAACCTTCAAGCTACTCACTCAGGTTAGCAAAAAATTTAATATTTTTCTTTCTGAATGAGGTAAATAAATAAAAATATTTATCTGACGAGGGTATTTCCTTAATTCGACCAGTAGAACATTATTCATGTAAAAATTTCTCGTGCTGGTTATTATGTATTTTTTTTTTTATTTCTAAAATTGGAAAAATTGTAGGTTAAAGTCACAATAAGAAACTGTCAGACAATATTTTTTTTCAAACTAAATTAAGTGTGTGGAAGAAGTTATTTTCATATTCATTGGTCAAACATTCTACTGCTTATGAGGAAACATAACAATCATAAACATCCGGACTAAGAAACTTGTTTAGTTTCTTAATTATAGACGAAATGTCTGAAAAAAAAAAAAAATAATGACTGATATTTTAGTTTCATTTTATAAGACCAATCAAAATAACAATTAACCAAATATGTTGAAAATAAAAATAAAATAAATTAACGCTGTGGCGTTAACTTTCCGCCCACCAATTTTGACTCTAGGCAAAATTTATACATTTCACATCAATCGAGAGATAGCAACTGTGCTAATTTCTTAACAGGGCGAATAAGGTTTCCCTTCGCGGTTATAAGTTTCACTACTCTTACTGTCCTATAACGACCTGGGAGTCTCACTCTTCTTCTTGGCAACGGAGGTATGTTAGACTCTCTTAACAAGACTAAGACATTTGGTTTGATATTTTCCTGTCTATTGGCCATTTGACCCTCTGTTGAAGACAATTCAAGTAGTCGCCCCTCCTTTTCTTCCATATGTCTTGGTTGAGTTTTTGCAAAAGTTGCCACCGCGAGAGTCAGTTGATTGGATTTTCGACAAAATTTGACAAAGGATAAAGAGGCCTTGAATGGAGGATAGCTTCTATTCTAGTGAGAAGAGTGTTCATTTCTTCGAATGTAAGGGTATGGTCCTTTACAACTCTAAACAAGTGATGTTTAATCCTTTTTTTTTTTTTTGTGGTAATGTCTCTACCTCGAAGGATCTTTGCCATTTTTTATATTTCTACATTCGGTGGTAAAAATTAATTTCTTTTAAGAATTTTATAAGAGAATTGACACCAGTTTCCAGGTTTTCTAGGACTTTCCGTATATTGAAAATCAACTTCAGTTTTTTTCTGATTGGTGTATACTGCTTATTCAACCAATAAGTGGGTGACTGATCTAGGAGCACCTTTTCAGTCTTTTTTAATCTTATATTTTCAAGATTTTTAGCATAATAGAAAAAAATATTTGAGCAACTAAAATATTTTCAATCCAAAATTTTAGGGCTAATAACAGCAGTTTTTTGGTACGTAAACCGACTTAAGACAACCAACTATCGACCAATACATACGTTCGCTTCACGACATGACCACGGTTGACATGCCCATCAGGAGGGGACTGAAAATGAGCTGGATGAGAGATCTCCTTTCCTGATTCAAGGAAGCAAAGAAAGATCAAGAAGTGCCGCTGGCAACTATCCTTCCCCATGACTACAGTGCAGTCATCGTCAAAAATCCTATCGAATCTGCTGCTTATTACTTTCATGACATGTGTCGAGGAAAGTCTGAACAGAAAAATAAAAACATTTTGATTTCATCGCTTATACCAAAAATAAATACAATAATGGATTTAAATTGATTTAATTAAATAGAAAACTTACCAGTTTTCAACAGTTTACTCACTTCAATTAATTCTTAAGTTAATTCATTTTACAAGTGCAGGTAGCGCTAGATAGTCGACTCCGCTTAGGCAATTCTAAGTAGCAGTAACAAGCTTAAGTAAGCCAGGCACTTCAACAAGTACAACTTCCCAACTCAGCTAATCAGTTCCGCTAGAATTGGTCGAAGGCTTGCCTTGTTCACGCACTATTAAATGTATGCCTAATATACGCCGATTCCAACGTCTATATACATATATGATATATTATATACATATGAAATTCAAAAGAAAGCCAAGAGACTCTTAAAAATAATTATTAGCATTAAATTCAATAAAATTATTTAAGTATAATTAAGTCCATCCAATCTTGGCGGGAGTTCCCTAAGATTTAATACTAGCCCCTCTACTTTATATACCCTTACCATATCTATTAACGATAAGATCTTGGCAGCTACTTATGCAGACGATATAACAATTCTCAAAATACATCAAGACCCTACACATGCCTCACTAACACTACAACATCACTTACTTAAATTACAAGATTGGTTCACAGTATGGAAAATTCGAATTAATCGTTTACTCTTCGAAAAAAAAACCTGCCCTTCAGTTTATATTGACAACAATCAAATTCCTCAAACTGAAACGATACTTTACCTTGGACTCACCTTCGGCAGAAGTCCGGGCCGCATGTTATAATGAAACGTAAGACACTTAATAAACGACTCAAACTATTTTAATCTCTGTTTGCTAAATCTTCAAAACTAAAACTGAGACAGAAACTGAATACATATATACCTACTTAAACCCATATGGACGATTCCGATCAAAATTATAGTGACTCATAACTCATAACTTGACTAACAAAACTCTACATACTAACTTCCACCTTCCAACAGTTGGCCAACATATAACGATCCTTTATCAAAGATTTTACACTAATTTAAACGGAAATGATAATAGACTAATAACACACCTGGCCGCAGCTGACATACCTCAGAACATGAGGAGGAGACTAAAAAGGCGTTGGATGAGGGATCTCCTTCCTTAGATAACCTAAGTAATTGGAACAAGTTAGGGAAGAGGTACTGCTGAGTACTTTCCTTCGTTTCATATCATTATTTTCTGTATTGCTAGCACATTTGCTGATTGTCAACAATAAGTTCGCAGGGGTTAATATATTTTTATAGAAAAAAAAGAGTATAATTAAGTATTATATTAAGTTAGACAGATTCAGATATTAAGTTAAAAGACTGTTAAACAAGAAGAATCTTTATAGAAAAGCAAACATAAGACATTATGAAACATTAGTAATTGTTAAACCTGCGTCATATGGAATAGAGAAAATAAGATTTACCAGTACCGAAAACTACTGAAAACAGAAAGAACGATGCTAAGGTCTATCCATGGGCCAAGAATGGTGTTTCAGTCGAGTACCTGAGCTTAAAAATAATTTGTTGAATAATAATAATAATAAGTTGAATGAAGATCTAGAAACATCAATGAGAAAAGGGAGATTATAATTTGTTGTTCACATGAAGAGAATGAGTAAAGATAGGATAAAGAAGCCATAATAGTTAAAAAAGTAAATAAAACTGAAGAACACCAAAGGGTATAATGAAAAGATAAAGAAAGAAGTAGTAATACTAGAGATGAAAACAGAAGAATACCTAGATATAGATAAATTCAGAGGAACAGTGAATAAGATGGAGGTCATTGGAGTACAAAAGCGGAGAAAGGAAGAAGGAAATGGACAGAAGAACGGAAACAGTAAAAGTGAAAAAATTAAAATAGTTTGAACCAAACGAAATTTCAAGAAATAAAAACATACGCGTGGTCCTCACATGGCCTACATCGTGATTTAAAAAAAATAATTATTCAATTACATATAATTAATTTAACAAAAAAATTCAAATAAGGGTTTGCAATGCTATGATAAAGCCAGTTTCAATGTACAGCTGAGAGTCCTTGATATTAACCCGAACACTGAAAAAAGAAGTATTGATATATTTGAGAGAAAAATGATCCGCAGGATAAACAAAGCGATCGGAGAAAAGAGTATTAATGCATGGATGAGTGTGGCCAATAAAGAGCTGCTTATAGAAATACGTTGATCAATATTTCATTGTATGATTTTAAAAGAAATAGGTTAAGAGCACTGACTTCATTGCTAGAGAACATGAAGAAGGCCAAAAACCAGATGAATAGATCGATAGATAGATCGAATCAACATAGAAACTGAATGTAAGACGAAGCTGCATGTATATAGCTGGTAAGAAATAGTTCTAGACAGACAGAGATAGAGAAGGTTGGTTAGGTCGGCAAAAGATCTAAGAAGTCTGTTATGCAAAATGAAAAAAATATATCCATTTGATTATATTTCTTGATGTAAAAATATACCAATGATTTACAAGAGAGGGTGTTACTTATATTAAATCGTATCGAACCACAATCTAGCCTCCATTAGGTTAAAGAGTCATCATTGACCTCAAAGGATCGTTTTCCTTGTTCAGACTATAACGATTATCGTTTAACGATAAAATAGCTGTCATTTTGTTTCATAACACTGGCAAGGAATGTGGTCCAGCATCATTTGGCCAACTACCTCTACAAGTATTAGAGTTTCCTGCCCGATATACAGCGATGGATATTGACCAATGTTGGTCAGGACTGTGGCTATACCTTAATCATAGAGCATTATTTCCTGGATTTCCTAGAAGCGGTTTTCCTACGAGCGTCCGAGCGTGAAATCGAGCTCATTGATTTTCATTCAACGATGAACGGATGTACAAACCGAGGAAAACTTAATTTTTTGTCGTTAGCCATTTCTTCGAAGAAGATATTTTTTTTCCCTTTTCAACCCACCAAACATATCGACTTCTTATACTATCATATGTTTTTTAATCATTATTTTTCGTACTATCACCTGTCAGAAATACTGACAACCAATGAATATCTACTTAATTTGACTAAATGCGAATAGTATAAACTTTTCCAAAAACCTCTAACATATGTTGAAAAAACTGGTCAGGGTTAATATTAAGCTTGTGGTAACCAGGCTCCATAACAGTGCCGTCAAGGTAATTATGATATTGTAGATACGAAGACTTAAGAGAAAAAAGACGCTTTTGAAAGATTCTTATTGAGTTCAAGAAGAGCTTGCAGAATCTTTGGAATTGGTTCGATAAGTAATTCCATCATTCTCAAGATCGTTACAAGATAAATAGGCTCAGTGCGGATTAAAGACTTGAAAAACATTAAAGCACTCCAGTGCTTAATTAGTTCAATGACTATACAATAAATAAGTTTGTTCCGAGCTTACTCTTCAATCTGAAATGAAAGTATTAAAAACAGATGTAGAACGAATTTCCTTTCAGAACGCATTCGAAAAATTAAGAAATGTATGTGTGGGATCACATAAGATTCGTTTCTGTTTAAAAATTTAATGTTTCTATTAAATTTTTCATCATTTGGTCTAGATTAAATCTTAATAATCACTGTCCGTCCGAAAGCAGGCCATTCGATAATTTTATTTTCTAACTTAATTTATTTTAAGTAAAATTTAATAATTTATTCAAAAATTAATATATTTTAAATAAACTTTTGAATTTGTAATAAGCGATTGCTGGCATCGAACCTTCGGGTTCGCTAAGCCTTGTATTATTATTATTATTAAAATTATGAATTAGGAGAGGAGATCATTGAAAAAGGCGCGGCGCTCTTTTCAAATTTGTATCAAGGCTGAAAAAGAGATGAAACAAGAAGAAGAAAATATTTCCCGGCCCTGGGTTCCCTGTCCATCTGTGGCATATAATTAAATTTACATCAGTTGTTCAGACTTTCCTTGACCAAACCCAGCATTTATGGAGTATCCTTAAAGAAAAAAAAAATTGGCAGTTAAGTGTGAGTGTTGCAAAATCACTCCTATGTACAACAGTAGCCATAGAAACGATACTTTTAGAATATGTATTGAATCTTCAATAACTCAAGGACATTCAATAAATATAGTGAAACGTCCTGATACTTAACAGCTTAGAATCGGTATTCTTCCTCCAGCCTCCATCAACTGCAACAGCTCCATAGATTCTGCGGATTATTCGTCGCTCAAATCTTACCAGAACCAGTTGCTAAGGATTGAGAATCGTTCAATATTCCGATCCATAGATCAATACGAGTCTAAGGAGGAATTTTTAAAGCCGCACCTTGGTGGTCCTAGACACATCATTACACTTGAGATGTCCCGGGAGTCCACAGTATTATCTGTTTGCTGCCATTATTCGTCATTCGTGGAGTTCACCTTGGTTCCGAGATAGATGAATTCATCGACTCTCTCAAAGACGTGCTTCCCAATCTGTACCCTGGATGTAAAGAACACTATGTCCATTTTGGTATTTGTTAGAGAGAGCCAATGTTGCATAACTTTGAGTTATTAAAATTTGTTTCTCATTCATAAAATTATTTAATAAAAAAAAAAACATGGCTTCCTTTACCTCCAGGACTTCAATCACTCATTAATCAGTTTTTTTCTTTTTTATAATTAAGAAAAAGGAATGACAGTTCAAGTTAAAAGTTAATTGATGGGAATCAATTTATTTCCCATATGTGTGTCTATATATAATTTTATTTTATTCTTTCGTTTTTTCTCTATATTCAATGTTATAGTAATATATTTTTTGATCATTTCTAATTCCTTTTTCTGTATGAATTTGTAAATTTTAAAGAACTTTGTCCAAGGATAAGTCGTTTTGAGCTATAATCAATTCTAGAAAATATCGATACAGGGGAGCCAATCTTATCGATTGCTTATAATGAGCTCATTTCGAGATACTGTAATATCAATTTTCATCTGTCCAATTAATCCAAAATAACATCATTGCATTTATATTTAGAGTTTCATTTTGACAATCTAACAACTCATATCTTGTTAAATCTAGATGGATTGATTTGGAGTAAGAAGTGAAATTATTACTCTGGGGCAGGATAAATTATGTTTGCTGATTAACCCTACAGCAATCAATCAAATCACCACCGCCGCAAGAAGGGGTTGAGATCCCCGAGGCGTTTTGAAATTTAGTTATCGTGTAACTTGCTTGTTGGGGATTTATCAAAGATCAAGCCTAAAGGATTTTAATTTAATTATCTTTACAATGAGTGTTATTAAGACCTCTAAATGAACTGAATAAATTGACTAAAATCAAATTTGCACCTTTCAATCTTCCACATTACGTTCCATTAATTATTACAGTATCTATTTAACCAGTTTAGTAAGTTAATTTTTTGTTTAATTCAACTGGCTCATCCCATTTTAATGCATTTTTAAATTAAACTTTCTTTCTTATTTATGCAGACAATGTCCAAACTCCTTAAATAAATAAAGTTCAATATATTGCACTGACATTTGGCAAAAAAATTAAATGGTGCCCACATGTCACCAAAATAAAAAAAATGTTAAACTTCAGACTACTACTATTACACTCACCTATTCCAAGACCTACAAAATTAAAACAGAAAATCAACATTTAAATTTACCCACTTAAGCCCATTTGGATCTAGGCTACGCAGATATACGAGACAGCCAAAACAGCACGTACGAAAACTACAAACTCTTCAGTGAAAATCTTTCAGTCGTATACCAATGACATGCTGTCCTATAGTATCATTTAATAACACTCCACTTATCCCTGTAGAACAAATCCGATACCTAGGACTCCAACTGGACAAACGTCTCACTTGAAATCCTCATACAAGACTGAAACGACAAGAAACTGCTCCACGTTTCCGCTTACTGCAACACTTACTGGACAAACGCTCTAAACTTGCAATGAATTACAAACGACTCATATACATGATTACAGTAAGACCTATTTGAATTTATGGAGTTGAGCTATGGGGCTCCACTAAACCATCAAATTCCTCTCCTATCCAATCCTTACAATCCAAAATCCTTTGTAAAATCGTCAATGCTCCTTACTTTGTCACAAATAAAATAATCCATAAAGACCTTAATGTTTCATATGTTTCCGATTTGGCCTAATACAGATACTTATCCTTCCATAACAAACTTCATAACCATCCGAATCCTCTTGTTTCTTACTTTGCTTCCTCTTCAATTCCTGATAACCCTCCGAGGAGTCTGAAAAGAAGATTACCAATGACTCCCAATGAGTAGTTTATCAACAAGCGTTTTCATGTGGTTATATTCCTCTGTACACATTTACTTGATGTATTTATACTAAAACAGTTGTAAATATTATAATAAAAAAAATTCAGAAAAATAACTAAAGCTCCAAGTTACATCACATACACAACTTTACATAAATACCTACACATGCCACACTATAAAAGATTTCAGGCTAACATACACGGGTATACTAGCACTATCGTACAAGACGTGGCAACATATAATCAGAAGACCCAAATTATTGATATCCTGGCTGAAAAATGTATACTAAAATCGAGATAGGAAGATATGCCGCTGGATGCTCCTCCCCCTCACTCCGATCAATGCTTCTATTATTATTACTGTTACCGACAACAGAACCACTGATTTTTTGTATCTCTCCTTACACCTGTGGATGAAGAATTTAGGTTAAAAAATTATCAATAATTACTATTTATTTTCATAAATAACATTCGTATCAAAATCTCTTTCAATAATTATACAAAGTGTAAAGCTAATTATTGATGGCTGCGATTGAGAAGACGTCTCCCTACTTCTATTTCCATAACATTAATCTCGAGCAAAAAACCGATGTACTCCAAAAAGTTGTAAAAGTAAATGAGGAGTTCTGGTGAGTTTAACTGTAACAGTAGATGGAAAGGAACGGCACCGAATACTTAAAATTAAATTGAACTGTATTACTAAACTTGCTGGACCTGAAAGAACTTTAAGAAAGTCGGTAACTAGTTATAACAGCTTTTAGTAGTTCCTTATCCTACATCAATGGCCTTAAGTTCTACGGAATAAATACTTGCAGTTAACATGACAGTGGTCCCGAGATATTTTTTTTAAATTCATATATTCGAAATTATATTAATGATTATATCCTCTGCTGCTGAAGCGCCCTCACTCTGCATCTACTGGCTTTAAGTGACAGACGGTTGGAAAAGAAGCGTTGGGATCTCCTGGAGTCCTCTTCATAAGAAGGAATAAAATCGGTTCTCTATATGAAGTATAAATATTGTAGTCTACGGTCCCCGTTTTATCAAAGGATCGAGAATTAAATTTTTGGGAGGCTTGGGTTTTTGTTTTTTTAATAACTAAGACAAATAAAGACATTTTATGAAGCGGCCCTCAAGACAAAAAAAAAAGTTATAACAATTATTATATTTTTTCTTCACACTTCATGTTTATAAAATGGGTACATATATGCATTTAGTTTATATCTCAGTTTCAGCTTTACAGAGTTAGAAAAAAATTTAATTTAATTCTTGGAATAAAGCCAATCCTAGAAAGTCGGGAAGTTATTCCGAATCATCAATTTGGCTTTCGTTCTTACCATTCCACTGTACAACAGTGTCATCGTATAGTAGATGCTATCTCAGTCGCCTTCGAAAAAAAAGAATTCTGCTCAGCGATATTCCTGGATATTGAGAAAGCGTTTGATAGCGTATGGCACAAAGGTTTACTGTGGAAAATAAAACCACACCTTCCTTCAACTTACTTTCTGATTCTTCAATCTTTCTTTCTTGACAGGTTCTTCTGTATTACTATTGATTCCTCTACTTCTCCCTTCTTTCCTCAAATTGCGGGCGTACCACAAGGTAGTGTTTTAAGTCCTCTTCTATTTTCTGTCTACACATCTGATATCCCTGAGCACCCTAGCACCATTTTCTATAGCTTTGCTGACGATACGGCAATACTTTCTTCTCACAAAAATCCCACTATCGCTTCAATAGCCCTTCAAAATCACCTGCACGTCCTTGAAAAATGGTTTCAGAAATGGGGAATTAACATCAATCCCAGCAAGTCAACTCATGTTAGTTTCTCCCTGAGGAAAATCTCGTGTCCTGCTGTGACAATAGACAATAAACCAGTTCCCTCAAAAACACATGTACGGTATCTCGGACTATACTTGGACAAAAAACTCACCTGGAACATTCACACTAAATTAAAAAAACAAGAACTGACCAGACGATATAAACAACTGTCACATCTTTTAGACTACAGATCTCCACTCAACTTACTAAACAAGCGACTAATCTACACCACTATACTAAGACCTATTTGGACATACGGAGCAGAACTTTGGGGTTCCGCAAAACACACACACATCAACAAAATTCAAACCACACAATCCAAAATACTCCGTAAAATTGTCAATGCTCCTTGGTTTATTTCAAATCGCACCATACACAAAGACATGAACATACCAAAAGTAAAATCCTACATACACAACAAATACACAACATTTCACACTTCTACTCTCAATCATCCAAATCCACTCGTTCTATCTCTATCTTCCTCCCTGTTACCTGGTGAGCCTCAAAGACGACTAAAAAGGCAGTGGCCTAGAGATCTGTTGAAAAATTAAGAAATTTGAGTCGTCAAAATTCTTCCATTTCACTTTGACATGCGGGCCCCACTCAGCGGAAGGTAAGTCCCGATGACTGTACTACGTCAGTCTCAGGGGTTCGGTTTTGGTCGATATAAACTGGAGGGAAGATAACTTTAATCAATTGAATATCAATATCCATTATTACTTTTATTCAATGAATTTATACCTTCGGTAAATATGGTAAGAATGGCAACTACTAATTCTCACTCGTGTGTCTGTGTGGAAGTTTGACAAGCATAAATATTGTATACATATATTAAAAATACTTAATTAAGCAAACAGATCGAAAAGAAACCTTTTAATGAAACAATCCAATATTACTAATATAACGATGAAAACTATAGAGTCATGGGTCTCCAACATGTTGATGACTATTGGGTTGGCAAATAAGTCCTTTCGGTTTTTCTGTTTATTTTTATGTCACTATGATACGTGTCTTATCTGATAAATAAATCCGTAAGGTGGATTGTATATCCTGTTTGTAATATGTCAACAACTATATCTATTAACTCTTGTTGAAACTAGCTGAGTATTGCGTTTGCTATTGCAATGTGAATATGGAAGAAAATATCATTCATTATCGGCATATTTTGTTGTATTTTTTTTTTAAATGTAAGCGTGCTGCAGAAGCTCATAGAAAATTTTGCAATGTTTATGGAGATGATGCCTTAAACGCACGTATCAAAATTAGTTCACCACATTTCATTCAGAAAATTATGATGCTCAACGGTCTGGTCGCCCACATGAAATTGAAACGAGCAATATTAAGGCCATTGTTGATCAAAATCCCACCCAGTCATTGCGAGAGATCGCTATGGCCCTAAATGTGTCGCACACAAGCGTAGAAAACCATTTGCACGAGCTCGGCTATGTTTTCAGGCTTAATGTTCCCTCACATGATTTTTTTTTTCGAAAATAAAAAAAAAATTTTATAACTTTAATATTACGGCTTTGAAAACAATAATTCAGCTTTCCAACGGATACAGTAGCATCGCATTTGGAGAACATCCTGTTATGAAGTTAACATAAAAGTTATGAATGATCGGAAGGTTGTTGTTTTACACCAACACAACGCTAGACTCCTCACCTCATTCGTCACTCGCAATTAATTATTGAGCCTTGGATGGGACCTTTTGCCCCATCCTCCCTATTCACCAGACCTAGCTCCAAGTGACTACCACTTATTCCGGTCCCTGCAGAATTCCATTAATGGAAAGAAAAACACTTGGATCAGTTTTTTTTAACAATAAACTCCAGACATTATATGAACATGGCGTTTTGAAGTTAGTGGATAGCTGGGAAAAACTCATATCAAATAATGGTCAGTATATTGTAGATTAAAATAAATTTTATGTCTATAGTATATTGAGTGTTGTTTCATTCTGAAAAACCGAAAGAACTTATTTGTTACCCAATATTTTGTTATTTTTTAAATTTAATTTTATTAACATATTTTTGTATTATTATATTTTAATTATGAGTATTTTTTTGTCGCTTTATATCTCCTAATCAGCTGTTTTACATAACCCTCCTTTCCTGTTTTCTTATGTAGATAATTAGATGTATGTTAGTGAGATTTAAATGTGAAACGTTTTTTGTTCTCCTTTTTTGAGTTTCTTACTGCAAATATGTCATGGATTTATAGTTTGGATTGTTATATTAATAATATTGGATTAGGAATGAGAGTCACAAACGTATCCATAAAAAAAAAATTATGAAATATTTTGTAGTAGACCATTTATTTATGAGACCCCATGGAGCTTGTTTATTGATTTTCGGAAATCGGTAAAAGGGAAATGGGCTACGCGGGCCTTAAGAGAGGTGAGGTTAGTTAATCCGATAGGTGTCCCCAGCGGTTCCCTGCCTGGTGGTATTAGGTCTGAGTAATGGCACTACAAAATACCTTGTCTGTATCCCCCCTCCGCTCGGGGTTTAAATACCCCCCTTCCCTCTGAACTAACCATCCTCTTCATTACTCCCCGATATAAATGAGAAAATTTAAATTTTTCAAGTTATATCGTTATTTATGTCACGATATAATATAATTAATAATTGACCATTGGCTGTTGTTTTTACTTTCCTAAGTATACTAGGTCAAATTGCCGATAAGCGGTTTTCCGGAGCTATACGTTTCAGATCCCCGAGTACGAAAAACACATTTTTAGCCATCATGTCTGTCTGTGCCAAGATTTTCTCGGGAACTACTGAACCGATTTTCTTGCTTCTTTTTCTATTTTGTAGAATTTTTACTACTGATGCCTGTGACAGAAATTCGGTAATCCATGTGCAATAGCTTGCGCGCAATAAATTAAAAACATGTTTTTCTCTAGACTGTAGCGCGAAAACGGCTCTAACGATTTTGATGAAACTTGTTCATAATGTTCTAATATTTTTTTTTTTTTTGTTCTTCCCTACCTCGCCTTTTAGGCTATACGGGATTTTCCCGGGCCGGGGGTTGAGGGCGGGGAATTTAAAATCCCCTCCGGCACCGGGACTCGTACTTTTTATATCATCTCAAATCTCTGTTATCCGGTTGCCAGGCAAGTAGCGTGCTGTTACACACGCTTTAGCCTATTCGGCCACCCCGCCCCCTCATGTTCTAATAATTGTCCTTTTTCGTATATAGACTAAATTCCCGTGAAAATTTAGTAAAAAAGTTATAAAGAAAAGAAAAATGTTATTGGGCCTAACTCCCTAACTTTTGAAAGGTAATTAAATTACCAACAAAACAAAAAAATCATCGGAATCGAACCAGTATTATCGATGATACAGCTTATTCTATTTTTTACAGCTTATACACATGTTTTAACTTATTACTTTAATAACGCCGTTTAGCCTGTTTTTTGGAAGATGATGACATTACCTACAAAACTGTATAAAAATCGTTCATTTTGGACAATTATTAACGAAGTTACAACTATTCAATTTCCAATGTAACACATTACGGATTCATATCCTCGTTTTAGAAAGGGGTGAATGAGAGAAAAAAGATGACTAAGTGAAAGTAAGAAAATCTGTTGGCCGCATCACACAAACTTCACTATTTCCTCTACTTTTAACATAAATTATTGTTTGACAATACTAAGCTATAGCAAAAAATAAAAGAGAGTATTGAAATGTTTATACTGATCTACCTTAAGCCGGTTTACATTTCTTTAGTTTATCAAATAGATCGTACTCAAATCTTTTCTTTGATCAATTTTCAGGAAAATAAATCTAGTTCAATTTTTTTTTTGTTTCTTCATGAACATATGTAAAGATATAAACCTTTTCTGAAATAGGTAGGAAGGTCGTGTGAGTGTACACACCACATGTTTTTATTCAATATTTATCATCTTCATTGTTGGTGTATGGTTGACTGTAGTGAATAATTCAAGAGAAGGATGGTTGGAGAGATCAGTCAAAATAATAGAGTGAAAATAAATAATTGTATTTGTTAAAATAAATACAATTTTTTTTTCTATTTTATTTTGACTGATCACCCCAATCATCCTTCTCTTCCATTATCATCTTCATCCGATGGCGGTGTAATCGTGGCAGAACCTTATCTTCCTCTACTATCTTTCTCCAAACCGACCTTTGGGTCAGCCGCCCTCTCCACCTAACTACATTCAGGCTTCTGAAATCGTTTTCGACATCTTCCAGCCAACGAAGTCTAGGCTTACCTTTTTTTCTTCTTCCACCCGAGTGTTTTTCCGTCATCATTTTAGAGATTCTGTTTCAATTATATTTTTTATATTCCATGTTTTATTGTATGTTCTATTCTTTGTACATGATCCAACCATCTTATCCTCCCTCTCTTAACGGTTAATATAATGTCTGCTTAATAGCTTGTATAATAGCTTCTCCAGCTCTTCATTCGTTTTATCCGTCAAAAATGTCCTCCTTTGGTTGGGCCATAGATTCTACGAGGGATTTTTCTTTCCCATCTGTTCAATGTCCTCTTCTTTGAGTATCAGTGTTCAGGACTCGCTTCCATGCATAACAACTGGTTTCAGGGTTGTCTAATATGTCATTTTGACTATATAATTTTGGTTTATTATTTTCAATAATCAACTATTGTGATCTACCAAAAAATTCAAAAACCCTCTCAAAATTTAAGGTTTCACGTTTCAGGATGCGTATCATCCAGGATCATTTTTTTGTCCGTCCGCGCTCGGGGAATTTTCAATGAAACTACTGGACTGATTTTTTTTAATTCAATTATTATTTACATTTACCATCCGGAAAAATACTTGTCCTATATTTATAAACAACCTAATGCCTACTCCATACATTATCTTGGATATTTCTTTGGCAGAAGGATGAAATGGAGTTTACTTGTCAAAATGAAAAGAAAGACTTTAAATAAGCTGTACTCACTTTTCGAATCAAAATTGAAAATCAGACAAAAACTAAATAAATACACATACCTTAGCAACTTCATAAAAACACGTCCCACAGATATACGGTTAAGCAGAGATGATTTATTTATAAAAATTACATTATTGTCAATAAAAATATTTAAGATAAACAGCAGCAACTCCTTATTGCGTGAACAACAAAACTTTGCACACCGACAACCATCTATCGACCAACTTATACCTACTCTTTTCTCCCGATTTCACATGGATCTACACGGACACAATATACTTATTAACAACATGGCCATAACTGACATACCCATCAGTAGGTGACTGAAATAGAGCTGGATAAGAGATCTCCTTTTCCGAATTAATGAAGCAAATAACGATTAGGAAGTGGTTTTGCTGGTTACTATTCTTCCTCATGCCTATAATGTCTTTTTCATAGTTGACTACAGCTGCTTAATGTCAAATTTATGACAGGTGGATATTAAAATTTGAAAATCGAAAAATAAATAAACAAAACAATAATTGGCCTGCGGCAATTTTTTGGTTTATCCAATGATTATGTTTCTTGCAACAAATGTTTAAAATTATAATATTGTTGTCATTCCAAGTCAAATCATAATAGTAAATTAAAAATTAGAGCAAGCTTCCGATCTTATTTATCTATAGTATATTATACCAACTAAATAATTTACAAATCTATTTCTAAAATATCCTTTTTTGAATAGTCTTTTTAAACATATTAATATTATTACATACATAAAAAATTTAATCATCATATGTTAAAGAGGTGTTAGATTTTAGAGCTTATTATGTGGGCTTTGTAATTATTAATAAGCAATTTTTTACTTTTTTTTCAAAATTTTGACTTTTTAAAATCTATAAGTAATCATGGGTGATAAATATTCAGGATGCAGTCAATATAAATTTCTATTAGTACCGACCTTTTAACCCAAACACGTGGGTCATCATCAGGACGTGTTTCGTGCACAGAAGGTATTCAGTACTTGATTGATACTTGTTTGGGTTGAATCCTCAGCACTAATAAAAATTTATAGTGAATGTGTCCTGAATATTTATCACCCATGATAAAATATAGATTTTAAATACGTGATATATGATTCATTTAAGTCATATCAGTTATGGAGGAGATACAGGAACAATGTTGGAAAGGTATGGTAAAGAAAACATGTAATTAATAGAACAGAAACTAACAAACTGGCCCTAGACAAGAAGCTTGTTCATTCAGCTAACGAGGCCGTGGTGGCCGCACGTTGCTCGCTTTATCGTTCTCGAGTCTCAAGCGAAACTGGTTCGAATCCGGCGAGGACACTTGAAATCTATCCCGTGGCCGATCCACGAAACATTACCCTTTCCAATCTGGTTACAATAGATATTATTGAACCTCTAGAACAACTTTCCCTCCGTATGACATAAATGGCGAGCTGGGAAGTAAACGAAAAAAAAAAAGATAAAGTACATAACAATAGTCAAGTTTTTCGGTATGCTACTCATACATCCACACTTTGAAAAGGTCGTAACATAATTTTCAAAACAAAATGGATATTTTAATTATTTATAAGGAAGTATGTACTATATAGAATATACAATGCCACAGGTGCTTTTCCGTAACTGACATTAAAAACCTTTGCTGATCCCGTTGTACCTCTTGGAACTACTTCCTCCGAGTTCATTTTATCTCGGAGCTTGGATTATCGGATACCAGTTTATTGAGGGGCTGAAGGGCAGCTTAGGATGGGCTTAGTCAAGTACTAAACGTAACTTATGGCCCAGCCGGCTACACTAAATGTTTTTATCAAGTGATCTGAGTGTTAGATGAAGATCACAACTGAATATTTTTAAATAAATACATTTTTTTCTCTTGCAGTGTAATTTATTACACATTGTGGAGCAGATATATTTGAAACTAAAATTAATTATATTTATAATATATAATTGGGACAACATAATTTTTTTCTGACTGGCTGAACTGAAATATAAATTTCTAAATAGAGTTGATAATATGTTATCTAGAATACAGAAAAAATAACACGTTAATTCAAAATATAAATTCTATATAAGCATAAATGAAAACCTGGAATTCGTTTAAATAGATTATCACTATCGTCCTACAAGTAAATGAATACAAAACAAAGTATATGATAATAAGCCGTAAATTCCGACCAAATAACAAGATCAGCATAGAAGAGAAATCTTTCCCAAGAATAGAGAAATTCAAATACTTCGGCCTCACAATAACCTCAATATATGGCCAGCGGTCGCGAATAGACCAGCGAATAACCATTAGCAAACAGAGCTTTCTGATATCTTTCCAACGTATTGAAATTCCGAGAAATCTCAAATAAGGGTGTATAATGCCAGGGTAAAGCAGATTCCGATATATGGCTGCTAGAACTAGACGCTAACAAGCACCCTAGAAAGAAATATTGAAAGATTCGAGACATGGTGGGAGCCATCTGGTAGTAATTTTGGTTACGGTCCAAGAAACTTTAGTTAATAACTGCGGTTAAAAGGTTTGAAATTCACGTAAGTTATAAAAACAATCTTCATTTTTGAACCCAGTTTTATTCTACCCTCCCCATTTTTTTAATATTAAATTAACATAAGCATGAAAATAAATAATGACAAAAGTGTTTGGATTTGGATCCTCATGGCATTGAAATGAAATTCATCCATCCTATATCAATCTTTCAGTTGACAGCATGACTAACTCCAATTTCAACACTTTTTAATAAATTCTTTTAGTGGTATTTGTAGTTTGAAAATTTACAATATATTTACGGACAGTGAGTAAGTTGATTCCAGAATAGGTAATCGCATTCTTTAAATATAGGAATTTGAACAAAGGTATAAATTGTCTCATTAGAAATATCACTAATTTTTTTTTTTTTGAAGGAAGTTAGTCGACTGTTCTACATATCATGGGTGATAAATATTCAGGACGCCAACGTTTCAACCCAAACATGTGGGTCATCTTCAGGGCGTAGTTTGAGCACTGAGGGTGTTCAAGTACTGGACTGGCAGTTTTAAATAAGAATGCGTCCTGAATATTTATCACCCACTAATTTTTTTTTTAAACTTATTTATTGAGAAATATTACAATCTCACAAAATTAAGGACATTTATAATAGTGTTAAGAAAGAATATTCACAATCTATTTACAATAAATAAAAATAAATAAGGCAGACAAACAATAATACTAAAAGTAAATGTAAATAAACAAAAGAACTAATCATAGTAACATTATACAATATTTACAGAATCCATTCATCTCTCAGGAGAACTCCCAACCAAATCTTTCTCAACACTCCTGGAAAGAAAGGCAAGACTCTAGGAGATCCCAGCGCCTCTCGCTCAGCCGCATTACTGATATTAAGGACTAGTAGAGGTGTTGTGAAAATGTATTTTATTTTAGGTTGCAAGGCAAATAAATAATACTAGAGTATACATAGATAAAATATCCTCTAAAAAAATAGACATGGAAATGATGGTGAGTAAAAATGATATATTCCACATTTTAGTGGGTTATAGAAAATTAAGCCACTATTGGAGTATAGCAGTGAAATATGAAGAATATACCTAAGAGAAAAATTGTGAATTTAGTTGGCGTTCCAGTCATTTTTCATATGTTCTATACCACCTTACCGTTCTTCATCCAGACATTTTGGAGGTTATTTTTCAGAAGTCGTTTACGTAAAAAATATAATAAAGATAAATAGATAACGCTTATTCTAACTTCTGGACGTAAGGATATAAAAAACTCCTTGGTTTATTAAAAATACTTTGGACTTTAAAACATTTTGTTGCTTCGGAAATAGTTTTCGGAGTGGTTTCCTTTAAATAACTTTATAAAAATTGTAAACCATCATTTCATGCCGTATTCCGGATAGTAAAAGGAACGGTATTGCTGAAAGTTAAAGCATAAAGATTTCACTAGCAACTAAAGATACAATAAATAAAAGTTTTAAAAATTCAGAGGAGTATCAAAGTCAGTAAAAAATTAAACAAACCCCTTTAAATAAAAGTTTAGCTTTAACTTAAGTTCTGAAGTTCAATATAAAAAAACAGACCACACATCAAAATGAAAAGAAAGCGTCCGAAATACTATACTCTCTTTTATTCAAATCAAAATTAGAAATTGACATAAACTAAATACCTATATATACCCACTTAAACCGTTTAAGTAGGTATTTAGTTTAGGTCAGTTTTTAGTTTTGATTTGAATAAAAGAGAGTATAATAAAGTTTAAGTTAAACCGATATTGTTAAACGTTTCACAGATTTATGTTTCAGCAAAAAAGACTCACTTACAAAAACTAAACTCATTTCAGTCCAAAATTTTAAGACTAATAACAGCAGCTCCTTGGTACGTGAACAACAAAACTTTACCGACTTAAAGCAACCGACTATCGACCAACACGTAAGTATCTGTTTATCTATATATAATTTCATATGTCTGCTTGTGTTTTCCTTCATTTTAATTTTATGTTCAGATAACTACATAAATTAATTTATTCTTATTTGTTTTCTAATGCCAGAATTTTCTCGGGAACTACTGAACCGATTTTGTTGCTTCTTTTTCTATTTTGTAGGATTTTTACTACTGATGCCTGTGACAGAAATTCGGTAATCCATGTGCAATAGCTTGCGCGCAATAAATTAAAAACATGTTTTTCTCTAGACTGTAGCGCGAAAACGGCTCTAACGATTTTGATGAAACTTGCTTATAATGTTCTAATAATTTTTTTTTTGTTCTTCTCTACCTCGCCTTTTAGGCTATACAGGATTTTCCCGGGCCGGGGGGTGAGGGCGGGGAATTTAAAATCCCCTCCGGCACCGGGACGCGAACTCGTACTTTTTATATCATCTCAAATCTCTGTTATCCGGTTGCCAGGCAAGTAGCGTGCTGTTACACACGCTTTAGCCTATTCGGCCACCCCGCCCCCTCATGTTCTAATAATTGTCCTTTTTCGTATATAGACTAAATTCCCGTGAAAATTTAGTAAAAAAGTTATAAAGAAAAGAAAAATGTTATTGGGCCTAACTTCCTAAGTATATATTATACGGTAAAATTTATAATAAAACTTTTGAAAGGTAATTAAATTACCAACAAAACAAAAAAATTATCATCGGAATCGAACCAGTATTATCGATGATACAGCTTATTCTATTTTTTACAGCTTATACACATGTTTTAACTTATTACTTTAATAACCCCGTTTAGCCTGTTTTTTGAAAGATGATGACATTACATACAAAACTATATAAAAAGCGTTCATTTTGGACAATTATTAACGAAGTTACAACTATTCAATTTCCAATGTAACACATTACGGATTCATATTCTGGTTTTAGAAAGGGGTAAATGAGAGAAAAAAGATGACTAAGTGAAAGTAAGAAAATCTGTTGCCCGCATCACGCAAGCTTCACTATTTCCTCTACTTTTAACTTAAATTATTATTTGACAATACGAAGCTATGGCAAAAAGTAAAAGAGAGTATTGAAATGTTTACACTGATCTACCTTAAGCCGGTTTACATTTCTTTAGTTTATCAAATAGATCGTACTCAAATCTTTTCTTTGATCAATTTTCAGGAAAATAAATGTAGTTCAATTTTTTTTTTTGTTTCTTCATGAACATATGTAAAGATATAAACCTTTTCTGAAATAGGTAGGAAGGTCGTGTGAGTGTACACACCACATGTTTTTATTCAATATTTATCATCTTCATTGTTGGTGTATGGTTGACTGTAGTGAATAATTCAAGAGAAGGATGGTTGGAGAGATCAGTAGAATTTTTATATCCTTACGTCCAGAAGTTAGAATAAGCGTTATCTATTTATCTTTATTATGTTTTTTACGTAAACGACTTCTGAAAAATAACCTCCAACATGTCTGGATGAAGAACGGTAAGGTGGTATAGAACATATGAAAAATGACTGGAACGCCAACTAAATTCACAATTTTTCTCTTAGGTATATTCTTCATATTTCACTGCTATACTCCAATAGTGGCTTAATTTTCTATAACCCACTAAAATGTGGAATATATCATTTTTACTCACCATAATTTCCATGTATATTTTTTTTTAGAGGATATTTTATCTATGTATACTCTAGTATTATTTATTTGCCTTGCAACCTAAAATAAAATACATTTTCACAACACCTCTACTAGTCCTTAATATCAGTAATGCGGCTGAGCGAGAGGCGCTGGGATCTCCTAGAGTCTTGCCTTTCCTTCGTGAGTGTTGAGAAAGATTTGGTTGGGAGTTCTCCTGAGAAAAATATCACTTCATTGTTCATTAGAGTTATTCTTAAGGGACTAAATGTCCCAGAATAAAATTGGCCTTCCTTTCTAATTATTTACTCTCTATTCCATATCTTTGGTCTCTGCCCATAATAAGTTAAGTCTTATCCCCACATTGCGCTAAGCCAATCATTCTTTAAGTCTTGAGCTCTTAGGCCATTAGCAAAAGTCGGTTACTCTACTAGAGTGACTCTAATAGAGCTGCCAAATTTTACCTAGTATAAGATCTCAAGAGTTGAAGAATAATCGACTTCACGCAATTTGATGTCAGATACCAGAGATATGGTGGACACAACAAGAAACTTATAAATTTCTATAGCATACCACGGTTAAAGTGCCTATCAGAAAATGAGTGAAATGGAGCTGGATGAGAGATCTCCTTTCCTGATTTAAGAAAGTAAACAAAGACCAGAAAGAGGTACTGCTGTGTACGATCCTTCTTCATGTCTATAATGGTATTATTACCAACATCAAATCTGCTAATCGTGACGTTCATGATAGGTGCGAATGGTGTTCTATTACTTAATTTTGATATCAATCATATACTTAAATTCGACGAAATAAAACTCTAATTCTAAAAATATGTTCACTTTAATTTTAAAAATTAATCTAAAATGAACTGTGTTTCGTTAAAATGAATGGTCTAAGCTTAAGATGTTTAAAAAAGTTCAAAAACGTCTTAGGTTTTTTTTTTTTTGTTTTTTTTTTTAGTGCCGTAGCTTTACTTTGAACTAACAAGTTGTAGCTTATCAGAGAATTCGGAAGCTTAAAACAGCTTTTATATAATCAATAATATAATTCTTATTGATTAACAAACTTACACCAACTTCTTTAGCCGCTTGAAAATTCTCGACATCTTAAACGTCCCGCTCTTTACTAACAGCAAATCTTTAGTTCAATTTTCACAATTTAATCAAATAACTCTTTTTTTTTTAGATTTTACTAAGTCACTTATTCAAGGGATTGAATTGAAAAATTTAAAAACAGTAACTACTCGATGGAAGAACGTTTCGGATACAAAAAAATTGATATTTTAGTTTCATTGATATTCTTCATTATCTTCTTTTTTTATCAGTTATATTAAAAACATTTTTAAAAATGTTAGTAAATGTCATGGTAAGTAATGGTTGTTATATTGGGTAATACAAATTATACAACTATACAGTTTTTATTTATCTACGTAGATCTTTTTTGTATTACTCCAAGGTAGTTGTGAACTCTTTCTCTTAAAAAAAAAAAATATTTTTATATTAGATTACATTTTTAATGTACATGTCTGCCTTACATGCCTTAAGTTTTAAACGTTTCGAGAATATGTTTTCCTTATATTTAGACATACGTTCTTGCTAGATTACAGAATGTTAATATATCAATCTTTGTATTTCACTATCATTCTCAAAATATTACATTTTTATTTTATTTTACGTTTTGTACTTTATTCCTCATTTATCTTACCGTAGTTGTTAAAGTATATTTGCGATATTTTATTCGTTATTACTTCGTCCACATTAAAAAATAAAAATTAAATAATATAAAAAATATATAAAAACTCCTTTCTATAAACATAAATGTTCTACTTACGTATGTCTATAAAAATATAAGCAGTAATTTAAAGAATAATTTAAATAATTTATATTTATATTTGTCACATATTTTTTTTTTACAAATTTTTCTAATTTTGTTTTATTTTCTCTGTTTAGTATTAATAGAATTTGAAAAATCATGTTGATGGTACCATAAAATAGTGTGTTTTGCAAGTACTGTTGTACTTTACTCTTATGTTTTATTATTTTCAATAGGAACCTTTTTAATAAACAGGAAAAAAAAGTTAATTTACCACCGCTCAAAGTATAAAGATTTAATATTTAAGATACATAGAAATCGAATTTTAAAAATATATCTGAACGCCGTAAGCCTTCTCTCTCTTTTCTACAAAAGTATAGGGCCAATTGTTTTGAAATTTAGTACCAAATTAAGGGATCACTCCAGAATGATCATTGAAACTCGACAACACCATCTGATCTTTCCTTTCGAAACGGCGGCTGTTTTTTCAATACAGACTTGTACACAAAACCTTTAGTAATGATTATAATGAAACTTACCTAATATATTTTCCTTGAAGCCTTTAAAATTTTTGTATATATAACATAATTCGCCGAAAAGAAGCTAAAAAAAAAACAGTTACAATAAATGAAAAATTCGATTTGCAGATAACTTAAAAAGTATAAAATTTTTTGTGATTTTGATAAGCAAATATTTCAAAGGTATGTAAATTTCCTAAAAGGAGACAAAATATAGACCCAAATTTAAAAATTTGATGCAGAGAAATAGCGTTCTAAATGTATAGCAGATGTTTCTTTATTTTTTTATTACAAGAAATGTTTTAGATCATTACTTCTACTTCTTAAGAGGGACGAAAATAAAATATTCTTAAACTGCCTACTATTAGCAAACACCTTTTCAGTATGCTATATTTTTATTTATTTTTTTTTTATGCAGATGAAGTATGATGAATATAGGCAGTAAATAAGAATGAGAAAATGCACCTAATGACTATTGTAAATATATATATATATATAAAATAAAGTTATTATTCGGCATTAGAAAAGAACAAATATTAATAGATTAATTATATGTTGTCTAGAATAAAATATCATTTACGAAGATGAGGAAAAAAGATCCTCAAATATTTGAGAAAATCAGAAGACCTATATATTAACATACAAATTTTTTAATTGCACCTATCTTCATTAGCACCTCAAACATTAACTTTAAAATTGTGAATGAATGATTGACAATAGAAAACCTATAATTTATTATTTATATATTTTATTTTATGTGTTGAAGAGAACAACAAAGTATTCCTGAAACGTACAATAAAAAATATTGAAGAATAACGCAAACAAACTGTGAATTATTATATATTAAATCGAATCTGTAGACCAAAACTAAATATATAATAAATTTAATTACCTTATTTTAGCATTAATTGTGTAGTTTTGTATTTATGTACCACTACACAGACTGTCTAGTGGTTTTCCTAAGAAATAAATAGTGGTTTTCCTTGAAAAATAAAAACATCTTTGAATATTTTCCGACCACTTCAGGAATACACTCTTGAATAACATTATTAAGGCAGTAAAGCCAACACTATACGCAGTACTTGTAAGTATTGCGGGTCTTAGTGTACATTCTTAGTCCGGCGCCAACCTAATAATTCAGAGTCTGTCTTTTTTTTGTACACAATATTTTAAAACATTTATTATATTTCCTAGTTTATTTACAGTATTTACGCATATACTCCAACTAGTGCTTTAACGACTGTTTAGTTACTGCTGCTCTATAAGTTATCTTCTTATCCCTACCAGACTGTCAAAGCAGAAATTTATTTTAAATTGAAATTGAAAACTAAATGATTGGTGCAAACTTTGGAAAATTCTACTCAACCAAGAAAAAGCATAACACATTACTTGTATTCTTAGACGTTAAACATGCCCTAATATTTATCTTGACAATGCTGAAATTCCGCCAAACAGATCAAACCTTGGACTGATATTCGACAAAAGAATTACATGGGGCCCACATATCAATAAAAAAAGTAAAACTTTAAACCTCAGACTACAACTATTATACTCACTTCTTTCAAGACGCTCAAAATTTAAACTGAACACCTATATTTATCTACTAAAGTCTGTATGGACATACGCTTCTCAAATATACGGAACAGCCAAAACAGCTCTCATATGAAAACTACAAACTTTTCAGTTTACTTTTAGGACTATAACTAAAGCTCCATAGTACGTAAAAAAATTACTATACATAAAGACCTAAACATTTCAACGGTTAACGACCACTACAAAAATTTCACAATAATTTAAATGGACATACTAACACACTGATGCGACATATGGTGATATACGAAAACGCGTTTGGGAGGCTCAAAATTAGCTGGATGAGGGATTTACACACCTTTTTTTTCTGTTCTGCCCTACCTCGCATTTTAGGTTATACGTGATTTTTCCGGGCCGAAGGGTGAGGGCGGGGAATTTAAAATCCACTCTGGCAACGGGACGCGAAATCCTACTTTTTTAATCTCATAACTTCGGTTATCTGGTTGCCAGACAACTCGCGGTACTGTGCAAACGCGTTAGCCCATTTGGCCACCCCGCCCCTTGGAGGAGGGGATTTCCTCACCTAAAAATATACTCAATTCAAGTCAAGAAGCGATGCCGCTGGGCACTCCTTTCCCTCAAGCCGATCGAGCCGCTATTAGTATTTTCCTAACAGCAGACAAGCTAATTGTCAGTACTTCTGACAGGTATGGGTAAAAATTAAAGTTAAAAAAGAAAAAAAATGAATTGAATAATTTCAGACAGAGCTAATATACATTATGCTATATTTATAGAAATGTGTTGCAACTTATAAAAAATGATTTTCGGTTGACACTGCTTAGTTAGGAAGCAGTGTTTCCGCAATAGTTTTTTAGATTTACCTTCTGGTTAGTCAAATTTTCCCTTTTTTCTCTCTGTCAAGGTCTAAAAATCCCTTGATTTTTCCCGTCCAATTAAAAATTTATATCTTAAAGGTATATATTTTGTTTTCAATCAGTAATATGTAAATTATGTTGATATTACATTATTTTAAAGTATCTAGTATGATCTCTTAAGATAAAGTTTCCCTACTAGGCTGTTTTAATTGATGGAACGGTTTAAAGGGACTAAAATGAACGAAAATTAAATGAGAATTGTTATTATAACTGCAATGTAATGCATTTTATACTCTTAAATTTATCACTGGCAAAGGTTTTAAGTTTATCACCGACACTTTGGTTTCTGCTCGATTTTAAGAAAATATTATTTAAACTATCACTAGTGACTTTTTCATTAACTTGATATATCGTCTTACTATAACTACAAAATGTTGGAATAACTATTCAGTATATAAGGATGCATCAGGTATGTCTTTTTAATGTTTATAGTTACTGAAAATCTTGTTATATGTCTGAGAAGTTTTTTTTCCATATTTTTTAAATTTAATTAATTAATATCTTAATTTGACAAGATAACAAACAATTTGGATTGGTTTTAAACTTACCACCCCACTTGCTTACTGAGCATGTAGGTAACAGAGAAGTGTGTATCCAGTCTAAGTTTCCTCTTTATAATGTTAGCTTTGTAAAGTAACTTGATATTGCTAGGTTTACACGGTGCTACCATTGAAAGCACCTTATGTACCTTTTGGGTACCTCCAAGGTAAATCTCATCACTATCTCTTGCTGAATAAGCAAGACAATGTTATAGGGAACCTCCAACTTACGTAATAAATATTAAGTTTAATGTATGTTATAATCATGATTCTTTTTGGACTGATTTGAATATAATATTTCAACAAAAGTTAATCTTTATCCATACAAGCAAGAGAATAAAATGTGCAATAACATAAAAATCTGGTCTTTAGTTATTACAATAAGTCCTAAAAATATATTCTGCTGTGTACTGAACATAGCAAATGAAGTTTTGAAAAATTATTATTTAGTGTTGAAAATAAGTTTTAATATCCTGACATCAAACACATCAGGTACACCTACCTGGATCCTGCAAAGACCGACCTATACCTGCCCCTGGGGAAGGCTCACAGAAAAAACTAGTAACGGGCTAAGTAACTGGTTCCTTTTAGGGTGTTACCAGTTATTGTGGAGTAACAGGGTGAAGTTAAGAACCAATGAGAACTTGTCCCACCCTGAATATATGCATAAAATCTACCGAGAAGGAAGAAAAGAGGTCTTGTTGATGTACGGCCTTGAAGCTAGGCCTTATGTTTTCATCCGGCTTGGAGACTGAAGCCTAGGCCCTACATAGACCATGAAGATCCTGACAGAGCTTTGAACTTTGACGAGATGATCTCGGATCTGCAAATGCAGCGAAGGAATCTACCAATTACACCATTTCACACACCATAATAGATAAGTTTTATTCCCAAAAACAAATTTACCAATGTTAGAATATTTCATGGCTAAATAATTCTCAAACAGTCCGTCTGAAATTATGCCTTCACAGTTAATTATTGAATCACGTTTTTTTCTTGTAAATATAATTTGTATATATTCTTTGTTAAACATAGAAATAAATTAAGTTTCTTAGTAAAAGTTATTTTAATTCTCCCACCTATATCATGATGATCATAGGTAATGTGTGCAATCAGAAAGCATGATAAACACAAACCAGCTTTTGAGAAAAGAAATCCAATTAATTAATTCTGGGCCAATCAATATATTATAGATCCAAATTTATTTTACTAATTTTTTATTAAAGATTTTTGGGTAATTATCATCAGTAATTATCCAGTGGCATCCCTAATAAATTTAAATACTCCAAAACGTAACATTTCAATTCTTTCCTTTCTAGATCTTTTCAACCAACGAATGTATATTGGAAACTGTAGCTTTCCCGCATCCCTTAATTAATTCACCAGAAATATTAACGGATCCCATTGTTTTATAAGATTTTAATTTTCCTATTGTTATTTAAACTTCGTCTTTACTTTATCTTCTATTAACTTTCAGCACTCCGATAATAATGAAATGGATGTCAACCTATGGGAAACAACCTGCTGACTGTAAACGTTTCTTGTGAATGCAGTCGTATTATAACAGTGAAAAAGGTTAAAATCCAGATTCAAGCTTATAATCGCTACCACCAGGATTAAGAGTTAAGATCCTTCTCTTTCCTACAAATAATGCAAGGATAATTCGAAAGAATACACTTTGAATAAAATAATCTTTATTTACGTGCTTGAAACTTGTCCAGTTAAATCTATGCTGAAATTTTCTCTATATTTTCTCTAGCCTGATGTAACTACTAAAGGTCACGTCCAAAGAGCTGAATTTCCAGAGGACCATTAGTCTTGTGTTGTATCAAAGTTAAAATTAAAAAAGTTATTGATTGAAGTGAGGTTACAAGAGTATTGGAATATGACTTACAGTGGTTTGGTGATATTTATCGTGGAGAGCTGCCGAAATATGTGTGACTAGAATTGAACTGCCACTGAAAATTTAGGGGTAGGCATTTAAAAGGGCCTCGATGATGACTTCAAAAAGGGAAAGGGTTCTATTCGTCATCTGGAAAAGTAAAAGGGTCAAGGTTTGAAAGGTCACTGCTTAGATAGGGTGGTTCCTTCATCTGAGAAGTTTCCATCTTAAACAAATTATTTCTAAACTAGTAGGCCTGTGCGAAAAATTGCGCACAGCATATAGTTATCAAATGCCAAATTTATAAGAAAATAAAACAATGCAACGTATCAAAAGATTAAGAAATCAATTGTTACTTTATTGATAAATAAAATCGACAAAGGAAACAAAAATTAATTTAAATCTTCATTTTTTGTATGGAACCAACATGTTTACAAATTTCAGTAAGCTGTATCATTGCTAAAAATTGTCCGATTTCGATGATTTTTTTTTCCTTTTGAAGAGAATTTAGTAATATTTTCCATAACCAAGAGAAAGGTGTGTAATTTTTTAGTTATTTGCAAATAACGTTAGTTTTCTTTCATAACTTGTTTGCCTGAATTTTAGGGGTGATTGTACTATTTTTCCCGCCGATAAACAACGCCATCGATAAATAATATAAACTCCTCCTCCCTCGATCATAGAGGTCTCAGGTCGACGAAATGAAACATGTATTCAATGACAGTACTACAATTAATGTAAGGTTGTGTGGATGCGAACCCTATGCCTTGCGTTATCTCTAAAATAGTACGTTTTTGGGCTTAAAAACGCAGGATCAGATAGTTCCGGAGGAACTGTTCGGGTCTTGCTGTACGCATCAAAATCTTCAAGATCCAATTTGTCATGTATCGATCTACAGATCTACCACCGTTCCAGTATTGAAGCCTAGCAATAAGTTTATATCGAATGTATTTATTTTAGATAGAAAAACAACAGTGGAGAATACGATTCGCTAACCCCCGTGAAATTCTGAATCCAACGGTACACCATTCATGGTATTTGAGCATGACAGGAGCTTATATTTGGTACAAAACCGATTTCGAGCCTTACTGTAATAATATATGTGGGGATTTTGTGGGAACCAAGATTCGTGAACCCTTCACAACTGTCTATATTTGCAGGGCTAATGATAAAGTTCGCCAGCCATCTAAGAGATTATTTATAATTTCTGTGGGAATTATGAACCCTTCAGAAATTTATATATTTGCAGGGCTAATGATAAAGGTTGGCAGCTATCTCGACAGTTCTGAACATAAGGATCTTCATGGGTGTAGTAGTATAGAGTTGTTTATTTTTCAATATGTGTTAGAGGTAGGCGTACCTCCACGTTAATGAAGCAATATTCTTTTCCCTCCACGATTACATGCTCAACCTCGCCCCACTAAGCTAATTGGTCATTAATTATTTATGCGTTGCAGTGCTACTATAAATAAACCAGGTGGAGGATTCCAATCGGAATCAAGATCGGGAGGGAAGAGCAGATAGCATTGATGGCTGGTTACTAAGCTGCAGCGGCTTAATGGACCTTTCAGAGCTTATCGAGGGCGGCGGACGACTAGCCATTAATATTGACAACGGTGGGACAGCCAACAGGTTCGGCGGCCGAGGTACAAGGACTGAGCTCCGCGGTAAATATTTGCAAATGTGAATTCCAACTTATAATTGTCACAAAAATCAGTTATCATCCTAGATTGATAGAAACCTGTTTATATTTATTTATTCCATCCCTAGCATTCCGTATCTAGTCTTTGATTTTCTGCTTCATACCAATCAATAAAATCAAAGACTATATATAAATAAAGACTATATAAATAGAATCAATAATTGTAATCTACAGTTTAATCTCAAGATCCTTCAAGCTGAGATGAGGAATATAAACATGGAAATTAATATCTCCAAAACAAAATTTATGAGGACTGGAAGAAGAAGGGACCAAGGAGACCGGATGGTTCGGCTGGGTGGAATCCACCTAGAGCAAGTCATAGATTTTAAATACCTGAGTGCTCACCTCAACGAGCTCGGATGGTTTGATGGAGACATTAAAGAGATAATTAAGACGGCAAGAAGATGCTTCTACCCCCTAAAGTCAGGCTTCTTGAACAAAAAGGAAGTCTCAAAGGCCACTAAGAAGATCGTCTTCAATAATACCTTCCTCCCTATATTAACATATGCAAGCGAGTCTTGGACCCTCGCTTCCAAGCACAAAAGCCAAATCCAAGCTATGGAAATGCGATATTTAAGGAAAACAAGAAGAGATCGTGTTAGGAATGTGATCATACGAGCTAATCTGGACCTGAGGCCTGCAGAGGAAATAATCCAAGAAAACCAACTGAGGTGGTTTGGACATGTCTCGCGAATGGCTGAAAACAGAGTTGCCAGGGAAACCTACGAGGTCAAAGTGGAGGGAAGGCGGTCACAGAGAAGAGCAAGAAAAAGGTGGGAAGAAAGAATTAAAGAAGCCTTTGACAGGAGAGGAATGGACTGGAGGAGGAGAAGACAGCTGGCCCAGGGTAGAGATTCTTGGATCAAGCTCTATAAGAAGCTCTATATACTGCTCAGCGGTAACAGAGGACTGAATTAAGTGAGTAAGTAAATAATTGTAATATATATATTACAATTATTACTGTGCATTATACATGTACATGTAGATGTAAATTACTGAAGAATGAAGAGAAGAAAACAGAGATATCTACGATCAGCTGAAGAGAAAGATTGACTCATGTACATGGTAAGATATGAAAATTTTAGCAAAATATTTTCATTCCAATTCAAATGTTGAGAAGAAGGAAGTATTTCAACCAACAGTAGGTAGTGGGAATTGGTTAATAATGGTGTTCTAATAATAATAATTATTATTATTGTAATAATTAAATAATAATAATAGTGTTCTTAGAGCTCCTTGGGCTCGCTGTGCATGAACAGGGTTAACCGTTGCTGATTGCTTCGCTATGAGAGTTGCTCAGAGTGTGTACAGTTTACACGCCGTGTGGTTCGAAACGTTTAAAATTCAATGTGATTTACTAAATAAAAGAATATTATTTGTAAACATAAACTATGTGATTATAAAATTCATGCCTGGCCAGCTATATTGTCATAGTTATTATTTTTTCAGTTATTAAATGTATAACATTATCAATTGTTGTCCATTTTCATCATGTTTGTATCATTCTTTTATCTGTCTGTTCAGGACCTATCCTTTTGTTATTCCGTTGTGATTATTATTAAATGTTCTTCTATCATCTATTAGTTTGTATGTATGCAATCTTAGGGACGTCCTTTTACGATAACAGTGAAATATAGAACAAACGAAGTTCAATATTTATAATATGCGTGAAGTGAGCAACAACAATGGGTAAAGATTGGTTAACTTTGCGGCTTCGAGAGATCTAGTCATAAAAGTATACATATAGGGATATGCTAATCAAATCGAACAAACTTGTTGGGAGAAGACATGTGCAGGAATTTTACTTTCTGGGCAATGGAGAAGATCCCACAATCCGGATATATAAAATCTTTCCAACACCCAACGTATTTCAGACCATCAAATTGAGCAAAGGTGGGTAGGAAATGTGACAAGGATGGAAAAGAGGAAATACAAAAGCTCCTTAACCGCTGCAAAGCACAAGAAGGGAAGGAAAGCCTATATTAGGATGGTTTGATGGCGTGACCGAAGATGCTAGAAATATTCTCGCAATAGACAACTGGATGAGATCCGCACAGGACAGGGATAAATTGCGGAAGTGTTGGAGAAGGCCAGAGATCGAGACTGGGTTGCAAAGTCATGATGATGATGATGATGAAGGATTGATTACTTTAGGTAAATAATATAAAGCTCATAAATAAAAAATAAGAAAATAACCACCTGACCCCTTCAATTACAACGTCCTGATCAAACCCTCTACGCAATGCGGTTTGGTGTTGCGGTGTTACATAACCCATTTCCACGGCGCACACTTATTGTTAGAGGAACCCTTTTTTTTTTTCTATTCCATTAATATTTGAAGTGAAAAGTTTAGCATATGGATTAATTAAAAATGGCATCATCATAATCATCATCATTTCATCCTCTTTGTAATGAGCTGTTATTTCAAATTGTATCTTAGCGCGACGCCGTGTTGGAGAGGCGAGAAGGAAAAAAATAGTGTCAGAAACCCAATGATAGCGAGTTTTATTGAAGACATGGAATAAAATATCTCAGTAATTAAAAATACTACAACGTGGTTGTAATAGTAGGGACATAAATCATCGTTATCAAAGCATTACAACAAAATGGACAAAAAAAATAAACGATAATCTTGACCACATAACCTTATATTTCGAAAATGTAGGTAAAGAACAAAATAACCCTAATGAGCGAATAGCAAAAGAATAATAGTATAAGGTTGTATATCATGCTCTGGTGTCATCTTGTTTTTTATAGTTATTTTTTTTTTTTTTTTTTTTTTTTTGATACTTGAATTGGCGAAATTTTGACGGTTTATTTCATTCGTTATCAACATTTTCGAGACACAACTGTGTGGTTGAATTTTTTCTGTTATAAGCTAACATTTATTTTCTGTGTATAGCAGTTATGTTAGTATATATGAAATAATGTTTTGACATTAATAGAATACCCGATATTTAAAACATATATAAATTTAAAATCAAAAGAGAGGGACGAACATACTTAACATTTAAAATTATGTAATAATTAAGCGACCGGATTTGTATATGAAATAAAACATTAAAAATCTTAATAAGACATTAAGTCCAAAACATATACTGATTTTCAATAAAACTTCATGACTGTGTAAATCACGAGAAACAACATCATATCAAGTTAACAAACTGTGCGACACGAAATGTTACCTCCAAATATCCTTCACAATACACAGATCTCACGAACAGAAAATGTGGGCTATTATTAAAGTCTGATAGTCGAAGAATGAAATGAGGTTCACAATTCAAGACCATGACCATACAAGACTGAAGAGAAGCTGGATGAGATACCTCGCATATAAACTAATGTGACTTTTGGTCATTATCCTTTATTTTTCCTTCTCAAATTATTCAAAAATATATAGAAAGGCACATCACCACTCTCAAAATCACGACACAAATTTGTATTTAGAGCAGACCTGCTCCCAACAAAAGATGAAAAAGAAATAAAACTTCAAATTCAACTTTTTTTCCTTAAGTTACCTACATTTCTTCCTCCACTATTAAAAAGAAAAAAACAAACAGTATCTGCGAAAAAATTAATGAAAACATTTTTAAGATATTTAGACATTGTGACATTGAAAGTTGATTTCAAACTCGGCATCATAACCAAATGAGTTGACTGGGTCCTCACGAGTCGTCAAGAATGTAATAAATTCAAGAGAGGAAGAAGAACATCGTAGAGGAAACAACTTTCAACATTCCTGGAAAATCTATTCGGAATTTCTTCCTCAGTCACGTGCGGCGCTTAGCATCCTAAAGTAATCTGATATTTCTTGTTTATATTTTTAAAAACTTTAATTTTTAAAAAAATCTCTTTTGTTTTTTCATTTCTTTTTTTCAATATAAATTTTATTTGTTGAATAATTATGGACATTACATTTCACCACCTCCAAATATGTAGATACTATAAGTTGAAATAAAAAATAATTTTTAAATTTTAATTCCTAGGACTCCACCTGGACAAACGTCTAACTTGGAATTCTCATACCAGACTGAAACGACAAGAAACAGCTCGACGTTTCCGACTACTTCGACACTTACTAGACAAACGCTCTAACCTTCCAATTAATTACAAAAGACTCATTTACATGACTATAATAAGACCTATTTGGACTTGCGGAGTTGAGCTATGGGACTCCACGAAACCTTCAAATTCCTCTCGTATCCAATCCTTACAATACAAAATCCTTCGTAAAATCCTCAATGCACCTTACTTTGTTACAAATAAAATCATCCACAATGACCTTAATGTTCCTTATGTATCAGATTTGGCCCATTCCAGGTACCTGTCCTTCCATAATAAACTTCATAACCATCCCAACCCTCTTGTTTCTAACCTTGCTTCCTATTCAATTCCTGATAGCCCTCCGAGGCGTCTGAAAAGAAGATGGCCACGTGATCTCCTAATATAGACATATTATTAGAGTGCTACCAATGGGTAGTTTCTCAACATGTGTTTCATGTTATTATATCCATGTGCGTACTAGATGTATTTTTTTTTTATATATACAGTTGTAAATATCATATAAATACATTTTTAAAAATTTTAACTAAACACAAAATAAAATGTCAAAGAAGAGAACACAAGGCTTAAAATAAATGTTGCTAGTGAATATAGTAGAGATAGTGCCAAACATTCAAATGGTAAAATGAAAGGTTAAAATTAAATTAGGTAACGTGTTAATTTTTCAAGCAATGTTTTGTTGACTATCTCTAATTCTTATTTTGAAACATTTTTTAGGAATAAAATTATTTAAAAAGTGTTAAAAACAAGTAATATAAAAATCAACAATGTTAATAGGTTTCAATTTTTCTCTATCTATACAGTTAAAAATATCACTGATGAACTTTATTAGATTCATCTTTGGAGTTTCCAGGCGCTCCCACGTTTCCAGTTGGTATATCGAGTTGATGTGACTATATCCAGATTTCCTAAAGCAATATTTCATAGCTATATTCTTTTTCCGAACTTTTGCAACCTAAAAATCTTCTTATCTTATTGATTTCTTTACTCCTTGTTCTTATGTCCATTCTTTAAACACGAGATAACAGTCAAGAAATCTGTATATTCCTTCTCATAGAAATGTTTCCTTTGAAAAAAAATGTATAATGCGTGGTACATTGATTATGAAACACGCCTCTATAGCCAACAACTCATCTTCAACTTCATTTAAAGACCAATTGTTTTCCAATCTTCTCAGCCATCAATATTCCGAAAATATGTAAGAATGAAATATTCAAATTTTAGTATTGCCAATCTGATTGTATGGTTATTTCACTGTTATTATTTATATTTCTTACACGGACATTTGCTTATCTATAATTTCATTACTTTTACTTATGTTAGTTTTTTTTAATTTAATTTAATGTTATTTAATTTTGTATTTTAATTTTTTTTTTCCATTCTTCTCATTATGTATCATAAAAATCTAAATGCAATTCCTATTGTACATTTTTCTTGTTTTTAGGGGACTAAATGACCCAGGATAAAATTCACTTTTCTTCTTCTTTTGCTATATGGTAAAAAACACCTTGAAAGATTAGTCATAATAACGCTCAAAAATTAATTTATTTATACTAATGTAGCAAAATACATTTCTTCTTTTCTATTGTTCTTTTTCATTATATCAATTAGTATACAAATAAATAAGAGTCTATCTTTTATTTATTATTCAAAAATTCAATTTAATCGCTCTATCATTTAATTATTTATTTATTAATTTGTTGATTTACTATATATATATATATATATATATATATATATATATATATATATATATATATATATATATATATATATATATATATATACATGCCTTATGATAACTAATCTGTGGCTATTATAAACTTTTAACATTTTTTCCCATATAATCAGAATTATCTGATTAACTAAGAAAACTTTTTTACCGGCATTTAAAATCAGTTTATATAGCGTAATAATTATTAATTGACTTACTGGCATGATGTTATATATAACTGGTAACTAAAGTTATAGAAAAATATTAGTAGTAAAAAAAAAATTTTCAAAAGTATCTTTTTTCCCCTCTTTTCGACTCTTCGTAAACCAGGGATTGGAATAGAGATTTTAAAAATTCAAAGCGAAGAAGAAAGAAGTTGGGAAGTGAGAAGGTTTAAGTGTTATGGTTGGACCTGGAATGGAAATAACCGTCCACTTTGCAACGGCAATCCAGATTGGGATCTCTTCAACTATTTAGCTCTCCGGGTTATTTCTTCAGCAGTTCTAATATTAGGACAAGAGTGATGAATTCGAAATATACTAGACGTTCGCTTTGTTTTTAAAAATTATTTTAAACATTATTGATTATCCAAAAATATGGATAAAATAAAAAGATCGGAAGATCTATTTCGGACAACTAGATAAAATGTTTAGACACCCTTGGATAGTCACTTAGTTGAGTTGACAGGGCGGTGTTAGGTGACCGGGAAAACAAGCGGCCTTCCCGACCAACTCCACTCATCTTTTCTTTTAGCACAAGTCAATCAAGGAACCACTTTCCCACTTATTTATCCAGATTTAGCTTTCACCAATCTCAACTATCAATTGGATAGTTCACGTCCGATAAATATGAATCTGGAGAAACAGAAGTCACTAATGGTAATATACAAAAACTATTATTTATTGAACATAAAGATAACTAAAGCAACTTGAAAGACTTAAAAAAAAGATATATTTAAATCTCTTAACGTAAAAACATTTATATTAAAATCGGTACATCCGTTGAGGCGCTACAGTCTACGAGTATACCATGGGTGGGGAACCTTTTAATCACTAGAATCACAGTCGGATTTACAGGGGGGGGGGGCTTTCGGGCTGAAGCCCTCCCCTCCCCCTCCCCCAAAATGGTAAAATATAACCATGTTTTATAGAAAAAAATATTAAAAACTATCTCTTAAAGTATTATTGTTCGTGTAATTACATTTAAGATGACTTCAAGAATCACTAAGACACCATATCATATGGGTAGTTAGTTTCTTTCTTTTTTTTTTTTTATTAATTATCGTTATATATAAAAAAATCTTCGGGCTGAAGCACTCCCCAAAATTAAATCCTGGATCCGCTAGTGACTAGAGGCCGCAGTAACGTTAGGCAGTGCTAATAAAGGAGGCAATAATTCTTTATATTTTACCGTACTATGTTTATTTACAACTAAATACACACACCCACATACATATATTCAACTTAATTCTATTAATTTCCAAATTTTCGTTACTTAAGTAATTAAATATTAGTTAATTCTAGCACTAGATTAAGGAACATGGCGCAAAAACATTCGGAGGTCGTAGCTACGTCATAGAGGCCACATGCGGCCTATGACCACCTACGGTCTATATCCTAGGTGGGAAGCCTTTTTATCGTTAGAGGCCGCAGTAAAATTAGGCAGTGCTAATGGAGGCCGCAATAATACTTTATATTTTACTATTGCAATTTTTATTTATCACTAAATACACACACTCACATGCATAAATTCAACTTAATTCTATCACCTTATGAATCGCCGCATCGGGTCCCCGACGCCGCAACTACGTCACAGAAGCCACATGCGGCCTGCGAGGCCCCATGTTTTTCATCTATCATCATCACATATATGGTAATTAGGGGTTGATTATTGTAATTTATTTATTTATTCAATTTTAAATTATTTAAGCGACCATATATTTTGTGTATGTTCGTAGGACTATGTTACTTCTAATTTTCTGGTGTTAAAACTTTGGCATTCGAATACCATATTTTTTATTTTAAGAGAAGAATAGTTGGGGTGATCAGTCAAATAAGAAGGCAAAAATAAATGGTAATATTTATTTTGACATTTTCCGACGTTTCGACCTGAAGTTCAGGCCTTCATCAACCTTTTTGGAGGCAGCCCTAATGAAGTCCTGAACTTCAGGTCGAAACGTCGGCAAATGTCAAAATAAATACTATCGTTTATTTTGCCTTCTTATTTGACGGATCATACCAACTATTCTTCTCTTCATTATTCACGACAGTCAACCATTTACCCATAATCATATTTTTTTATTATTTTTTTAGTCCTATAAATTTTAGAAATTGTCTTGTATCGGTTTCATCCAAATATGTATATATAATATATTGTATAATTGTAATTGTATGTGTTAGTATATTATAGTATTGATATTGTTTGGTCTGTGTAATATGGAAAAGAATTTGTATATAATTTGTATGTCCAAAAAAACAGAATTGATGAGTATGCTGTGTATCGAGCAACCCTATATAGTAGGGCAGCACTGCTTTAAATAAAGTATTTCTCTTTACAGATTTTTCGGTCGCCATCTTGAAAGATAAGTACTTTTCAGTGAGCTATACTATATACATAAATTAAAAGAGCTTCAAGGAGAAGACTTCAGCCAAGTTTCTTTACTAGTTATTTTCAAATTTCAAAACGGAAGAAATCAGTATCAAGTTTTTGAATTTTCTCACTAAAATATTCTAAATCAACAACCTCATACAACAAACTCATAGGAGTTTGGTAGTATAGTTACCGATAAATGTTTGTTTGGTCAAAATGGTGTGAAGATAAAATATAAAGAATTCTGCATCTTGTGCTCGAAGGAAGATAAGGATAAGCTCTGGTACCAGTGCTTCAAGTGTCTCAGGTAGGCTCGTTCTAGGGATGGGATATCGAAAGACCAATATCTATATTGTCATCGATAATAATATCAGCCTATAACTATCCATACCATAGAAATATCGGACTTGATAGATAGTCGATATTTTCATCGAGATTATAAACATTTTTGAAATGTAAATATAGATTCTCTAGCAAAGATACACTAGATTCTCTAGTGTTGCCCAAAAACGGTCTTGGTCTTGCACTTTGCAAGACCAAGACCAGAACTAGTAAAAAAAATCTATTTTTTGAATAAAAATTAAGGCAAAATAGTTACTAATACGAGACAATATTAGTTACTACACGTAAAGTATTAGTATAACCAATATAGTTTTGCGTTTAACTCCTCTAATTTTTAATTTAGACTTAGGTTTCTCTTATATAAAAAATTACAGTAATATCTCTACAGTAATAAGCTAAGACTTTTGTGAGACTCTTGCGCAAGACCAAGACTCGTCTTGTCATAAAAAGAAATAAAAATATAAAATAAAAATTAAAAATTAAAAAAATATGTTATTTTCCTCTTTAAATTAATTAATGGAAATTTCAATTCTTCTACCCTCCATGGTAAAATTAATTTTCTAGTTTCTATCTATCTTCGTCATCCTAAGCTTTTTCCAGCAATTTCGATTTAACCAATTACGCCTTACATTCTCTCATAGATCGGATTCAGCGAAATGCTAATTTATTTACATTCTACATGGATTTCTTTGACAATTCGTGGGCCTGGTTTGAGAAGGTTCTAACAAACAAATTTGGGCGTATTGAGTTTACTGATTGAGAAGAGACTCAAGCGCACTATTGAACTCTACTTAGGAATGGCCATCGATATTTAAATAGTCTAAATCTAGTTCTGTATGAAACAGACAAGATGAGTACATTTTTTTTCTCACGATCAGATTTATAATTGCAATATATATATAATTTATAATTGCAAGCGCTTTTCGAATATCGAAGGGACGATATCGATTGTAGGTAATATCGGAGTAGATACTATCCAAGATAAAATATCGAATATCGGAAGTAAAATATCGATATTTCGATAAAATCGACTATCGAAGGCCATCTCTAGCTCTTTCTGAGAGTTTCAAATAGAGACTGTGTGACGTCAATCACAGGGACCATAAAACCATCTCCATTTAAATAATTTTTACTTTTTGTATAATTTAATAACAGTTAGTGATTGCTTTCACTGTTTTATATTTCTTGTTAACAAATTATGATGCTTATGATGTTTTGGAATCTTTGGTGTTTTTGTCATCTTACCCCGCAGCTAGGATAAGATGATGAAAATGTAATTTTTTGGGAGAAAACAAAATCGTGTTTCATTCCTATGTATACGAGAAGCAAATAAAATAACTCTTAGTAATTTATTGCAAAAGTTCTCATAAAAATTTTAGTTCTTAAATCCATTGGCCGGAAAAAATATTTAAAAACTTGACCTCGTCATCTTGCCTCGCCTTCGCCGAATCACTCATACCCTTAATCAAAAACATTTTATTAATCCTTTTACAATAATATATGAAATTAAATAATATTTCTGTCTATTAGAAATAATTCATCAAGAGAAAACTTATTAACTATATAAAAAATAAATCAAGAACGTAGTAGCCTGTGAACATCTGGGGATGGGAGTGGCAAGATCTCACTTAAGCTCTGAATTATTAGACCAGTTGGTTCCTCCCTTTGTTGTACTTCTCCAGCTGCCTAAAGAGGCTCCAGCTAATTTCTTTCTCTTCCCCACTCTTTTTTCTCTTCCTTCTTTTTTTTCTTTCTTTTTTTTTTGCCTTTTCTCCTTTCAGACATTAGAGGCAAGAGCTGTAAGGTTAGATTAAAAATAAATATTGCATTTTAGCATGTCATTGAAAATAACTTACACATAAATTTTAAAAAAATAAATAGAATTGCATTGACCACATAACGGACTGTTTGAACATTTTTTTTTATAAGAAAGGTCCTGAGTCAAAAATTATCTGAATATATAATTTAAAAAAAGAACTTAAATAATTGTCGTTGGAAGGGTTAAATACATGATCATAAAAGATTAAAAAACAAAAAAAAATCAGCTCCACATCTATATTTCAAACGGAGCTAATGTTTTAGCACATTTGATGAAATTATTAGTAAACAATTATGAGGGACACCACAACAAGATTGAAATTAGAACTATGCATAAAAGGTGACAAAAATGAAAGAATTTCGTCCTAACAGGTATTGGTGATTTCTCAATTCTATATCGTATTTAACTAGCTCATAGCTAAACAGAATTTCCACAAAGCTAGAAACGATAGTTTATTTATCCATTTTATTTTAAGTAATGAAGGAGAAAAACCGGAGGGTTGAGTGTAATCGTGACCAAACCATCCCTTTGTACAGCCGTTGAAAAAAAAAAACAATGCTTCTTTACAAAATTATAATGGTGTACTCCATCGGTTGTAGTGGTAAAGTATATATACATTATTTATTTATCGCTATACTGGCCAACTAAGGACCACGCGTATAGTTAATAAAGACCATGTCTAGACTTTTTTATCCATATTCCTTTCATTTTTTCTTCCATCTCTCTCCTTCTTTTATCTGTCTATTTCTTATCTTCTGACTTCTTCTCCTTTAGGTTTTCTCACTAAAATAAAATTTATATAAAATACATATATTTTTTTAATTTTAGAATCTTACCCAGTGTTCAATTTAAAATGTGGGGCCACTACTTCTACCATCGTCTATTCCATCCGTTTTCCGAAAATGAATAAAGACGAATAGTTTTTTATTTTTTTTTTATTTTAATGAAATTTACAACAGTATTACATGGAAAATACAACAAGTAAATGTGACATTGGTAACATGACATAAACAACATGAAGAGAAACTACCCGTTGGTAGAACTCAAATTAAAGTTCTATATTAGAGGGTCCCGAGGCCATCTTCTTTTCAGACACCTCGGAAGGTTATCAGGGATCGAGGAGGAAGCAAGGTTTGAAACGAGAAGATTCGGATGGTTCTGCATTTTGTTATGGAAGGATAGGTATCTGGATTGGGCCAAATCGCAAACATATGGAACATTAAGGTCTTTATGGATGATTTTATTTGTGACAAAGTAAGGAGCGTTGAGGATTTTACGAAGGATTTTGGAGTGTAAGGATTGGATACGAGAGGAATTCGATGCTCGGAATGCTCAATTCCGTAAGTCCAAATAGGTCTTATTATTGTCATATATATGAGTTGTTTGTAATTGATTGAAAGATTGGAGTGTTTGCCTAGTATGTGCTGCAGCAGTCGAAAACGTCGGGCGGTTTCTAGTCGTTTCAGTCTGGTATGGGGGTTCCAAGTGAGTCGTTTGTCAAGGTGGAGTCCTAAGTTTCGGATTTGTTCGACAGAGATAAGAGGCTTTTGTTGAAGAATACTGTAGGACAGGAAGTCATAGGTTTACAACGAAGAGTGAAGGTAATTTGATGGGATTTATTGGAATTTATTTTAATCCTCCAGTTTTGACACCATTTTTCAAGACTTGTGATGTGTGATTGAAGAGTTTAGGATGCAATAGATGGATTGTTATTAACTGATAGGATACACGTGTGATCGGCATAGTTGGTGATGACAGTGTAAAGACCAATAGTAAAACAATAATGAAAAAACACACTTTAAAATATTATTTACAGTTTAAAATATGGATTTACGGAATGCAAGAGGATTACAAGAGTAAAAAAATATTAAAAATTCAAAACTGAATGAAAGAAAAAACGCTACATAAAAAAAAAATAGAATAGATAATGTACGTAAACCATGCAATAATCTATCTTTATATATAATATTATAGAATAGATCCTTTTGCGATGGATTTTGATGAATGAGTTATCAAATGAAAGGGAATGTCGTGGATACGTGACGGATTATAGTTACATCACTCCAAAATTTTAGTGAAGTAGAAAAAAAGTTGAGGTTTGAATTTCGGGACTCCAAAAAACATCAAATACGAACTTTCATAGCAATCGTAAAATGAACAATTTTGGCTTCGAATTTTCGCCTTCGCTAGTGGCTCCAACATTCAATTTTTTGTCGGAAAATTACGAAAAATGTGATAACCTCAACACAGCTTTACTTAACCACTAAAAAATTAACAGTAATATGGGACCGTATAAACAACGCGAAATTACATAAGCCAGGCACCGGTAAGCATATTAATACTAGAAATACACAATAAAAACCTTTGAGTTTTTTTTCTTTATTATTTACTTGATTAATGATGCTTTGAAGTGTGTTAAATATTATATACTTTCTCAGAAATGAGTCATCTTAATAACCGTTTTTTTTTTTTATTAACTATATTTTTTCACTCACACCTGTTAAAAACAACCGTTTTAAAACTAAAATGTATAATTAATCTTAATTACATACAATGAATCCAAGTTACCGGTCTGTTTAGTAAAAATCATATATCCCTAATAATTTTTTTTTATTAAGGACTTTTCCGTCATATTATGTCGGCCAAAATTGTGAAAATTATGAAAATTTATAACTACTAAATTTATTCTTTTTTTTTTTTTGGTGTAATCGGCGAAAATGGTGAAAATGGGGAACCCGCGAAATATGTGAAAATACTGATACTAATACAATACTGCGAAAATAATTCGAATAGAAAACAAACAACTTATTTATGTTGTCACAAAAGGGGCACAAAAAATTCTCCTTTTTTTGGAAAATTTCCGTACATTTTCTGGTTTATTCTTTGTTTTGAGAACTTCTCGGTTGCCTGGACACCCATGATATTAGTAATATTTAATTAACCCTAATTATTATCAAACACGGGCGAAAGGCGCAACACTACAGGCATGACTTACACGTCGTGCGGGTTTTAGTATATACTCCGCCGACTGGCGCTACAAAAAAGAGCATCCTTTACATTACTAAATATTGGCCAAGTTCCTGAACTCAGCGCTCGGCTCATCGATCTCAGCGCTGAGTTTGATAGATTTTCCTATAAACCTGTGAATGTAAATTTCCAAAACCCACATAAATCGTTTTAATCAATATTTAGATAAGCATCCTGCCCCAAAGTAAATTGGTCTCCGAACCCAATGGCTGTGTTAATTTCTAAAAAATGATGAATGAAAATATTGATAATAAATCAAATTGGATTTAGAAAAATTCTTCCAAGAGGGTGTTGATTTAGTTACGAAAACCCTCCTTAAATTCCAACTTCTTTTATAATATTTTATTTTATGTGGATTTTTTCCTGGTGATAAATTTAAATTTGACTAAACTGCCTATCAGGCAGAATGATTATTTGACACTGGACAAGACGTTTTCGATGGAAATACTATAACCTGCCACTTTAGTTTCAGTGTATTTTACTAATCTGTACTTATTTTAAGTGATTTTTTTTTTAATTATAATTTTAAAGTAATTTAAAGGTAGTCCAATTGAGAGGTAACATTGAATCTTTTTCCAAATCTTATGCCTAGATATGTGGCCACCTCACTTGGACGTATTCTTGATCCTTGAATCGTTATATTAATAGGGTGTGCCCTATAAGTTTTCTCTTTCATGAGAATTGTATGAGTCTTTGATGAGGTCCTTAACAACTTTTCCCTCTTGCACCACTCTCCGACCAAGTTAGCGCATCGTTCTGCTTCTTGTCTTAAGCTGGCTCTGCTATTAGGATTAGCTCTGAGGATACCACTACGGCCAAATCGTCAACGTATCTAGTGGCATGGAGCAACTGCTCTTCTAACACTCCCAACAAATCATCGAAAACTAGCTTCCATAAAGCTGGACTGAGTCCTGATCCTTGAGGACATCCCCTCTCTATGAAGGCTTCAGTTTCAAAAGAACTACCACTAACCTTTACACGTCTACCCTGTAAGTAGCTTCTTATTAAGGCATATAAGTTACTGGGAGCATCATATTTCTGTAGTTGCTGGAACACAAGAGGCCACCAGACTCTGTCGAAGGCGGAGGATGTTAAATAGCATCAACATGATATACCGCTCCTCACGTACTCTCAGCAAGGTATCAGCAGTTCTCTTCCCCTTAGTTGAACCGTATTGCCGTGGATGATTTGCTCTCACAAGATCTGGTACTAGACTGGTCATGATAACGTTCTCCAGGATCTTGCTCATCACATCATCATCAAACATAGAATCAACAATAGCCAATAAACCAAATCAACAACATTTGTACAGGAAACATAAAAATAAAAAAAATATTTAGTGGTTGTAGTTGGTGACATAATTATCACTTCAACATGTAGTTTTCTTCTTTTCTTTTTTTTTTGTGGAGCAAATTTATTTCATTTTTAATAATTTCAATAGCATTTGGGTAGTTATTTTCATTAGCTTAGTTTCTTTTTGTTTAGTTTAGTTTATATACATTTATTTTTAGAGTTATTATTTTTCTGTATTATTTATTTTTATTTATGGTGAATGTGCTCTTTGAACACTATTATAAATGTTTTTAATTGCAACAGATTGTAATATCTCTCAATAAATATGTTTAAAAAATATATATAATAATGCCAATAAATCAAAACAGTAACAAGAAGTGATTTTTTTTGTTCAATAATCAAAATAAACTACTATAAACATTTACATATATTTTGATTCAATACAAAATTAGTAATGAAGATACATAACATAAGGAAATTTACAATTAAAAAACATATGACAGTATAGAAAAACAAGGAATGTTAAATAAATGAAGACAAAAATGTTATATAAATAAAGAAAATTAATTTTTAACAACTTAAAGCAACAAAAAAAATTATAACCATATATATAATATAAGAAATATGCTATCAGATAATGGTAGAATTGGATGGCTAATTTATTCAAGACAAACAACATCCAACATACATTACAGTAACAGTTAAATCTTACAGAAATAACATCTTCCCACTTTATCAAAAGATATTCAAATTGAAAATAAACTTATTATTTTTCTACTTCACTATCACTTAATAAGATCAAAAATTCTTGATCTTATGAAGATGCGAAATAAAAAATAATTTTCATACATATTTACGGTAACTATCTACACATAACTTTTTTCAAAAAATAAACATCCACATTTAGTACCTTTGAATACTAGATCAATAGTATCAGTATGGAAAATGAACAACACGAATGTACAGGGTTTATATCTGTGAAAAGATAACATGATTTATAAAACAGAAATAACTCCATGAAATTATATAAACTAACATAAAACATTACTACCACATAAAATAGGTTCTACAAACACATATAATAATTATTACGACTAGACATTTTATATTTTTGCTCTTCCATAAATATGTAGCACAAGTATGCTTAAAGATAAACACTGACAGCACGATAATGTATATGCATCTTACGATGTAAAAAACAAAATAATACTTCATTTAACATCGTTTTTTTTGTTCTTTTTCTTATAAACATATATATTTACATTTTATGTACAATTATAAACATTTAATATTACTTGAAAACATGTAATCCACTTGTATGCCTTCTTAAATATTTATTGTTGATAACAATGAAGTAATTATTTTAAAAATTTTATCCTTCATGTTATTTTCAATATTTAATGAAAAATTGAAAAATAATCAACATAAACACATGTATTTTATTTTAAGTAGAAAACGGTATTATATTCAGTCAAAAAAAAGGATACATAGATCACCTGTTAAATAGGATTCCATAACTTGAAAATAACAATTATATAGAGTTAATTTAATTGTGAATGCTTTGTGAGCATTAAAAATATTTGGAGTCAGAATAAAAAATATTCAAATAAGAATGTCGGTCAGCACCAAAACAACTTAATTGAAATTGAGGATTGTATGTATTTATATTTTTTAGATTATTTCAATTCTAAATACATAAAAACAAAAGTTTTGAAAAAATGATATAGGTATAATTTTTTTCAAATCAATATTTTAGATATTCTGTTGACTTCAATTTTAGGACAATCTGATAATATTGTCCTAAACAAAAGGAATTTTCACAAGAAATGGCATCAAAACACATTAGTTAAACAATATAAATTTTCAATAATTTAATAAGGAAAAAAAAGAGTTGTTACACTACTACCCATCAAGGGTCTTGGGGTTCAGGAATATGAAAGGAAGTAGCTTATGTAAATCACAGTTATAAAAATTATTCTGTGACGATAGCCTCCAAAGAATAATTAAAATATGATTTTAGGTATATTACTCTGGCTTAATGAAGTGGAGAAGAATAACTCGGGAGGCCAAAGGTCATAATACCCTGTAGCATCCGAGAGTTAGTTAGTCTGGCTTAATGATTATTTATTTATCAAGTATTTAGTTGTGATTGAAATTAATATCGCATTAATCTAGTAGTTAAAAACAAAAAAGAGATGAGGGAATAAATTTTGTTTGAAGGAAGTATTCCAGAAGCATACAATAGGCCTGAGTAAAATTTCACTACCTGAAGAATACTTAATAAGGGTTAACAATACTAACTTTTGGAACTGACCACCACAATTGCAATATTTTGATTAATGTTCTAGAAGTAACCAACTTATTACTTTTATACATTTTTAACATACTTTTTAGTTTTTACTCTTTGGATTACATTAAATCAATGTTACATACAAAACAATAATGTATTGGCAAAAAGTGATTGCATAAATTAAATATTGGTTGTACTAGTAATTACAATTTTTGAACAATTGAATATGTAAAGGATTCTATATATATAAAAAAAATATGTTGATAATTATTTATGAAGATTAAAAATGGCTTTGAAGAAAAAATTAACAATCATAAATTAATTAATATTCTGTGCCATCTTTCGAGATAGATAGTAATAAAAAAGTAAGATAATAAATCAAATTAAAAAGTATTTATATATAACAATTCTGTATTAAAGAACTCAGGCTTATGATACACTAAATATTAAATGATTTTCTACATTTTATTTTCTGGTTTTACAATTACTCTCAACATAACATCAATACTAAAAGCTCAATTATAAATTAACTGTTTTATGTAAAATCAAGAATGAATCTACTGTAAATTTACTTATAATAATTTCCATGAAAAAGATACAATAAATGAAGTATTACACTCTGTGGTAGGTATGAGGTATTGTAATCTGTTGTATTATTTGTTATATCAAAACAGACATACCTGCACACTTACACATCACCTGCTGTAGCATATGATAAGCCCTATAATTATTATTGGGCAATTCATGGAGATAAGTTAAACTTTAAAGAAAACTAAATAACTTTTAGATGTTCAATCTAATAAAAAAAAAATCATTTTTTATGAAAGGTGGATACATTTATTTTTTCTTTGTATATTTTTCCTAGAAAGTTCTAATTTTAAATAGGTTATAGTTCACAATTTAAATAAAATGCACTATTTTTTTATTATTCTTTCATATTAATGTTTGGAGGAATGCTTTTTCCGTCTTAAGAACTTTTATTATGTAGATATGAAATATTCCATATGTTTATGTCTCATGATGTCATACATTGCAAATTATCTGTTGTAAATATCGTCATTTTTTCATTGCCAGGAGTATATTAAATGGAATAAAACTAAAATAAAAACTAACAAATGATAAATAGTACATATGTTAATCCATTATTTATAACATCACCTATTCAAAAACCAAAGTCCTGATTTTTTATTTTGTTTTAGCAAATGAGTTCATTAAAATAAATTAAAAATAATTGTGAATAAGATGTTGAAATAGCGTTAAATGAAATTACTTACAAACCAGATTAAAATATACTAAAGCCCATTTAAAAAATTGAGCGCAACTATAATTTTCTTTTACCTTGAAATTGGTACAATGGAGGAGTCAACCATGATAAACCTTTGTTCTGTAACAAAATTTTCTAAATTTAAAAAGCATAAAAATTTTGATTTAAAGAAGAAAAAAGTATTAACTTCAAACTTTAATCATCACTGAGAATTAATTAAAAAATATAATAATGATTCTATCTTTAAAATCACTAATAAATATAAGAGTACTTCTACATATATTATACTGCACAACTCAATGCTCAATTATTTTTCTACACAGTGTTTTTAATTTATTTTTTGTAAGACTCATTACTTTAAAAATTATAATTTACAAGTACATATATAACACGGTATTTTATAGGAACATATATACCGCGCTATTGGAGAGAACTATATTATAGGCAACTATTAAAAACAAAATAAGAATTTTTTTAAATTATTTTTTATTATAATTTTAATCTAATGATTCTAAAACACTACAGAATATTTTGTAGGCCTTTGATTAATTACAATGAAAAAAATTATACATGGCCAAAACAGTTATCTATCTTTTTACATGTATTATAAGTACGGATATATAATTTTAGGCAATGTTGAACTTGCAATGAAAAAATATTCAAATATTGCAATGACAGTTTCCATAAAACTATGCCGTAATTTTTAAGTTTACTTACCTATATAGGTCATAGATTTTCAGATTTTGGTCCAAACCTTTTCGCATAACTAGAATCACTATCAAGGATACAAACATAATACTTATAATACGAAACATAAGAATAAATCACAGATTTTGCTGTTAAAGAATATAAAATTTGTCTACATATATGTATTATAAATGCATTGAGACATCTATAAATGGATACTCTATAGTTGAAAAACTTCAAATTTTCTCAAAAGCCTTGAATTTTTATGAGAAAAAAACATCCATGTACACCTAACTAACCTTCTATATATCAAAGAAAAATTAAAGCTATATAATATGAAAATCTATCGTTATGAAAATAAGAGGATAAATGAAAAATAAAAAATATCATATATTCATTTTAATATATATAAACATACATATATTATTAGTATATATACTTATTAAATACAAATGTATGTAGAAAATCTGCATATAATCCATAATTTTTAAAGTAAAATTCCACATACTTGTTCGTTTAAAGAATTATTTTCTTAAAAACTAACAAAATTTTTCAACCCCGAAAAATTTAATTTAATTTTAGTTGACTTAATTGTATATAAAAGCATATCAATGATGAACAATTCTAATTTTCGATGTTTCAATTTTGTTTTTTTTTAATTTCAAGTTCAATACAATGAGGTTCAACTATAAATATTAAGCTGAGCCAATGAAAATCTTAGTGAAACTGTAGATTTAGATATTACGTGCAAAAGCCCTTAATTTTTAGGCTAAGTGAAAAAGACTTAAAAACCCATGTGTATTGATAAACAATAGAGAATTCATTTTTTTATTTGATTTCAATGACAGATATGATTCCAAATTGATTTAAAAATAAAAATCATTTTGATGAAACACCTTAGAGGCCAAGAAGGAAGAGGGATAATGGTGATTCATCAGTACCTAATTTTTATAACACCATTAATAATCTTCCATATAAGGAAAAACTGAGAACAATAAAACATTGTTCAACTAAAAAAAAATATCAAATAGTTTTGAAAACATTTAATTTTGATATTTTACAATCAGAAAATACATATAAACATTATATGCTACAAGATTGCTTAAGAGCAAAAGTTGGCGACTATGTTTTACCAAACATTCCATCTTACTTATTTGAAGTCAAACAAACTTTGATGGGTGATCAAAGGAAACATATTTTTAGCCACAATATTAGAGAAAAAGATCAGGAAGTTGTTCTCAGCATGAAAGTCTGTCTCGGGTCAGAAAATTTGGATAATTCTCACCAACTTTACAACAAAATATTGTGGGAACAGTTCATTCAGATCACCTTCTAAATACAGTACTAGAAATCCAGCTGAAAGACAATAGGATGTAATGCTGAAAGATCGTAAAACAAAAAAAAGGTACAACATACCGTATGCTGTTTATTAAAAGCCTTCCTTATTTAAAAGAGGTTCAAAATAATAACGTGGTTGTTCAAGGAAATTTCTAATCCCTAAATAAATAAATATATTTTAAAAAGTTTTTAATACTTTTAACAACTTTTTTTTTAGTTTTTTTTTTTGTTTAATTTTTTATAAATATATCAAATTAATGTGCATAGTTCCTGTCTGCTAATATTAAGACGCAGGTACATCCTAAACATATGTACTCAGGTACAGCTCTGTCACAGTTCCATACTGCTTCTAGTGTTTAAAGGGATCGGTAAAACTGGATCTTGAGGAGAATTGGAGCAGGAGGAAATATGAAACTATAGAACTCAATAGCTGCAGTTGTCACTATTCCATGGTTCCATAACAATTCATGCTCAACACTTTTATCATTTAGTCATTATAATAAATAAACTTTTATGATATTATTTTACTTTCAAGGTAAAGCTGCAGGAATAGATTTTGAATAATTACAAATTATATCACCAAAAGGGAGTGAGTGATACAGGTAAGTTGAAGATTTAATTAAGAAAATTGATAAAAATGTATATTTAAATTAGATTGGTAATAAATTAGATATTTTAAATAACATTTTAAAATCTAATTAATTTACATTTAAATCCCTTAATTATATTAATACTACATTCAAATAAGCAATTTCAACTTTTAATAATTTATTATAATTTTAGTGAGTCAGTAGTAGTTCACTTTCCATTTCGGGAAGTTCATTGATTGTAGTGATGGTGGTAAGGTTCTATTATATACTAAGCTCTAAAGGTTTCGCAATTGTCAAAGCTCTCACAACAAGGGGGAACTAAATTGATACCTTGGAACAGTGACAAACCTATCACTGGAGCAGTTGGAACTGTGACAGGAAAATGAGGCTAGCAGAGCCTTGTTACAAATATAGAAAGTAAATGCCTACAATTGACATTTTATTGTGCTTTTTCTTCTAACCTCTTCTCCAAAAACATTAAAAAAAAAAGGAAAATATAAAATTAAAAAAGCCGGATTTATAACCAGGGCCAGAGTAATTCCTGAAAAACTCAGAATACCCTCACGCATATAGCCCTGGATGGAGCTAAAATTCCATCTAAAAAATACATGCCATAGTTGGATTATGGACCAGCACTATGCATCTACTGTTGAAGGTTGGTTAATTAGAATATTTTTTTTAAATTATTTAAAATAGAGTATATAAATAGCTAAGAAGTAATATATTGTAACAACCAAATAAGCTTATATTTCATGTTTTAACCTCGTTAATATCATGAAACTACACACTGCTTGATGAAACCTCGTATTTTGTATGTCAGGATGATGTTATGCATAATAATATAATGACATCTAGTATCTGATGGATAAATAACATCATTAACAGAAAACTGTTAAAAACCTGATAAAAATTGAGTTTTGATATGCCTACTTAAGCACGGTGCCCACTTAGACCGGCTAGGCTCAACTCAGAAGTGTAAAAGAAACTGAATAGATAGCGACTCCATAGAATTTTAAATGCACATATTTATTTGTTGTTTTTCTTGACTAGAAAAGAAGATATCAGTAAGAACAACTGACTATAGCTGAAAGGGTAGTAGATAAAGAAATTTATTAAAATATAGACATGATAGAACTTCTCATATCTAACTAGGGATGTTATATTGGTTCTACCAACCGGCTCTGGCTTTGGTCAATCCTTGGACTGACAGAGGCTGAAGCTGATTAAGTTTGGGCAGGCCACGTGGTTTACAGCTCAGACTTCCTACCTATTCAGTTTATATATATATATATATATATATATATATATATATATATATATATTTTTTTTTTTTTTTTTTTTTTTTTTTATTTATATTTAAAACTGTATTACAATTAAAAATACATTCAGAAAATGAGAACAAAGGAATATAATAACATGAAATCACTTGTTGAGAAACTACCCACTGGTAGCACTCTAAAATGTATTTACAAAAGGACGCCTCGGAGGGCAGTTATATTTAAATTTTAAAATGGGGTGTGGCAGTCAGTCCATAAGTCCAGTGGCAAGAGTAATGTAAGTAACTAATAAAAAATACAGGAAAACAAAGACAATTTTTAGATATTTAATTACATTTGAAAACAGTTTTTTTTTCCTCTTACAGTAAAGCAATCATTTTGAAGATACAAACAATTACTTCTTAGCCATCAATGTCCTAGTCTTTTACAATTATATTTTTAAATAAATTATATAGCTTGTCAAAAGGTGGTAATTCATTTCATCACTTAGATAAAATATTTCAAATCATAATTCAAGCTCTCTAATACACATTTCCAGATAACAGGATTTCCAGTTATAAGGTATTTAAAATGATTGCAACTACTTATATTGGAAACAGCAAACTGCCCATGATTTGAGAGATCATTCTCAATAGATAGTTAAGAGATCTATGAATTTATGATTTTAGTCAATTTTACTGAGAAAATCTCAGAAATATCACAGTCTGGTTATATTATTAGTGCATAAAAAAAATAAAAATAATAATAACTTAATCACAGAAATAAGCCTGAGCCTCTATAATGCCTTAAATAAATACATCCTTTGGAAAAAGTGTGCCTCTCTTTTACATGCTATAGTAATTTAAACCTAATTTACTTACAAATATGTACAATTGACAAATACAATGCAGAGTATACCATAAAGGGGATATATTTAATCATTCAACATTTAGGAGGCTCTAATAAAAATATTAAAAATCATAATATTGCTCATAGACAACATTTCTTGACTTAATGCAAAAATGAAAATAAAGTAGAATAAAATACATGGTTACTTTATTCAGCATATGAAGTTCTTTTAAAATAATTTAACCGTTGACAAATGTTAAGTAAAGGTTGGTAGTATTTATTTAAGCATATCCACAAATAATTTTATTTGAGGTGTTTTCTTTCTAAAATAAATTAGAAAAGTCTGAAATTTAAGTTAGTATATACCATTTTTCAATACTTAAAATAATGTGATGACAGCCTATTATTAGCGCTTAAGGAAGAATTTTAAGAGTTTAATATTTTACACTCAAAGTGAGAGCCTTTCTAGCTAGGTCTCTAATCACTTTCTGGACTGCAGCTTGGACTGGAGGATGGGGTCGATTTTGTTTTAAGTCTCTTATATATTGTCTCCAGCCTTTCTAAAAGTCCTTTGTAATCGAAAACACCTCTCTGCTCGCCAAAAGGGTCCTATTTCATACACAATAGGTTACTTAATTGAAATTATAAAAGTAAACAATAAACACTAGATATATAACCATAAACTGGCTAGATATTACAAAAATACAATTTAAAAATACAAATTTAATTTATCATTATATCCATTTATCAGGAGTTGCTTGAAATTATTTCCAGCTTGTATTATTATTTTTATTGATTAGCCATTGATTATTAAAAGTTTAATGACAATGCCATTTGAATTAAATATTTTCCCATCAAATAATTTTTTTTTTCTTAAAAGCTAACAGAAATAAAAAGAGGGATTGGCTATCTTTTTTTTTTTTTTTTCTTTTTCTTTATTTGACATATTCCATAAATTTGGTTTATCAACTTGTATTGTAGAATATATGAATTTAATATTTTTACCCAAATCCTGCTGGAACGAATCATTTTATGGGTCAAAGAAAGCAGAATTATACCGGAATGCCAATCAGGATTCAGAAACAGGAGAAATTGAATAATGTTTTTGCCTTGAATGCTATTACTCAAAACCAATTTTTAAGAGAGAAATCTAATCTTTTCATTCTTTTTGTTGATTTTCGTCGGGCTTTTGACTCCATCAATCACAACTTACAATGGCACAAACTTTTTTCTACAAGTTTGAGTGGAAAAATAATCTGAATTCTTAGAAACATGAATGGTAACGCGTATACACAAATAAAAAGAACTACTGGAGGACTATCGCAAAACATGAAAATTACTGAAAGTATACTACAAGGAGAGACGCTGAGTCCTATGCAGTTTAATCTCTTCTTATCGAATATCGAGGCATAACCTGTCAGGTATAGGTATAAGAAGTCAGGTTATTATTGAAGAATGGATAGACATATTGTTTCTCTTGTTTGTAGATGACATGGTTATTTTTGCCGATTCCTATACCGAACTAGCAAAAATAATTAATATTCTAAATGAATATTGCAGAGAGAATATAAACTAATCATAAACATTAATAAAATTAAAATTTTGAATTTTTCCAGGGTGTGCCCAAAAAAATATAATAATACATATTTGGAAGGAGAAATGATTGATACAGTCAGCACCTACAATAATTTACGAGTCTACTTTTATAGGTCTGGTTTGTTTTTGCAAGCAGTTTAGAGAGCAATCTTAAAGTCAAACTCGACAATAGGCATTGTACTAACCATTTCTTCAAAAGCCAAAACGAACTCATGGAAGGCGAGACAAAAGTTGAAAAAACTATCATTAATACAGCTTTGTTATATTGTGTTCAGGTACAGTCAACGATACATAGACCTCTTAGAAAAGGTCAACATAAATTTTTTTAAAAAGACATTTTCTCTTTGTAAATCCATTCCAGATTTTTTAATATGTTTAGAAACAGGTTCTATTCATATTGGTTTCAATGTTATGAAGTATTGCTTGAATTGGTTGGTTAGGCTTGTGGAAATGGAGGAATGTAGATATCCTAAAATATGTATTGAAAATCTAAGAACCAAATGTTACCAATCTAATTCTGTTCTTTCAAAATATAATTGGTGTGCTCAGCGGAAAGTATTATAAGATACTATATAGGAAGGCAATTTAGTTTATGAAACTGACCTAGTCATAATTAGAGCTAATATTAACAGGATCTTAAACAAATATAAACAACAATTGCAGGAGGATGACAAGAAAGCATTGCATAGTTCAGTTTACAGTGAACATTTGAACCTTTTTTTTAACAATGGTACAATCTCCTAGTACCTACTGATGCCGGCTAATTTCAAATATATCAGAGTATTAATACAGATAAGTCTCTCTGGAAAATACTTGATTAAAATTTAAGTCAACAATCAAAATTAAAAATCAATCCACAACTTGAGTACAAAATGTGGAATACAATGGAAAAAGAAACACTTTATTATCGATTATTTCAATGTATATAATAATTGGAGAATAAGAACTTACATGGGTATGGGAAATCTTAATGGGATCGAAATATTCAAGCCTACCACTATGGAAGATATGAGAAAATTATTTTTTTTTTTCATCTCTAATAAATGTAATTACAGAGATATGGTGGGGTAATCTAAAATATTGTCCTCTGAGTATTGTAATAAAAATGTGTATTGGATGTCGGCATGGATTAAGATAAATGTTGAATGGATTTGTTTGTGTCTTGTTCTCTTGTTTGTTACTTTCTTTAAATGAATGATCTGGTAATTTAATTTTAGTATATGATTTGATATTAATATTTAAAGCATAAAATTTATTTATTACTGTTATGAGTTCTATTGATAATTTTAGATTTTATACTGATGTTGATATTTGGCATTGTTTTAACTATCTGACTTTTTAATAAATGTGATTTTTAAGTTATCCTTTAGTAGATTATTGTAATATTTATAATGTGGCATAAAAAAAATACAATAAGGTTAATAATGTTTATAATATAGATAGACTCTATTTGTATGGGGTTCTTCCCTGAGAACAAATAAAGATTAAATAAAAAATAAAAATATAAATTTTAAAAATATATATGTAAAAATAAGAACTGCGCCTAATTTTAAGACAGCTAAGACTTTTTAACTTCTAGGAATCTCTTTTTATTCACTTATTGAACCTTACAAGTGTATAAATAAAAAGAAATAAGTAAATCTGCAACAAGAATATAAAACATGAAAGTAGCTTGTGGAGCAACTACCCATAGGTAACACATCAAAGATTATTTAAATTTAAAAGGTCTCTGGCCTTCTTCTTTTCAAATGCTTCAAGAGAGTTGTCAAAAGTTTATGACAGTTGTCAGCTTTGGAACTAGGAGGTTTGGATGGCTAAGGAGTTTAGAATTTTAAGAGGAATATACATTTTGAGCCAAATCTGTAACAAACAGAAGACTGAGATCTTTATGGATAATATTATTTGTAACATAATATAGAGCATTAAGGATTCTATGGAAGATTTTGGCCTGTAAGGACAAGATAAGGGAAGAAGTCTAAGATTTGTGGAGCCCCAAAGCTTAATTCCATATACTCTGGTCTGATAATGGCAGTGTATTTGAGTATTTTGTGGTATATGACAAGTATAAAACGTTTGTCAAGTAAGTGTGGTAATAATTGGAATCTACAAGCATTATTTTGTCAATTCATTCTTGTGTTAGGATTCGAAGTAGAGAACTTATCAAGACGTCCAACATATCTGATCTATTCCTCAATAAATTAAAAATAAAATATACTGGAACACTAATTATGAAAGCTGGAGCAAATCTGGAGAGAGTGCACAATGAATATGACTGTGGAACACATATCAATAGAAAGCCTTAAATATAAAACCTACAGTCTGAACATATAAGAAAATTTAAATTTCAAAAAATCCTGAATTTTTTCAATATTGTAAATTAGAGAGTAAAAAATCAATGTAAATTACTGTAAAGGCAATAAATAAATAAAATTTTACATGAAAAATTTAATATTACCTGCATCGATGATCCTGTAAGATGCATTTTAGATTTCACAGTTGATTCATAATAATCATAGAACTGAACGAAACTATGATTCATAGCCTCAACAAGTGGTTTTGGAATCTAAACAAAAAATAACTCAAATAAAAATCATTAACATAAAAAAATAAAAATAAAAACAACTGTACCACTACAATCCCATATAGGGTCATGGGTTCAGTACTCTGTGATGAAGTACTATTACAAGGCCAACGGTAGTGCAGAGAGATGATTGAACCGAGATCACGTTAATTATTAATTTAACAAGATTTAAAGAAACATTATCCCACCAACTTTTTAAGCAAACCCTTCAGAGTATCTCCATTGAAAACATTCAAGAATCATGTCTTAAATGGTTTTTTCATTCTTCAGTTTGCTAATTTTTGTGTGAGAATGCCTTCTGTTTATCTAGGTACTTGAGAAGCCAGTGAGGGATTCTGGTCTGTAAACTAATGAGCTATTTAAAATCGGATGGTTCAGCTATTAGCTTAAGCGAATGATGTGGACATCGCAAATGATGGGGTCATTGCAGTCTGTAGAGGGATTTGTAGCTTTGTTGAAGGGTGCCAGAGCACTTGGGTTAGAAGTGGATGAAGGAAAACTAAATATATGGCCACAGGAGAAGTCCCTCGACCAGGCGAGACCATCAATATTGGCCCCCTTTCAGAAAGTAGCGCAGTTCAAGTATTTGGGGTCACTGGTAACACAAGACAATGCACCCAAGGTCGAGGTCAAGAAAAGAATATTGATGGCTAACAAGCGTTACTTTGCTCTTCGCAAGGAATTCACCTCTTGCCTTCTATCCCGACAGAGCAAGCTACATCTCTACAAAACACTAATCCACCCAGTCCTGCTGTATGAATCAGAAACATGGACGATAAATAAAAGAATTGAGCAAGACCTCGTAATCTTTGAGAGAAAAATTCTTCAAAGAATATTTGGAGGATTGCAGATCGATAGAAATTGGAAATAATCTCGATTTTTAATGATCAAGATGTCGTTCTGAAGATGAGGCTTGGAAGACTGAGATGGGCTGGCCACGTGGCAAGAGATTCAAGGGACGTCCTAGGAGTCAGGAGCTGGATGATGGCTGCATGATTGCTGGATAATGGCCACACAGAACAGAAATGACTGGAGGAAGCTGGTGGAGGAGGTCAAGAGTAGCCACCGAGTTGTAGTGCCGTGATAGTTAGATATCTTTTTATTAAAAAATAAAATTAATAGCAAAATGAATTTATAATATTTAAATAAATTTATAATTTTTAAACGAAAACAGGTTGGAAATGGTACTTTTTAAATTCTAATTAGGTAACACTTTAACGTTTTCTAAAAATCCTTTTTAGAAAAAAAAATTTCACACTTATTAATTTGCCTTATGGTCAGTTTTAAATAATCAAATTAGTTTTTGATAAATTTGAACTGATCATAAGGCAAATTAACAAGTGTGAAAAGAATAAAGGTCAAACTTGAATAATGGAAAAAATATATGACCACATAATACTATACTTGGTTTTCATGGCTAAAATAGGACTAAAATAAGTAGGACAACACTCCTTGTAAAAATTTTCAAAAGTATTTTCTATTGAGGAAAACTGTTCAAACATCTGTTTCTGTGAGAATAGATTAGTTTTATTAATAAATATTTCAAGAAATACAAGAAAATTTAAAGAAACTAATCTTAGGAAGAAGAAAATATCTAATTTAGTTATAAAAATATATAAAATAAATAAATAGATTGTAACTAACGTTAAGAGCATAATCATTGTCCAACATGCCACAAACTGCCACACGAATTGTTTCATGTTGAATAATCTCATTATATCTCCTACTATCACCTGGGCATCTTTCCTAGAACAGAATTTTAAAATATTAAATAATATAATGAATGATCACATATATATATATATATATATATATATATATATATATATATATATATTATATATATATATATATATATATATATATACAACTAATTGTAATTATGTACTGATGTGTAGTAATAACAACTGATATGTAGATATGTACGTATACATTAATACATCCATCGTAATGAATATTTTGTAATAAAACATTCTCAAACAAATGTTTTAGTGATCTCCAACATCCAGGTTCCAATTTTGTTTTAGATATTAACCCAATGTGATTTTCCATAAAATAATACCCTTTATTTATGCAATAAATTATATATATATATAATTATATATATATACACAATATTACTCAATTCTTCTTCGGTGTATACTATTATTTTCAAGTTAATTCACCATTAGCCATATTTACACCAATTTAAAAAAATTTGTTGTCACTCAATGACTACTCATCAAAATGACGACGTTTCGGCTCGTCGAGCCATTTTCAAGTCATTTATTGTATTCACAATTGTAAATTTCCAATTCTTCCATACTTCATCCTTCGGCATGTTTTCTGGGTCGTTATTAGGCCTCCCAGTTAATAATATTCACAATATTACTCAATTCTTCTTCGGTGTATACTATTATTTTCAAGTTAATTCACCATTAGCCATATTTACACCGTAATATGGAGTAATATTGTGAATATTATTAACTGGGAGGCCTAATAACGACCCAGAAAACATGCCGAAGGATGAAGTATGGAAGAATTGGAAATTTACAATTGTGAATACAATAAATGACTTGAAAATGGCTCGACGAGCCGAAACGTCGTCATTTTGATGAGTAGTCATTGAGTGACAACAAATTTTTTTAAATTGGTGTAAATATGGCTAATGGTGAATTAACTTGAAAATAATAGTATACACCGAAGAAGAATTGAGTAATATTGTGAATATTATTAACTGGGAGGCCTAATAACGACCCAGAAAACATGCCGAAGGATGAAGTATGGAAGAATTGGAAATTTACAATTGTGAATACAATAAATGACTTGAAAATGGCTCGACGAGCCGAAACGTCGTCATTTTGATGAGTAGTCATTGAGTGACAACAAATTTTTTTAAATTGGTGTAAATATGGCTAATGGTGAATTAACTTGAAAATAATAGTATACACCGAAGAAGAATTGAGTAATATTGTGAATATTATTAACTGGGAGGCCTAATAACGACCCAGAAAACATGCCGAAGGATGAAGTATGGAAGAATTGGAAATTTACAATTGTGAATACAATAAATGACTTGAAAATGGCTCGACGAGCCGAAACGTCGTCATTTTGATGAGTAGTCATTGAGTGACAACAAATTTTTTTTAAATTGGTGTAAATATGGCTAATGGTGAATTAACTTGAAAATAATAGTATACACCGAAGAAGAATTGAGTAATATTGTGAATATTATTAACTGGGAGGCCTAATAACGACCCAGAAAACATGCCGAAGGATGAAGTATGGAAGAATTGGAAATTTACAATTGTGAATACAATAAATGACTTGAAAATGGCTCGACGAGCCGAAACGTCGTCATTTTGATGAGTAGTCATTGAGTGACAACAAATTTTTTTAAATTGGTGTAAATATGGCTAATGGTGAATTAACTTGAAAATAATAGTATACACCGAAGAAGAATTGAGTAATATTGTGAATATTATTAACTGGGAGGCCTAATAACGACCCAGAAAACATGCCGAAGGATGAAGTATGGAAGAATTGGAAATTTACAATTGTGAATACAATAAATGACTTGAAAATGGCTCGACGAGCCGAAACGTCGTCATTTTGATGAGTAGTCATTGAGTGACAACAAATTTTTTTAAATTTGTGTAAATATGGCTAATTGTGAATTAACTTGAAAATAATAGTATACACCGAAGAAGAATTGAGTAATATTGTGAATATTATTAACTGGGAGGCCTAATAACGACCCAGAAAACATGCCGAAGGATGAAGTATGGAAGAATTGGAAATTTACAATTGTGAATACAATAAATGACTTGAAAATGGCTCGACGAGCCGAAACGTCGTCATTTTGATGAGTAGTCATTGAGTGACAACAAATTTTTTTAAATTGGTGTAAATATGGCTAATGGTGAATTAACTTGAAGATATATATATATACATTTTTTAGAGAAGAAAAGAAATTAATAATAATGATTGCTTTTTTCTCTCTCTCTTTTCTTTTTCTTTTCTTCATCCTTTTGTGCACAGCCATTCCATTTTAGGAGCACTTCCCAGGGTGACTAGCCCTATTGGGAGGCGAGTTCCGCCCACTTCTCCTTCCAGATATATCACTCACACCACCTTTTCTTTTACCGCCCTCTTCTTTTAAGATCATATGGAGTCCAATTTGTGGTAATTTTTGACCATCTGTTATCTACGATTCGAAGGAGATGCCCAGCCAATTTCCATTTGCTCACATTCTTATTGTCAATTACCAAGCTTGGCATCCATAGGTAACTCCTGGACTTACGCAACTGTCGAAGACCTGTCTTTTTATTTTAATACTTATGTTTCTTTTCATAATATGTTTGAGGGACTAAAACTTATTTTAGCAGAGTGCTATTCTCCTCTGGACTTCCTTTGCTCCTCTATCTGGGAAGGATACTAACTGACTCAAATAGACATACTCTTCAAGATATTTCAAACTATGGTTATTTAATTTGCAATCTTCTTTTCCCCTATTTGTCATTAGTCTAGTTTTATGGTAGTTGGGGTAAAGATCAATTTCTTCACACAGTTTTAGAAGATGGTTCAGCAATTCCCACAGTTGTTCATGTCTTTAGCAAAAAGCACAATGTCATCTGCAAAACCTAAGTTGATTAACCATTTACCATTTATTTTAATTTCTATGTTTTCCTGTTCAAGACACCGGAATATCATCTCCAACACGAGAATAAACAAAAGTGAGGATAACAGGTCCTCTTGCCGCACACTCTTTTCCACCCAAAAGCTTGGACCTTTCTTCTTTGTCATAATATATGCAGACATTTTCTAATAGAGTTCTCTAATTATTCTAACATATTTTTTCTCTATTTCTATTGCCCTCAGTGAATTAAATATTCCTGCATGTAAAATGCTGTCAAATGCCTTCTTGAAGTCAAGGGAGCAAATTTATAAAGATAAGCAAGAGCAAACCACAGTTATTGACATGTAGATTGTATTTATAGTTATACATAAATGGTCTAACAAAACTAATGAATTAATGGAATGCAGATAAATATTTTACACGATTGTCATAAGATGTATACAAAACTGGTTAAGAACCCCACCCACTAGTAAATGTTAATATTCACTGAACTTAAGATATTTAAAAATGATAGTCATGAAGGTGGACATCACACTGTCTTCAGAATGTTACATTAAACAATAAACTAATAAACGTATACTAAAGGCAATTTATATATTTTTATGAAAATATTCACCCTTTCAAATCCAGGTTCATTATGATATGGTTTCTCAGTTAAAAGACTCTGAATTGATATGAGAACCGAAGATATTGTAAGAGCTGGACTCCATGCAGGACCTGACCAAGTTCTGAAAAAATAAAGTAAAATTAATAATGTACTTGTAAAAATTTATAAAAAATAAATAAATACTTAAAACATAATTTATTGCAAACATCTAAAGTTCAATTCATTATATTATTTTTTTCTGTCTTTTTTTTTTTTAATCAGTATTCCAGATATATTTTCAGCTAGAAGAAATAAAACGATGATTGCTGTTCCTGAAGAAGTATGTTTAAGAGATGAAGATCTAATTTATATGATTTCTACAAACTCAGTCAAAAATATTATAAAAACTAACTTTCTACATTGCAATTAAATGCACTAGACAAAAATCCTGGTGTTAAATATTTATGACACCTTTTATATGAAAATTAGATGATTACACAAACAGTAGTTAGCATTAACCATCTAAAAACTAACAGAAGTGTCATGCGTTGATGACCCTTTTACGCCTTAAAGCCTAAACAAATAAACAAACTAACAGAAATGAGAAACAACTGATGAATCAAAATTCTCTAAATTACAAAGACAATAATGTCATAGAAATTGAAAGTCTGATGGGGCTCATGATGATTTTATTTGACTTATAATTTTTCCTTATAAATAAATGTAAATATTCTTTCTTAAGATTCAGATAAAACGAATGTAACTTATTAAAATATTTGTTCAAATTTCAACTCTTAAATCAATTTTAGTTATTTAAATAATTTCACAGACATTTTATGTTACTAACAATGTAGAAAATATAGGTATCAGTCAAGAGATAAAATAATCAAACATGAACTATGATGTCTGAAAGATTTATTATCCTAAATAAGGATATCTCCCAAAGAAACTCCCGACGGGTGATTTTCAGTTGATATCAGAGCCAGATGGTTCTGGTAAGACACTGAACTCAACTGAAAAGTGCACGTTGGAAGTTTCTCTGTCCCTTTGGAGTGAATGAAAGTTGAAAGCAGCAATGTGATTAAAGTTAATTAAGGCCCCAATTATAATTGGGGACTGGTTAAGACTTTACGATCGTAAATTGTGATCTAGATAAAGGAAGGTTATAAGTGACTGTATCAATACTCGTTCTCAGAATTCTATTTATAGTGTGACCATGAGATCTTAGCCCATCAAAATAAAAAAACACTTGTAAAATAGTACTGAGTACATTTCTCGGGAACCCATGCCAGGGGGCTAGTAGTGATCCTGAAACCAGTTTTCATCTTGGAGTAACATTACAAAACCAGCTCCGAATATACACATCTCTTTTCAGTTAATATAGGGGCTTTAATTAGATCACTGTTTTTGACTTACACTCACTCAAAAGAGACATACAAATTCCCGAGTCCTCATAAGTTGAAGTCACGGCCTTGCCAGAGGGTTCGGTCAGTTCGGTATATGGTGTGATCATGAAATAATGTGCTGCCCAAGGAAGTGGAGTGACATTTGAACAATAGTAGTACCTTAGGCCTGGGACGCTCATGAAATATGCCCAGGAGGACTAAGGAAAAGTAACATGGATATAATATGGAAATATTTTAGACTCCAGGTTTTACAAAAGCTTTTCCTCCTTGGTTTATTTTGATTTAAAAACTTCAATAATTACATGTTTATCTGAAATTTTCCTAAAATGAGGACATTCAATTTACCTTCAAAACATGACAAGAAAAATTATGATTTTACGAACAACCAGTTAAATAAAATTCACTAATCTATGATCACATAATAGTTTAATTGGTTTGAGGCATTCCAGCCACCACTTCCGAATCAAATTCCCTTTTATCATCCTAAATTAAAATGAGATTAAATTACTACCCTAATCCAATGAGTTAAAATGAGCTATTAACATAATTTATATGTGTACCACCTAACATTACAAATCAACAATCAAAATGCATTTGAACACAGTTCATTATTAGTTTAATTTACTTTTTGTTTCTTGATACTAAGTATATAATACTTCTGCAATGCATAAGCCAGTGAAAGCTTAATTCAGCTATACTCAATTAATAGTGTATTTGCTTTGTCACAAAAGATGGGAGTTAGTAAAGTTCAATATATACATGCGAACAGAGGTAGCATGACATTAACAAAATTAATGGAACTAAGAAATCTAATTATTTCAATAAACATACAGTGTGAATGTATATACATTCAATAAGCTTGACAACTGTATTTGAAAGTGTAACTTACCCCAGTATGCTGATGCAAACCTTTCCACACTTGTAAAGGTTAGGATTAAACCGCACAGTTCCTCCTCCAGTTGTCATGAATTTTACTTTAGGGGGTTTAATAGGGTAATCTGGAGGACATCTTACAATAAAGTAAAAATATCCACCTTCATAGGGAGTTTCAAAGGAACCCGTGATCAATGCATGTATCAAAGTCAAATCTTGTTCATCCTGTATTACAAATATCCCAGGGGGTGGGTCATTGTAAATTGCAAGCATATCCCTAGAAATGTAACAAAGATTACAAAGGAATAGAAACCAGATGAAATGATTTATTTCTATGTTAATAACTGTGTACCTTTTAACCCTAGAAACACATTGAAAAGATCTTGCAGGATCAGGGGATGAATAATTATGTACTTGTTGAGGTGCAACATTAGTAGTCACAGGAACCTGAGTAGTATTCGTATTTGATGTTGAAACAGAAGTTGGGTCCCAATCAGGAGGAGTCGTATCATCATCCATAGATACCGAAATTTCTGTACTGGTGGGTTTTGACATGATTCTTTTAGTTAACTACCATTCATAAATCGTGATTGGAACAGTTCAAAAACTTTGTTTTGTCTAGGAATTAAACCCTAACATGAAGTTCAAACTTTGAAGAGATAGGCCATATCAGCAACTGACACTAGCAGTGCAGCCAAATTCAAAATAAAAACAACGAGAATTACAGGAACAGGTGTGCTGCCATTGTAAAATAATTATATATTAAAATACCAACAGGATATAAAAATAACTAATAATTTCAACTTAGGAATCCATTATATTAAAGAAAGACAATTAATAAAACAGTAGATTTCGACTGTTTATTTGGAACATTAAAAATTATCTAATTGAAACAAATTCGAGGTATGTGAAATTTATTTAGATTTACAGTTTGTGGTTGTGGGAGGAGATTGACAAGGACAACTCCCCTCCTTAGCTGTCGTTTAGTTTTATGATTTGTGTAATAATTCCCAATAGTCTAACAAGGAGATACTTGCTGGTAGGTAGGTCCACTCTATATATATTTGTTCAGAAGTGACATTTATTTTCATAATTTATGGAATAACTTTTTAATTTTATAATGTATGTCTCAAGTTTTTAAATTTAAGTAAATATAGGAATTTTATTTCAACCTAAAATCAATTAGCGATATAACTAGAATCAAACGATTTTTATAAAAAAAAAAAAAAAACTATTTTACTGATTACAGGAGGTAACTTGACTGTTACCTGTCCGTACCTTCCGCCACCACCTATTTGACAGTTCTCTTGAAAGATGCCGAACATTGTAAATGAAATCAAATTGGACTTTAAAGATGTACTTCTTCGTCCTAAAAGAAGCACATTAAAAAGCAGAGCTGATGTAAGTAATTCGTGTTTAACTTCTATGTAAAATCTGTATTGAAAGTCTTATGAAAGTGAATTTTATTACAGGTAGATCTGTTCAGAGAAATTACATTTAGAAATTCTAAGCAAACTTATAAGGGTGTCCCTTTAATCGCTTCAAATATGGATACTGTTGGAACATTTGAAATGGCTAAATCATTATCCAAGGTAAGACTGTAGTTGCCTAAATTTAAATATATTTTTTGGCATTTTGCCAATCTTAATTAAACCAAATTATCATTTGAAGCATTTATCCACAGTGCAGTCCCATTTGCTATGATCATCATAATTTAAAGAAAATTAACTATTTTTAACCAAATAAATGGTGTATTAATATCACCAGTGTAAGTAATCACCAAAAGTGTGTATTAAATACAAATATCTAAAATTTCAATTTTTTTTAAATATATACAATTGTTGAATTTTCTCCTGCTGTGAACAAATATGTTTGTATGAATTCTGTTATTTTTATTGCAGTATTCAATTATTGCAACATTTATAATTCATATTATATTCAGTTTTTAAAAAATGTTCAAAATAGCAGTTAAATTGCCAAATTCACTGGTTTCAAGTAATTTAAAGTCTTAGAAAAATTTTGGTAATAGAATATCTATTGAAAAAAACTATATTGCATTCATTCAGTTATTTTTTTCAATATGTTTTATTTTTTTACTATAAATTTATTTTTTATTTAAAAAATTTGACATTCCTGTTATGCAAATAATTTTGTTTTATATATCATGATTATTAGTAAACTTCATCTAAAAAAATGTTTATTTATTTATTGTCTGTGCTGATCCAAGATGACTAACAAAACAAAATTATTTGTGGAACAGACAGTAACATTGACCAGTTTGGCTGTCAATTATCTATGTCAAGGCAGCTTTATTGTATCTAGTGAAATTACATTTTTAGCACTCAATTAGTAGAGGAAGGACCTGTTATTTATTCTAATTCCTTTTTTTTTATTATTATTATTATTTTAAATTACTCTCAAAGCTTTCTCAAAATAAAAACCTAACTTTGTATGACAAAGTTACCTCTGTTTTTGAGAATTATAAAATTGAAATAAATATTTCTATGATTAAATCCTTAATTACCTTTTGCGCAGTATTATTGAACCTGAACTATTAATTAATTGTAAATTATTTCACTAACCCAAACTTAAATTACATGGTAATTAAGATAAAACTAAACTATGTTATATCTATGTATGACCATGTATTGTTTGTTTATTTATACTATTATTTTGTTAATGCAAGTTCTTAATGAATTTAAAGAGAATTTGACAGCAGTGTAAATGTATGTTTTCCATTTAATACACATCTTGTTGATCGATCCTCGAGTTGGGAGATTGTCCAAGAGGATCCAACTTCTTTAAAGTTGGATTGAAGTAAAATCTTTACTAATTAATGCAGAGAAAAATCCTGGTGGTTGAGTGTTTTATCGGTCGCACACCTTTCTCAACCATTGACGACGGAACAGTACTTCCTTATAAAGTACTTAACCCAAGACCCTTCATAGGTTGTAGAAGTCGAGGTTCTAAACTAGTCATTGCCTCACTTATGCAATGTAAGTTATTAAACTAATCCATGTTTATCTATTTTGTTTCTTAAATTAATTTTTAAAAAAGAAAATTACAGAAAAAGGATCTATGTGTTGACAACTGTTTTTTGTTTATTAAATCAATATTCAACTTTTAACATGAACCAAACATAATAAAAAAAAATTATTGAAGATTGATTATAATTATATCATGCTTTGATGTTATGATGAGGAAAAAATATACACCAGACAGTTTTATCTCAATTTTATCTTCTCTTTGAATATCCATCAAGGATGGATAACACAGAACCTTGATAATACAGATTATCACATGCTTATCTCAATAATATTATTGCTTCAGATAGTAGAAATCGGTTCATTCAACATAATTTTCCCATTAATTGATTTTAAAAATTGCATTTATTTGTTTTGTTTTTATAATTAAATCACGGTTATAACATGGGTTATTATCAAACGATTATTTTTATTTGAAAAGTTCAACTATGAATTGTAATTGTAAAATAGCCACATTTTTAATTATCTGTGCACATGATGATTTACTATGTACCATGAACTGTTAGTCAGGAATCGTTTAAAGTAAATTAGTTTATTTCACAAATATTTGATTGCTATGATTTGGAAATAAAAAAGAACTTAAGGGAGAAAGTTGTTGACTGAGCCCACTGCCCACGAGCTCTGCTCAAAAAGTCTTATCTCTGAATAACTTCGAGGCAGCTACCTTGTCAAATAGATCAACATGATTTTTGTATTAATTTTGATTCATTTTACACTCTTTCAATTACAAAAGATGATTGTTTGGAGCATGCACTCTAAAAGGTTATAATAAATTATAAAGTTATGGTATGAATTGTACTTCAATACAGGTATAGTTGTTATTATAATATATTAGTTCTAGAGAACTAAACTGGGCCTTAAGTTTTAAAGGATTCATATGTACTGGTTTTTAGATAACATATGGACCCAACCTTATTTTAGATGATGTATCTTGATGGTTGTTTGGAGCATGGTTACCATGGATTCCTAATCACATAAAAATTAAAATATCTTTATATGTATATATATATTAATTCTCAACAATGTTTTTGAGGCATCATTTTGAAGAAATTGATTCATTTTCAATAGGTTTCTATGTGGAGATGTGAAGAATACTTTAAAAATCATACATTCAAAGTTTAATATGCTGTATCTTTGCTAATACTGGTCTAATTTCTGTCTTTTTTTTTTCTGCCAAAAAATATATATAGTTTGAGTTATGTGCTTATAAAATTTTGTTTTCTTACTCATTTTTCCTGCATTTTCTTAGGAATATTCTATATGTGAAAATCTAATGGGTTTTAGAAGGAGAATGGAGAAGTTTCATCAAAATCATTTAAGCTGTTTTTCGTCTATCGTCAATAGAAAAACATATTTTTTTATTATTACACTTGAGGAGTTCTATCAAATAAACAGGGATTGGAGGCCATATGAAGTGAAAAAAATAAATTAGAATGTTATAAAGTAGCATCATTAGTCTACCTAGAGGTCCTATTTATGACGCAGAAACCCACAAACAGACCAATGGCCATAAATTTTTTTTTTTGGACTGAGGAGACTGAAACATTTAGATTCTTTAAAAAATGCATTTGGAAATTTTCGTGTATAATGATATTTAATAATAATAATAATAATGCTGTTCTTACTAGTAGTGGTAAGAAAATTTTTTTTTTTTCGAAAGGCTTTGATATCATAATTCCTAAATATTTGGGTGTCACGCTAAGCTCCAGTCTTTCATTTACTTACCATTTGAAAGTTCATATATAGGCTGCTAAAATGGGCCTCAATAGGAATTGGTCAAGTTTCATTGCTCAAGATCTGATCCTACTATCTGCCAAAAAACAAATATTTGAAGCAATATTGCGCTCCTTAGTATGCTATGCGGTTCGAGTCTGTAGTTTTCAGGGATATGACATACTGGAAAAGTTTCAGAGATTTTTCATTAAGAAGTTGTTTTCATTGCCTCCAACGACACCAAATGATATGATTTATTTAGGAACAGCCACGAATCCACTTGAAGGATTCTCTTTGCAGTTGCATTTAGGTATTGTCTTAGTTACTGTGCCTGCCTGAAATTCGTCTCTGCAGAGTCATTGCCATTGAAGTGATTAAACATAATTCCTTTTGGTTTAAAAATTGGTGCAATTTGAAAAGATACTCCTGCAGGTTCGACAGGTCTTTAGAATCCTTTTCATTATGGAAAGACCAGTTGACAACAATACAGTTTGCATTGACTCAGCAACATTGGGAGCAGTTTAAATTAAAGGAATTGAATTCTGATCGATTTCAATTGTATAGGGAATTGAGTCATGATCTTAAAATTTAGAAATTTGTCGATGATGCTGTATGGATTTCACTGGGCGTGAGTTAAGTTAGTTGTTTAAGCTTACGTGTGAACTCCTTTATTTGAATTACATCCCATGGCTTAACAGGGAATATAGGGATATCCAATCTGTAACCTACCAGTAAAGGAAGACCTGTTTCATATTTTGGCTAAATGTTCAATGCTTAGTCAAATTTGTATCGAATTTCTTGGAACTGGCCTGGTTAGAAATGATATCTTAATTTCTCTTCTAAATGCCCCCTTTGTGAACGAATGTCATAAAATTGTCAGTTTTGCTCGACATCCGACATTAAAATGGATCCACCCTTTTAATTTGCTATATCAAGGATAGACAATGATCGGTCTAATTTATTTGTGGTCAATTTTATTCATGTTATTGTTTATGATATCCCTTATTTTCCTTTATTATTATTTCTTTGATATAAATTATTCAAAATATTTATTATTTTATATTTGTATTTGTTGTTTTAGTATTTATCAGTTATTCATGTATATGTAATTATTATAAAGTCTTTATTTGTATTGTACTTGTAAAACATATAAAATTTCCTGCAAACGAATAAAGCATTTCTCATTCATTCATAGACCATACGTGGGGAACCGCAGCCTCAGAGAATATGTGGCCTCTGTGATGTAGTTGTGCCCTTCAAACGTTTTTGCACAATATTTATGAATCTAGTGTTAGAATTAATTAATTTTTAATTATTTAAGTAATGGCAATTTGGAAATTAATTGAATTAAGTTAAATGTCTGTATGTGGGTGTGTGTATTTAGTGATAAATATAATTAGCAACAGTAAAATATTAAGAATTATTGCTGCCTTCATTAACGCTGTCTAACGCGGCCTCTAATAATAAAAAGGTTCCCTATCTATGGTATGAATGTTAGAAATCTCTAATCTCCCTCCATTTTGAAATAAATTGCTGTAGAATGGCTAATTTTTTAAATATGATTTTTGATTTTACATAACTTGGAACATAAAACAACTTTAGTTTATTGGAAATAATAAACCAAAGTTGGATCTTTAAACAAAATTATATATTTTTAAATTGAATTTAGGATTCAGAATTTGTAATCTGCCAAATTGATAGTTTCTGTTACTGTAATATTAAATTATGTTATATCATTGCTACTTCTAACTTCCGATAGAAAGTTTTATTATGATTACGCTTTTTTTTTAGCATGGAATGATGACAGCTGTTCATAAATACTACCAGCCTGAGGAATGGCAAGCATTTGGTGAAGCTAACCCTGAAGTTTTGGGTCATGTTGCAGCAAGTTGTGGTCTTTCTGATAATGATCTTAACAGACTCAAACAAATTCTTGATATTTTACCTGCTATCCGATTCATTTGTTTAGATGTTGCAAATGGATATTCACAACAATTTGTGGAACATGTTCGACGTGTTAGAGAAGCTTATCCTAATCACATTATTATTGTGAGTTATTTAGTTTAAAATATATTTTATATAAATTTATTCATTTCTTTTCAAAATTTGCTTATAATCCAATGACATGTAAGATATGATATAATATAATGATTTATTACAAAAAAAAAAATTAATTGTTGGAAGAGTTATTATGATTTATTAATAGTCGACAGTAGGATTTTATTAAGATGAATGAAAAAAAATGTCGGCTTTTATTGATTAGAATGGTAAAAATGGTCATCTTTGGTGTGTTTAAATTTTTTTAAAACATTCAATGAAAATTGTCAAATATCCATTTAAAAAACATAGTATATTTATCAATGTGAGTTAAAATATACTATGTAATAGTTCAAATATGCAATTTATTTTTCATGTCTTGGTAATAATTTTGAATAAAAAACCTTAACTGTAGAAAAAAAAATTAAATCTCAAATATTTTTCTCCTTTTGATATAATTTTGTTTTCTGTTAGCATTACTTGTAGATCTTTTGCCTCCTTAGCAAGCCTTCTATATCTCTGCCCATTTTGGTTTCGGAATAAGATAGTTTTTTGGGGATAAAGTTATTGGCACTATGCCCTACTCCCAATCTGAAGGCCCAGGAGTTATGGTGTGAGACAGAAGGGTCGCTCATCTATTTGTGAATTTCTAGATGGGGATGTTAACATAATTATTCTATAGAAAAAAAGTTTTCTAATGAAAAAAATATTAATTTAAAAAAAAGAATAAATACTTTCTTTAGTCATTTAAAACTATTAGAAACAAAAATATACTTATGATTACTTACTCTTCGTAATTGCCATATTCCATTCCTTTCTGCCTCTTTGTGTATTATGCAGTTTCTTTTTATAAATAAATTTAAACCAACCTATCTAAATGTTTGTCAATTGTTAAGCAAGACTTCTATTTCTTCCTAAAAAATAAATAACTAAAGGAACATAATTTTTATGTTTCTACCCTCAAATAAATGCACCCTGCACTGTTTTGGACTATTTAGGATAATTCGTGATTTCAATGACAGTAATTTAATAATGTTTTTTAAATTGAGATATTGCTGCAATCAAAATTGAATTTATATTTTAAACAAATTTATCTTTATTCAAAATATTGTAATTAATAATGAATATATTAATTTTGTACAGTATCTTAAATCGAGTATGTTTTTCGCTACCATTTTTAAATCATGAAAAAAACACTAATAAAAAAGTTTTTTTTACTTTTTCCTTTGTAAATTCTTTTCAGATATTTAATTTTAAATGAAAGTAATTATAATGTTTCAGGATTAGAAAATATAATCATTTTTCTTAAAATATTCTTTAAGATCATTTTTAATATATAATTGGAATAAATGCATATAATTCCCATTGTTCAGAAATGTAAGATATAATTTTTGTTTCACATTGAACCATTATATTCCACAATATAAATGACAAAAATTGAACAATGGCCTTCCCTCTTTGTCGTAATCAGGAATCTTATATTATTGAATGTATGTTTATGCTTATTCACGCCTAAAAAAATTTAATTTGAAGGCAGGTAATGTGGTGACTGGTGAGATGGTTGAAGAACTGGTTTTGTCTGGAGCAGATATTATCAAAGTTGGTATAGGACCAGGATCTGTATGTACTACACGTATCAAAACAGGTGTTGGATATCCTCAACTCTCTGCCGTATTAGAATGTGCTGATTCAGCTCATGGTTTGTCAGCACACATCATTTCTGTAAGTATGTAAAGATTTTTAATGATTATATCTATGTATTAAAAATATTCATACTCTTAAAATTGACTACTTTATACCAATTTTCATTTATTCCTTTTTTTTTTTTACTTTCACTTACATATATATGTAATATATAGTAAGGGTAAGTATTGGGACCGTGAATATTTTTTAATCTGCGTTTTCAACGGAAATAAATGTTTTGGAGTATCCTGAGTCCAAATAATCAAGTCCCGAAAAATGGTCTGTGTTTTGAAAACTAATAATATTTAACATGAATCACATGTTTTCAAAGAAATTAAATGAAATTTACTAACTAAATATAAACTTCTAAAATATTTTTAAGTTTGAAAAAAGTATTTACAATCGAGCAACCCTATATAGTAGGGCAGCACTGCTTTAAATAATTACTTTAGATCACTTAAAAATGCAATTCAAAAATTTTATAATAGCCCAACATGGCCAGAAAATAATTTCTATTCAAAGTTGAGCGGTAAGTGAAAGTTGTGTGATGCCCGCACCAGATTTTTTAAATTAAAAACTATACAATACAATGCCCAAAATGACTGATAATTTTACTGCATGATTTTTTGTTATTTCATAAAACTGTAATTTACAGTAAGTAACAATCAATTTTTGACTGCAAAATATTGAATAATTATTTAGCAATAAACAGACCAACAAATGACATATTTTGTAAGTTTTTTTTACTATATCTATTTTTGTATGTATTAAAAAAATATTTGTCATATTTTTACATAAAATTACAATCATTTCTTATTACTAAAATTAACAATAAATGGGGAAAACAAAGTGCTTATTACAAATTATTTATAATTCAGATGGATTAATTTGATTTATTGCTTTCTTCCTGGTTTGTATGTTAAATTCTAATGTGGTCTATAAATTTATGAATACAAATTAAGTGGTAAAATTGGGAATAGTGATAACTACTTTTATTATTACTCTTACAAAGTAATAATAATTACATCGTTAACATGATTAATGATGAGAAATATCAAAGGTATTTTGCAGTATATAAATTGTTAGCTCTTGTTATTGGTGTGTGCATTTAAATATTTAGTTATTAGGTTATTTATATAACTTATATATTATATAAACGTGGCCATTAGTATTGTCAAGTTTATATTGGCTTCGGTTTTGTCACATTTTATTGATAGAAATGAAAAAAAAAATTATTTTCAGGATGGAGGTTGTACATCCCCAGGTGATGTAGCAAAAGCTTTTGGAGCCGGTGCAGATTTTGTGATGTTAGGAGGTGTGTATAACTTGGCAAATATTGAATATAAAAAATCTATCTTTACTTAACCAAAACTAAGACTTTTTTTATTCATTCCACTGAATAATTCATGAATGATGTATTTATTTTGTCCATCATATGGTTATGAGATGTACTCTTCTTAGCTCTAAGTGTTGAGTTGTCAAGAAGGCATTAGGTAATCCTCAAATTAAACAGCACCTCTTTGAGAATTAAGGATTAAAATTTATTTTTTATTCTATTATAATATTAACCGTATATTGATTCTGGGATTAGGAAATTCTATGGGACATACCCTTAATTGGGGAAAAGACGTGGCTGTTGAACATGATCCTGGCCAAATCACTCCCTTGGATTGTATGAACAGTATCTTTAGAACTTTTTTAAGTGTGAATATTTTTTGGGCAAGTATTCATCATCTCATGAATTCAATTTAGATCAAAGATTAATTATTTCTGTTCTGCCCAAGAAACTTCCTAAACAAATCAAGAATTTATTAACTAAACTTTTAAATTTGTTTATTATTTATGACAATTTGAATCAAATATCTATTGAAAATAATCGGGTTTTATCATTTATATAAATATATTGTTATTGTTATATATATTTTTCAGGTATGCTTGCTGGACATGACCAATCCGGTGGTGAAATAAGGCATAAGCCTGATGGTAGGACAGTCAAACTTTTCTACGGAATGTCTTCTGATACCGCTATGCTTAAACATCAAGGAGAAGTTGCACAATACAGGTTATTATCCTTTATTAACTGTTCTTTTTTTCTTGGCTGCCATTTTTAAAATTATAAAATCTTCAGATCAAACTTAATGACCATTTTTCTATTGTATTTGTTAAGTTGTTTAATGGCTTATTTTAATAAAACAGCTTTTACTATATTATAGTTCCAGATTGAAGTACAGAAAAACTTTTAATCTATTTGCAATATTGTTCCATTCATACTTGTTATCAAACGTGGACAATATTTTGAATAAAATATTTTTAAATACAAAATAAAATACATTTTTTAAGAAGTAAAATATGAAATACATTATTTGTAGCCATGTTTTCTTTTTTAAATAAAGAAAACAAATTATTTGTATTTACATTCTAAAATAAAAGGAATGTATTTTAACTACATAAAATAAATTATTAAATCAACAGATTCTTTTATGTTATATCCTATTGTATTTTGAAGTAGTACTTTATATTTGAATACTTTGTAGCTAATTAAAGTACAATTTATTATAGAATAATAATTAAATTACTTTTTGTTCCAAGCTGCTTGCAATTAGTATTTAAATTGATTGATTCGTTATTGTCTTAGGGCCCAAGGCTCTTTCTCACAGACTAAAGTACAATAGCGTTTACATTTTTAACTTGACAATGTGCATTACAATATTCAATAAGATCTATTTATAATAAATTTTTCAACTGATCCTTAATGTTATATTGAATATTACTGTTATAATCAATACCAATGCATATGAATTTATTTATTTTAGAGGTTATAATGAAACATGTTTTTCTTTAGTGTTGGATATTTAGTTATAAATAATTTTCAAAACTTTTTTCTTATATTACTAAGGTAAGTCTGAAAAAAAGTTAAGAATTGTTACCAATAACTTTCGAATAATACTTATTGAATATTAATGAATATTTCAAAAATTGAATTAAAGTTTGTCAAATAGCAAATATAAGTGTGTAAAAAAAAAAAAAAAAAGAGTGTTTTTCAACCAAATATTTGTATTATTATTTCTTTAATATAAAATACAATTAATACTTAAAGTATAGTACATTGTTATCTACCGCCATTAGCCATCTGCTAGCCAATTGCTCGATCCCATGCTACATACTATTCTTTGGAATGGTTATCAAGGAACTCTTGGACCGCAATTTCAACTTCTGCAAAATTATCAAATGTTTCCCCTTGAAGAAATTGGACCATGGTTCTAAATAAGTAGTAATCCAGATGGTGCGAAGTCTGGACTGTATGGTGGATGAGGTAGAAGTTCGAACCCATGAAGTTCTTTAAACTTTTCTTTGGTTCAACAGGAAGTGTGAGGACGAGCATTATCTTGTCTTGTTGGAATAAAATTCCTTTTCGGTTGATCAAAGCAGAATAACGTTCTGACAACTTTGCGTACATTCTTTCCGGTTGTTCGCAGTTGAGTTCATTATTCATAGAGCATCTATGAGTAACAAATTCGTGATGAATAACACTCAAAATTAAGAAAAACAGAAAGCAAGGATTTTTTTTTTTTCAGATTGTCCCCTCGTAGCAACCGGAAAAGCAGTTTGACTGTAATCTAGCCATTGTTCACAGGTATTCAGATTTCGCCAGTAAATCCACTTTTTATCACAGGTTATAATCTTCCAATAAAATCTCATATCAGAAGGGTTTTTCAATAAATTTTCACAAATTTCTAATCTCTTAGCTGATTGCTGAGGAGTAAGTTTGTGAGGAACCAGTCTACTGCTCTTTTTCACCTTCCTATGGAGAGTAGATGGCGACTAACAGTATCTTTTGACACACCACACTCTCTAGAAAGTTCGTGAAGTACTTGTGGACGTATTTGACTCAACTGCTTCCTGCAGAACCTCATCAATATCCATTAATGGTCACCCAGAGCCCTTCTTCCTTTCCAACTGCTAAATTTTTCAAACCAATGCCCCGCAGTGTGATGATCAAGGACACCTTCCTCTTCATATTTAATAATTTCACCAGTTGGTTCAGCGGTTGTGAATTTTTTTTCCAGTAATGCCTTAAAATTACGAGAATTTCGTAGTATACTATTCTGTTTCTTCTTTGAAACAAATAACTAAACAGAGGCTTTTTTGAAGAAATCGGATGGGATTAAACAAGCTTAGAGAATGCTCTAATGAGATTATTAAGTATTGGTAAGTATTAAATAGGATCAAAATATTTATAGTACTTTGAAATCTTGAATTTGAGAAAACAGTCATTTTTTTTTTTTTTTTTACACCCTATTATATTTAAAGAAAAAAAACAGGTAAAAATGAATCATCATGTTATCTTGTAGTTCGTTCTTACTGAAGGCACCTAATCAAAATGTTTTGCTTATTTTGAACTGAGATGATTTCCAACATTTCAGATTAAAGAGAGATTTATTGGTATTATTTCAATTTTTTTTTTTCAGATGTGCTGAAGGCAAAACAGTTGAAGTTGAATACCGTGGTGACGTGGAGGGTACTGTGTTAGATATTCTTGGTGGGTTGAGGAGTGCATGTACTTATACAGGTGCAGGAAAATTAAAAGAACTTTCAAAACGTGCTACATTTATCAGGTGTACCCAACAAGTAAATACGGTTTTTCGTTCCTAGTAGGCTCTGATGTTAGGTAAATTATCTAGTATGCATAGTCATAACTTAATAAATACTATTTATTATCAGTTTAGTTGCATTATGCATCAAACTCCATGAAATTGATCTTATTCACTCAATCAAAACTATGTAGCTGCCTACATAATTTTATTTAATTATATAATTAAATTATAAATTAAAAATATTTAAATTAGATTTAATTATTTAAATTGCACTTATGCACTGATTGCGCATGCTGGCTCATGCAAAATTATAAATTAGGAATGATAGTCATCAATTTAATCTGTGATTAATAAACCTTATCATAATTGCTATTTTTAAATAAATCAATTGTATACAGCATTACATTGATTCTAATTTATGTCAATATTTTTAAATTGTAAGTCATATTTATAATGATGTAAAAATATTATTAATTCCAAAGAAACCTTTATTGTTCCCTATTTACATATATTGATTGTTGTGTTTGATTTTGTTATTTTTTAGTCTTATTGTTATGTAAATACACCCCAAAGGCACAATCATAGCATAATATTATTTTAATGTATAGAGGATAATAAAAATTGTTTATTTTACCTTATTATAACTAAATTAAAATTATTAAATTTTAATTGATTCCTTATCTAGAAAATAATGATTATTTAGAAATATTGGTCTAGAAAGTTATCGTGGATGTTATTAATATTAATGGAAATAATGGCGAACAACATATAATTGTTCAATCCAAAATAATCAAAAAAGTTGAATAAAATAATATGCAGTTTTCAATACTTCAAAATTATTAATTTTTTTTTTTTATTTCAAAAATGAGCAGAATCAATATTAAGGTATGTCTTGTATTATAAATAAGTAAGTAATTAGGATTGTTAAATTGAAAGAATTATAATGCTCAATAAGTTAAAATCTTCTCTAATAAACGTAGAAAATCATTTAAATTCTTAATCTGGTTAATTTTATATATATATATATATATATATATATATATATTTATTTATTTATTTATTATTTTTAGTGCTATAATTTAAATAAGTTTTGAGCCAATGGTCATAGAAAAGTTTAAATTATTTTAATCTTTATTTAACTTTCTTTATTATAAAAAAACATAAATAACCAATGAAGTCAAATGTGGTGACTAATCTAACGTGAGAAAGAATACTGACCATATCGCCTAAGCACAATTTTTATTTAAAAGAAGATAAATAAAATATATATATTCTGATCATATTGATTATCTTCAATGCCATAATAATTTTTATTTGTTATTTAATCCAAAGAGACTTATTGACAAATTTAATGTTATTTACAAATTGCCTAACATTATCCTGAGAAAATACTGATAACTGTCCATAAAGAAACCACTTAATTAGAATTCATCACTACTAACTTTATAAGTCTATTGAACCTTTTTTTAACCATTCATGGACTTGGCTGAGACGGTTCTCAAGTGTTGTCGATTCTTCTCAATTCTTATTCAGTACTATCTAGATTCTTGTTCACCTTTTAGGTTTTTAACAATGTTAACCATTGTCTATTGCCCCTGATCTTTAGCCAAAATTGCAGACATGCCAATATTTCATTTATTTTATTTTATAAGTAAATCAGATCAACTAAGATTATATCAGTAAATATTTACAACCTTCTTCAGCCAATCATTGCTCAAATGTGTTGTTTCTTTTTCTTAATGCTTCAGGGGTACAGACACTTAAATTAGCTCATCAGGAGGTACTGTCACAAAACCATACTTTCTGGTCTTTTGAAATAATTCACATAATTGTGATATGATCAAAACATTTTTCAACAAATAATTGTTATTTGAATGATGAAAAACCTCCTGATGTTAACCATTGTCTTAATTGTAATATATTTATTTATTTATCTTGAATTAATATCTGAATTAAAATTAATAAAATTATGGTCATTCTTTTGGCATCTTCCTTGCACAAAGTAAAAAATTAATGTAATCTTTCTATTTGCAAGATTTTTTTTCTCGCAATGAGAATTAAAAATTAACATGTAGAAATAATTATTTTAAGGCTCCATGAGATGATATAGACCCCTTTCTAAGTAGGATAACTTAGTATATTTGGTAATGTATTTACAATTTTAGAGATGATTAATCAATTATGTTTTTGCACAATCTTAAAGAAAGACATGTGTTGTTGGTAGTTATTTATAAATAGTATAGTTTTAAGCTGAAGTAATTTAATGCTGGTTAAATAATTAATAATTGTTAATTTTTTTTTTTTTTGTTAATAGTCACAAATTTGTTTTTAACATTTTTTTGTTAAGCAAAAAATTGATCTGTTATGTTATTTTAATATAATGTTAAATAGTACAAAATCTTAGAAATAGGATTGTCCTCTACTGAGAATGTTTTCTAATAATTAATGTTGTGATCCTATTTTATCTTAGCTGATGGCTACAGTCGTTCATCATTAAAAATCATTTATTGTTTGAACATCATTGAATATTCAATTAAATAATAAACTTTTATGCTTTTAACATCCTGTTGTTTATTTATTACTTTAATCCTGAAGTTTTATTTGAATCAGTTAATCATAAAAAATAGACTTGGCCATTACAATTATCAAAAATGTATAAGTTTTCATAGCTTTATTAGGCGTTACAATCAGACAGTTTTTATATGAAACTAGACTTATTTCAACCATCAATCGCACCATTCAGTTCTTTAATTAATTGTATTTCAGAAAAGTAAACTAAATACAGTACTTATTTAATAGAGGGTAGCGTCCAACTGCTATCTGCCAATGTTTATAACCTTAACACTGATAAGCTTTTCGTATTGATATTTATTGTATTATATTCATATTATTATATCTTCGTATTCATATTTATTGTGTTGTATTAATATTATTGAAATTGTGAACAAAAACAAAAACAAATGTAATAATAAAAAAATACTTTTATTTTACAACATGTATATTAAAATAGACCAAAACATTGTAAATATATAATTAAAAAACATTACGAAAACATTGCAATGTATATATCAAAATAAATGAAATAATAAAAATAGATAAAATAATAAAAAACGATAGTTGCATTATAGATTATAGATAGTTGAGTTGGATAGTTTGAGCTGCTCTTTCCCCCACTGTATTGTTATTAAATTATGGGACCAACCATTAATGAATTTTAAAGCCGTTAAAAAAGAAATCCTCGACCCCTCTAACCACGTATTATTTGACCTTTGCAAATATCCCGGTGTCTTTAAAATATTTGATAGCCTCTTCTTCTGAAGAGGGCAATTTCCACAATGTGACAACATCCATAATTAAATAACACTAGCTCACAAGAAACAAAAAAAATAAAAGAAACAAGAGAATAACTTAGGTTAGATGAGATAAGGGAGGTTATGTGAAATGAGATTAGATAAGAAGGGGGGTTTTGACGCTATTAAATATGTACCCTAAATACCTATATAGCATTAAACTACTTACAACTACTACATTTATTGCATGTTTTTTTTGTTTGTTTTTCTCTTAAAAAACTCATTTAGCATCTGAAGTTTCATTTATAGAAAACAATTTTTTTAATCCCAAGCCATGGCCCATGGAACTTGGGTGGAGATCTCAATGTAGCCCACGCGTAAAAAAGTTTGGAGGCCCTCTGTTCTAGCTAATCAGAATTTCAAGAGAATGAGATATAATGTTGAATTATGTATAATTTATAATATCTTGTTATATAATTTAAATTATTAGATGGAGCTAATATTCTCATTTTAAATTGAGTTACTGAAATGAAAATTTAGAGATTTAAATTTTTATTGTCTCATTATTACATAATATGTGGTTTAATATTTTATAAAAATCAAGAGAGGAGTTGTGACCAACTTGATATAAAGATATCAGATTTAAAAATTCAATATAGAGAACAATATATACAAAAGGAAACAACTTGCTAAAACTAAGTTTCTAAAAATCGCAGAAATATGTTTGAAGTTATACAGCACTTGTTAAACTAAGATATTTCCAGAGGGCAAGATGGGTCACCTGACTCCTAAAGTTGGAAGAAAACAATTTAAATAAAATAGTTACAAACATTTGGAAAATTAATTAATAGGAACAGATTGGTTGTTATTTTTTAAATAAAATAATTATGAAATAAAGATTAATTCCTGAAAAAATAAATAACTGTCTCCTCTTTAAAATAATGAACAAATTCTAGAAAAAGTTAAGAAACATCAATAGAGAAAATTTACTGCCTTACCGTAAGCCATCATAATCTCAAGGAAGAAGATAAGCCTTACTGGTGGTAAATTTTAATTTTAATTTTAAAATTTAATTTAATTAATTTTAATAAAATTAATTTTGGAGGAGTGCCAACTGACTGACTTTGCTGATTAAAGAAACTTATTTGGCTACAATTGATATCCAACTTTTTATACTGATTATTCAAAGCAAGAACTTATCAGAAGACATAGCAAATGTTATTAAACATCTGGCTAATTGAAAATCTTTCTCTCATGGTTGCTGATGTAGTTTATATCCTCTTAAGGAAGCAGAGTTGTATAATATCCTATGGCTATTATAAGCCATCTTTCTTGATTGAAATCAATAAAAACCATGAAGAAAAATACACAAATCCTAAAAGGAATTGTAAATATAATAAAGTTGTAAAGAATGATGGAGGGCTATATTGTATTCCATGTGATCTTTACTAGTTGATATAAATAAATATTTACTCTAAACACAATATTTTTTATTTGTTATCTATATACATTTGTATATTTATAAATTAATTTATTTAAGAAATATTATATAAATTAAACACAGGTCTTATTAATATCTTGATATAATAGTACTTAATTATTTACTTTATTTTTATTTTATAATTAAAACTTCATATGCTCTTATAATTATTAATTTTAGCTGTATTTTTAATGTTAATTATCATAGTAAGTCTTTCATATTTTTATAAACTTCAAGTAGTGAAAAATCTTATTACATGTTTTATTTCCTCTGTATAATGCTTTACTTAATAATCACATTATACCATTTCTAATGTACAACATTGCTAGTAATAATACCCATATTATTTCAACATTCAGCCTACAGGAATGATTCTCCGATGTTTCCTCTTTATCTGTTACTTCTTCTGGTGTTGTCACTTCTTGGTTGTCTGTTCCTAGAAGAAAATCACTTAAAGCTTTTATTTGATGTTTCTTTTGGGCAATCGTTTTTTCCAAATTACTTATAAACGATTCAGTGATCAATTGTGGTAATACTATAGCCATTTGTTTGATCTGAAAAGAGAGAAAACAATATTTTAATTTAAAAATTACAAATACTGGATATTGTTCCAGTAACTACATACTTCCCTTTAAATATATTTTTTTTTATATATCATAATTTTACATGAACATTATTTTTTTATAAAAAAACAAATAGATCAAAAAGAAACTCTACTATGGTGCAGTAAATCCAAACTTTAAGCTAGTAGTCTGAAATCATAGTTTTCGCCAGAGGAATTTTTAAAGTTTGTTTTGTTAGTGTCAGTATCATGGATCTCGATTTGTCAATGAGAATGAGATTTATCAATGCTAATGTTAGTTGAACAGCAAATATGTTTTCATATTACTTATATTCACAACTTAATATTGTATTTATTTATCATTAAATACTACAAGCAAAAAAAAAATGAAACGGTTCCAAGACATAATCTGAAGATCAAGAAAATAAATACACAAAAAGTTAAATAATGAATAAATAAATGAAGATGCAACAGATTCATAAAAGCTAAAAAGTGAAAAGTTAGAAACATGCTTAAAATTTCAAATTGATTGTCCATTATCAAAACATTCTTTTTTGTACAATTTTCTTCCAAGAGTTTCTTTTTACATTTTATTTACTTTATTTATTTTCTGCATGTTTTATTATTGAACTGTCTGCTTAATTTATCTCATTTTTCATTGCTGTATGGATTTTTTAATTTTATTTACTTTTTTACAAAAATGAAAAATATATCTTCAATTATATCTCTACAGTCAAATTTCCACTAGAGGGACATCCATTGCAAAAGGGCCAAAATTCCTGTATTTTCAGACAGAAACAGAATTGTGTGTCCCTTGGAAACAAGTGTACATTTATATAAGTTTCATTGGATGTTTTTTCCAAACTATGCTGCAGTGAGCAGGCTGAAAGCTTGTAAAATGATTTTGTGTCTCATTTAATAAACATAATATGCCAATTAGTTCCATTAAATTATTTAAGATTGATAAATGAGTCTGAATTAATCTTGCTCCTATAATTTTAAGGAATTCTTCTTCTTCTTACCACGAAGCAGTGTGAGAGGTTCCTACTTGTAGAGCCTGATCCGAGTATCTCGATTCTGTGCCAGTTAGTTGCGCCTGCACCAGTTCATTCTTCTACTGAATGCCTCCCGGACTGGTCCTTCCCAAGTGTTTCTGGGCCTTCTTCTTGAACTTTTTCCCTTAACTCTCGTTCCGTACATAGTTATGGCAATTCGTTCATCATGTATTCTTTTAACGTGATTGAACCACTGCAGCTGATTCTCTTCAATTTTATGTATGACCAGTTTAATTTCAAGATTACTTCTAATTATTGTATTTCTGACACTTCTGTATCCCTTCTTGTTTTCCTGTCTACCCTTCTGAGAATCCTCATCTCTATTGTTTGTATTTGGTTCCTATGTCTTGATATCAGAGTTCAAGACTCACTGGTGTAGGTCAGTAGGGGTATAAATGTTGTCTTATAGACAGCTTTTTTTAAACTTCCTTCTTTTCCAGGAAACCAGACTTTAGTGAATGGAAGCATTTTTTCAGCCAATTATATTCTCTCCCTGATTTTCCCCTGTCTATCTAGCCTTTTTCATTGAGGTGAGCCCCCAAGTGTATCGGGTCCATAAATGTTTTTTACGTAGATATACTGAAGTTGCATGTATACTGAAGTAAAATATTGTTTTGTGCTGTGGTATCATGCATATGTTGCTCATAAGCAGGTGTTCAGCTCCCTAATGATCCACGAAAGTAAATTGGTTATGCTTCATATCTTATGTTCTAATACAACAAACTTGATGTAATAAAACGCAAGTGATTTCATTATGTCATTAATTTTTGGAAAATATCTTTTTAAAAAAGATTTAAATAATAAAATTGTTAGTCTAGATATTTTTACTTACTTCAGCTAATTGTGAATCGTTGACATATTTAGTTGCTGCCGACAACACATCTTTAATTCTTTTTGGCTTGTTCACACTAGTTAACAGAATTAAAATTTTAAAAATAGTTGAAAAATGACCAATTTAAAAACACAAATTATTAATATTGATGGTATAGTGGCTTACTAATTCAGAAGCTGTTGATAATTGTTTTTAATGAAATTTAGTACTTCCTCTGCTCCTTCTGGAGAACTAGCAATTAGTACTGCAGTTGAAGTAATGTCATGTTTCCTTATTACTGGTGTTAGCAGCATTTCAAGGAATCTGAAATAAAAAGATAGTTTGTATTCTGTTGTAAGTGAACAGATTGGTAATATCTCGGTTCTTGTCTTATTTTAACTCTTAATCGATTACAATATTTCATAGTTATTTTCTTATTGGGAGAGACTGGATTTACTATTCATTGCATAAATAATTTTATTTTTAAGCTGAAGGAAATGAAAAGTTATCGAAAGGAGAAAAGAAACCTTTTTAGTTTGCCAGATTTTTTTTCCCCGGCGATTTGAGCCGTTTTTATTTTGAATATTTTATAATTTTAAATATTGAATTTCCCTTATCTCCAGAGGCTAGGTTTAATTATTTATTATGTTACATTAACCATGGTTTGACCCTATGGTCAGGAGATCTTAGCCCCTCTTTCCCCTAATCGGCAGACAAGTTGAGCATGATTCTGGGCAATTCACTCTCGTTGAGCCTACAATCTCTTGGGCTAGGAATAGTACTTTGTTTCTAATGTAAGTACTTAACCCTTCATGAGTTTTAGTGGCACAGGCTTTATTTGTTTATTTATTTTTTTAGGAACATTTATATTTTGAACACTCATATGTATTTTGAAATTTTTAATGTAAAAATATGTTATCTAATCATTTTAATTATTTTATTCAAGAATTTTTTTAAAACATTTCACCATGAGTGCTTTTTAATCATAACTTTAAATAAAGAGTAATCAAAGCCTTAGTTTAAAAAATATAAATAATGAAATTAATTAACTTTTAGTTAATAGATTTTTCAACAATTCAACTACAATATACTTAATATGAGTATATTAAATATACTTTTAATATGAAGCAATCATATAGTCTGTGATATTATTGCAAATATAGATCATCAAAGCAATTGATTTCCTGTCAAATAGATAAATTAAGATATCAATGTAAAACTGAAAGGAAAGTGTCAATGAATATGAAAGAGTAAGTAAGCAATTCCATTTTATTGCATGGTATGCTTTACAATTTTTGGTTGCATGCAAATCCAGTCCCAACGAATAAAAAATCTTTTTGTTAATTTCATTAAAATAAAATTGTACTAACTTCTTTATAATAGATCTATCTTTAGTGCACGAAAGTGCTTTCAAGTATGACAGCTTTTCAGTTGGAGAATTTGATGTGTTGTATCTTATAAAAATCTGGTTCCAAATTGATTCGTTGCCTATTCTTGCTACTGTACAAAGTAGAGCATCACGCATTTCTGGTGTTCCGTAGCTAAAAAATATTTTGTCAGATTTATGAGATATATATTTAGAAACAATTTGTATCATATTTTTTCTAAGTTACTAAATAAATAAAATAAAACAATGCAATTTCGCTTTATATATAAATTTTTCAAAATCAAAAATTTTTTTTCTTTTCATAATGATATCAATCTTTGTTTACCTATGAATATTTGATTGTATTACTCATGAAAATATAACTAAGCCTTTTTAGATTGCTGGAATTCGAGTAAATATTTCTTTTTCTTACATATATTAACTTACCTTAGATTTGATGCTAATTTACCAGCTTCAATCAGACAACCTATATTTTCGAACTTACAACCATATCTTAGTAAATTCATTTTATGGAGCTTCAAAATATGAGTTTCAGAAAGGGAATTGTTAAGTGCTACATTTCTCATTACATTGTCCATTAAATTAAGTACCAACTCCTGTTGAAAAAAAGTAAATTGACAATTAAAAATAATTTTTATAAACATTGATAACTTAATTTAATAAATTAACTCAGTACTCACTCTCCATCTTGGCCCAAGTTCAGAAGTTTGCAGAATATCATCTACCATCGAAAATGCCCTTAAAGCTGATGTCCATGGAAGATATCCATAGCCATTCAAATGATGAGAGACCAGAGACATTGAGGTCCGATAAGGAAGAAGACCAGCTTTAGATAGCGCCATGGCATCATTGATGAGCATTGACCTTGTTAGATCTGTTGTTACAGTCGGAAGCCATCGGCTAATATTGTGGTACATCACTCTGTAGAAACCTAAATAAAGATTAATAATCTGATACCAGTAGTTATTTTTAATATGCCTAATTCCGAATTATATAAGTATAATTGGTATAAACTATGAAATATTTAACTCGACCAAGAAATATAATTATTTTTATGATAACAATAAAAGTGCCACAGTTCCAAGACTTTTCAGATAAATAAATATAATTTTTTTAATGGTCAAATGAAATATTATTAGAAGCTCCTAGTGTCACTTACCACTTTGATTTGAGTTAATAATATAAGTTGTGTTTGGGTCAAGTGGAATTTGCAGTGTGCTATCCGGCTCTAAATTGTATGAAAATGTACTATTATTATTTTTAGTAATAGTAATGGGGATTAACCACTGTCCCTCTTCAGTAGTATTCCATCCAGTAACCTAAAATGTAAACATGTTTATTTATTTTCATACATATTTTTTTCTTAGTGACATTAATCATTGTGTATTATTTGTCGATTGATCACTTTTTAATAAAATAAAAGATCAATGTTTCTATGCTAATCTGTGATATGGAATTCAAAGTATGAATGCTTGTAAGATGAAATTGAAAATGAAATAGAATATAAATCTACGTAACAACATGTCAGAATTCAAATAAAATCTTGATTAAATTCTCTACCAATTTTTCTTTTTTTTATTACTTGTAAATTACCTTGATCTGTCTTAGTGTCAGGGTTGAGTTGCTTTCTGTTGCTACTACTATAGGATATCCATTTTGCAATGTCCATGTTGATCCAAGTTGATTATTGTTCCAAGTAGTGTCGCTAAAAAGTGCAGAGAACAAGTATCCAGGTTCAGACACTCCACCCAACCTACAACAAAGTATAAGAGACTTTATTATTTTAATATTTATGAATTTTTTATATATGATCACTTTTAAACTAAAATATTATTTTTCCAAACTTAACAAATTAGCATGTTGTTTATTCAATAAAGTATAAATACCCAAAATTAAAATAATAGTTAGAATGTCTAAGTGTATTGTAATATGATAGTTGTAAACTTTTGAAATTGTTCATTGATTTTAGTAATATAATTTCTATTTTTTTTTTCTTTATTACTCAGTACTAGCTTGTTACAAAAGTCTGTGAATTATTGTATATCTGCTATTAAAATTTTCAATTTAATCCTTATACGCCTCTGATGTAAACAATACACATAATGTTGTTTATATTGACTAATCCTTTATGTTTACGGAGTGACTCTCCCATTCATTACGTTTTATAAAGTTCACCAAAATAGTCAAAGGAAAAGATTGTCATATGTGGTCTTCTGAGGCACTAATATAAAAGAGAATTAACTGTAAGGTCAATTGCTCATGAAATTTGTGTAGTGGAGATGAAAGTGTGGTGTATTTTAAGATTACAGCGATTTAGGCAGATAAATTATGAGAACACCAGCCTTCAAGATGAGCTTTAAATGAGAGAGCTCTTGATATGTGATTGATCCTGAATTATCAGAGTCTCTATGTCAGGATTTTTTAGTTACCATTTTAGGTTTGTCACCGAAAATAAGAGTTTCGACATTAGGACAAGTGATGGAAAATGAAAATTTCAAAAAATCCTATATGAAAACAGTAATTATCACAAAGCTAAGACGTTCAAGCAAGTCTTGAGCTTGAGCTTAGGGCTTGAAGTGTGCAAAGATCAATTCGGGAGAAAGAGATTATGTTTTGTGTTTGGTAGAATTACGTTGGTGTATTACACTTTGAGCTAGTTCCAGATGGAAGAGTTATTGACATTGAACTTTATTTTGAACAAGTTGAAAGATTGTAAGGAGTTTTAAACAAAAAATACCTTGTTTCCCTCAATCAGAATAATACAATATTTCAGCAAGCTCATCATCGAGTCAAAGAAAAACTCTCAAAAATGGAAGTGTTATCACTTTGCTCCACTCCCTCCCTCCCCCCTTTCCTCCCTCTCCTCCTCTCCCCCTTACTGCCCTGACATTGCATTCAGTCTGAAATCTTTTCTGGTAATTGGTACATTTTTTGAAAGTCTGGCTCATCATTAATGAAGATGTCAAATCAGGATGTGAGAGATTTTTTATCTTAAAAAATAAGGACTAATTAATTAATAAAGAGGAATAATTAATTGAAAATGACGGTTTATATTTCAGACATTAATTTTGATGTGCTGATATATTTGAATTGAAATAATAATTATTTGATGCATACAAATTTTATGACAACCCAGTACTATGAACAAGCCTAACCATTTTTATCGCTTTGTAAGTACAATTTTAGGGAAAACTTGCATATCGTTGGCGCCATGTTGATGTAATAAATGTGCAATGTAAAACAGGCTCACATTCGTTACTTTAATATGGTGTCAACGATATATTTTACATCTAAGGATTGTTAAAAAATTCATCTAAAATTAAAAATAAATTAAATTTTATGTGAGAGAAGTAGGGGATGCATAACAGTGTAATCGCAAAAACAATATTAAGTACACATTAAGAATCTAACATTTTTATTATAAAACAAATCATTACCTCACTACATTATTTAGATAATTCTTTAGCCCTCTCCTAAATTGTTCATCACCTATTGTTGATCGCCACATGTGGATCACAGAGGCTCCTTGAATTCATAAAGTAAATTATTTTATTTCAAAATGTTTTAAATTTAAATATTTAATTCATTTGAATATTTTAGTCTTTTTTTTTTATTAAAACATTTTCATTGGTGAAAGAAAAAAAAATTCTCAAATAAAAATTGTATAAATTAAGCATCCAATAAATTTAAATGCTTAGTGATCAAAACCAATTTTTATTAGAATAAAACAATATCTTAATAGTTAATGACTACTGAAAAATGTTATAGCTGTTTATGTAATAACTGTTTAATCCTGATAAAGCCCTACAATTAATGCCAAAATGTTGGCACACATTAAGCAATTGTAACACTATGACGTATTTTATTTCTGAGTACACTCCAAACCACTGTCTTTATTTTATCTACGGTTTACAAATACTCCATCTTCGTACCTTTGTCATATGTTATTTCATCAAACATGTAATCTATATCCTCTTCAGAAATAATATTGTTATTGGTGAGTGGATGAGCTCGAGGGCTATCAGCTTCTAAAGCAGTTTGTCGGCGGTCTACCAAAAATTGTTCCATCAGGTTCATGTCAGGATACAACTGTAACAATATTAACTCAATTATTTTATGTATATTAAAATAATTATAATGCAGTATTTTTATTTACCTCAAATATATAGGCATTCCTTAATAATGAGGGAATCATTCTGCCCTACCATATCATACGTAATCGGGATCCTACCTAGAATTCTGGTTATCACAATATTTCACCGTGACACTTTGCTGATTCTACTGGATTATACCAGCCCCGGTGGATTATACCAGAATTTCTACTTTTTGGTGTAATACGCATGTCATAAAATTATTTTTTCAGTGACTTTATTAAAAATGGCTAGCTATATAATAATCTGTTTTTTTCTTCATTATAATGGAGATTAAAGAATAAATAATATGAAAAATAGTTAATGAGGAAATATTTAATTGTATTATGAACTTTTTTGTGATAACTTTTACCTGATCAGTCGCAACATATTGCAAATATCTTGCAAATCCTTCATTGAGCCAAGAATAGCTCCACCATTCTAGGGTCACCAAGTCCCCAAACCAATGATGAACTAGCTCATGGGCCACAATCATTAGGGTTAATTGCTTGTCATTTACTGAAGAAGTTAGATTGTTGTAAAGTAGAGCACTTTCCCTAATTAAATAGAAACAAATTTTAAATGTTTAATATTACAAGAAACTTATTAGAAAAATTTAAAATCCAAAGAAATTTCAAAAGTAAAAAAAATAAAATTGTTACTCTAATATCATGCAAAATAATGTTGAAATTATTATTTGACACTAATCTTTAAGGATAACTCAACTAGTAACTGTTGTAAAAATAACCAAAACATTCACGATTGTTCATAAATTGGTATTGCAAGTGATTGATTTATTTCTCACAAAACACTATCTGATTCAATCTATTTTTTGATAACTTCTAGAACTATTAATATTTGTTTGGAAAAATATCTCATTATTAACTCCTTGTGTTTCTCCAATCTTTTTGGTGCACTATCCATCATTATGAATATATTTTTTTATAGAATGTAGAGACAGTTAACTTCAGTAGACTTCTACTGTTCAAAAGGTAGATTTTGTTTCGAAATCGGCCATCCTTTTATTTTTTTATTAATTTTTGAACTTTATGTTGAATGTTCGATTATTTTTTCAAAGGTCTTTTTTAAAAATATCATGTGAGTAACAAAAATTGCTACTTTTTTTGTGAAATAAAAGTACATTAGAAAAAGGTTCACAGATACACTCAGTTTCTAGAGTTTATACAACTCTTTATATTAAAAATAAAATGTAAAGACTGTAGTGAATAACAAAGTAGTGCAATTCAAACAATTAGGTAGCATTATTCAGAGAATAAAAAAAAGTCACCAAAACGAATTGGTCCCTTGGCTTGTTATTAATTTAAAATAATGGTACTTTAAGTATAAATTACATCTGCAAAGTGTGCAAGGTTAAATCAGTTTGCAATTAAGAAGAAAAAATACTTTTAAATTGCAACATTTATCATTTTTATAAAAATTTGGTTTGTTTGAAGATTTTTTCACACCACTGTATAAATACTCTTCAACCTTTAATATCATTGTTCTGTAATAGTTTTAATAATAATTACATGATAGTCATAATTATAACCAATAAAATAATACTAGAATTATCCTCATTTAATGTTCAATCTTCCTCATATTTTAAATTTCACCTTTAATTTAGTACTGTAAAGCCAAATAAATATTTAATATAAGGTATATGAATAAATTTAAGTAACAGTTTACTCACCCAAAAAATTTTTTCTTTATTTTTATGACGTTTCGGGATCACTTTATTATTCCATCTTCAGACTAGAAACAAGAAACATTTTGTTATTTGTATATATATATTTTACATTGCATATATTTTTCTAAATTATAATATCAATAACGGATTTGCCAATCTTACCTGTCTCTCATCTTTCTATCATCTATTTTTTTTTTAAAGTTATAGTTTTTATTTTTTTATTAAACATCCCTAAAAATGCAATAATTTTTCTGTATTATATTATTATTTGTATGAAAGTAGCATGGATTCTATAATAAATTTATTTACATTAATTATATTGTCGACTCCTCTGTAGAGAGGAGATTAATTCCTTAGCGATGATTAATAAAAAATAAAAACTATGAAAATTCTTTTTTAAAAAATTAGATGAAAGAATTAGATGGAAAGATGAAATACAGGTAAGATTGGCAAATCTGTTATTGATATAATTTATAAAAATATATGCAATGTAAAATATATAAATCCAAATAACATGTTTCTTGTTTCTAGTCTGAAGATGGGATAATAAAGTGGTCTCGAAACGTCCTAAAAATAAAATAAAAAATTTTGGGAGGATAAACTGTTGCTTAGGACTTATAAACAAAATATTTAATATCATTTTTTAAAACATTAAATTTTTTGTATAATTATAATCCATTACCAGATGAATGTACAAATGTATATATTAGGCACATTAATGTTTTAAATTTTAATTTTTTTGCCAATGACTGTGACCTGCACATTGTTCACACTTTACCGAAAGGTTATGATTTCCCAATTTTCCATTGCGCCTGCCCGAAAATCAGGTATAGCTGCCAAATCCATTTTGTATTTTACTGCTTCACATGAAACACCTATAAAAAAACAGAACCAGAAAACTATGAAATAAATCACAAAGATCATGGATAAGTCATGAATGGATTAATTTAAATAAATTTATTTTATATAGCTTCTAAAAACTAGAAAAATTAATTGTATTTCAAAGGGAAATCACAAGACTAAAAGTATAAAAAAATATAATCACAAAGGTTTTTGATTCAATAATATAAATTGTGGCCCTTAAAGATATTAAAGTCTAAAAATTAACAATTATAAATCTTACTTATTTACTAGCCAGTATTTAATTTTTGTAATGTTTGAATTAAAGATAATCTTCAAAGATTTCAGTTTAAAGTCTAGTTTTCAAAATTGAAATTTAAGTTAATTCAGAATTTTGAAAATTCTTTTTCATTTTGTTTATCTCTAGATTTTTAAAAATCAGAATGACTGTGTTAAACTAACAACTATATCATATGTTGTCAACACCTTTTATTTCTATGTTGAGTAAAGAACTGAAAATACAAACAAAGCCAGGATACCCTACATTTTGATAACAACACAGCATACCCTGTTTACTTGCCTCAACTTGTTTCATTTTAGCCTAGAAATGACAACCTAGAAGATTTTAGACGAGATTTCTTGAGGCTGGACAAAACATATTAGCAGTGATTAGCCTGCTTGAATAGAGATTACAATTGTTTATAAAACTTATAAAAATTTATCATCTCTGTTGCTTACTTCTGTCTGAATTCAGTTTTAGAAAACTGACAGTTTTATTTTGAAAAATTACTAAACTAACAATATGTAGCTCAATTTTTTTTAAAATCACTTTTTATTATTTTACCCATTTTGCTTATTTTTACTTCTGTAACTACTGGGATATAATGTTATATGCTTCACCTGTGAAATTTTCAAGAGCAGATACCATTTCTGGAGCCGCATTGAGCGCCAGGGATGTCTCATTTTTGTAAGTCAAGTCAGACCAGAGACTATAAGTCAGGGATCTGTTTGGATCACAGCTTGTAGTTACGTTTTTGGAAACATATCCATAACTCTCAGGTTCATATATTATCCAGGCTACAAGATATGTTGGTATCGAAGATCTCTCAGCAAATATAATCCTTCTCGTTCCATTTCTGCAATGATATATACAAAATAATTATTTTTTAAATTACACACAAAAATCGATAATTTTAAATTATAAATCAGGAGATTTAAATATCATAATTACATAACATGATTGGAGATGGCTGGTTGGTTTGATATGGCACTCATGTTAGGATGAATTATTATTTCTAAACTGAAATTAGCTCTGAATGATGGTTCGTCAAAACATGGGAAAGCTTTCCTTGCATCACTGCTTTGAAATTGAGTACTTCCCAAGAATCTAGAAAAAATAAGTAACACTTAATAAGCCTTAGTTTAGCAGTAATGAAGATTAGTAATTGTTATTTGCTATTGGTATAGTATAATACATACAGGGCATAAAGGTTTGGAGCAACAAAACTTCAAAAACTAATTGCATACTCAACTGTAGTAAAAGGTTACATGTACTTAATAAAAGGTTACTGTAATTAATTACAAAATTACAGAATCATTTATTTTATTACTTTTATCAATAATATTAGTCGATGATTCAATATATAAACTTTATTTAGACCTTCTACAAGTATTAAGCAATTGTACCTAAAAGAAGTACTGCAATAATCATAGAAGATTTTAAATAATTTTAGAAATATATTTTTAGCCTCCACTGGTCCTTAATACCAGTGATGTGGCTGAGTGAGCCAAGTCGTTCCTTCGACGAGCAGAGGGAAAGGCTTGGCTTCGAGTTTCTCTGAATGAATAAATTTTATAATTATTGTATAAAAACATGTGTGTATTTATGCTAGTTTCTGTCTTTTAGATTACTTTAGTTTTTATTTTATTTATGTACATTTACTTTTAATGTTATCATTTTGTTGTTTAGTTTATTTTTATTTATTGTACATAGTGTGTGAATGAGCTACTCTATCACTATTGCTAATGTCCTTGAATGTGACAGAATGTAATATTTCACAATAAACAATGAAGAGAAACATATTTATATCTTGGTGATATATTATCGATATGAATGTAAAAAGAAGTTGCATTTTTAGTTTGCCAAAGGTATTGAATTGATACAATATAGTATTGAATCAAATTACTTATATTTCTAATTATCTTCTTTAATAGTAACAGTTTTTCAATGAGCATGATGGATTATAAGCGACTTTACAAGAAAGATAATTTTTTAGTCTGAGAGTAGTCAATGTGGCACAAGGTAATCGGTTAAAACCCCAGTTGTCAGCACCCTTAAGTAAACTTTGAAATGTGTTTGGCCCGTTTTCAATCAGATAAGCACTTGGTTCTACAATTTTGGTTCTGTTAAGTCAGTAAAGGTCTCTAATATCAAAATATATATATACGCCAGTTTTTGGCACCAATTTTCAATTTTCCGCATCACTTACTCAATTTTCAAAATCCTAAAAAAACTGACAACCTTCAGAATAATTATTATAATTGCAATGGGTGCCAAAAACTGGGTGGGTTTGCCTGACAACTGGGGGTTTTACCCTATTATCATATATTTTGATGTATTATTGATAAATTGGTATTATTGATAAATACCTTTGCTTTCCTTCGAATTGATATGTGCTCAAATAAAATCCAGCCACATCCTTTCTAATTCGACCATCAAAGGTAATATTTAACTCAACTTGGTAGGCACTTCTTAAGACAGTTCTGCTAGTTATGATAAGCTGGTTATTTGTTTGCTCATATGAGACGGGGACTTGAAAGAACGTATCGAAGACCAAACTAGTTGATGTCACATTCAAATCCTCACAGTCTAATATAATAGTGTCTGTATCATTTACAACCAAGTGGATGCTCAGGTCACCTTAAACAATTATTCAATTATTATACACTCAAATAAGAATCAGAGTTTTCCATGTCAGAACAATAATTACATGTTTATTCCTCAATTTTGTTTACTGGTGTGTAAACCAGAAAGCCAATGGATTTTTACTTTCATGTCAAGAAATTGATAGATTACACATCTTTGAAATTTAGTCCTTAAAATATCCACCATCATTTAAAGTCAGTGACTTTAACACATCACTGAGCCATTTAAATAAAACTAACATATTTGCATTTCCTCTCACAAACAAATACTATGATTAATAGCATAATGAGATACTTCCTGATAGAAAAATTGAACTTATTTTTGAAGCAAATGCCACCAATTCTGAATTGTTTAAAACAAACTTAGCCAGCAGATTCAAAAAATGAATTATTCCACATCATTAATTTTCCTGACATTCGTGGTATCACAGAATTTTTTATTATAATAGTGAAAAACTACACTAATTCTAGCAGTTAAATCTGCTGTTTCCTAAATTTTACAAAAATTATTTTTCATCTGATATAAGGATAAATTGAAATCATAATAATATCTCAATCTTATGGGATTAGAAGGTTAATCATATGAGTGGCTTCATATCAAAGGTGGACACCTGCCATTTTTAAAAAGTTAAAAAAAGGCTAATTATTGAAACATAGTTTCAAATTGAATCAATTCTAATGATTTATTTTCATGATTCAATGTGAAAATTTTTAAATAAAACAATCAGAAACAGTATTAGTTGAACTTATAAAATAAAAATTGAGGTTTTTTTTATTTTCTGAAAACTATATTTGTCCATCTTTGATATGATGCCACTCATATATCTTAGAAAGGCAATGTTTTCATTGCATACTCCCAAATATATAATTGGACATATACTTATTTTGAAAAATAGAATAATAATCAAACTTTTAAACAATTAGGAAGTTAGTGAAATATATATTTTTTTATATGGATATTATTGAATGATAATAAAATCCATATAAAATATTTAAAAAAAATAGAGTAGAAAAATAATTAGTTAGAGGAAATAAAAAAATTGCATTATTCCAGACATGTCTTTAAATTTATTCTTGGCCATATCAAATAGAACCCTCTTTTTTTTTCTTTCCTTTTTTATTCAGTCTATACAACTAACTATGTGTTATGTAATGAAAAAGAATAAAAGTATTTCAAAGATATTTTTTTTATAATTGACCGATATTCTAATTCTTCCGAAAATATTCTAATTGACGGATCAGAATTTTCTAAAAATCATATCTTGTATAGATACCTTTTATTTATCTATTCGCAGACACAATGAACAAATTTAAAAATTGTTTCCATTTTTATTTTAAATTTGTTAATGTAGTGTAATTTATGTACTACAATTAAAAAGGAATATTTTTATAATTTTTGATTAATTTTAATAATAGATTACCGAGGACATTATTGTTGTTTTTTTTTTATATAAGTCTTTAGCTTTTTTCAGTGAAATTCATAGGTTTTTCTATTAATCTCATAATTTTGTCAACCAAATTCATAATTTTCACAACAAATTTCATTTAAACCCGTTTGTTAAAACCGTGAATAATAATGTTTACGAAAACAGAAAATTTATATACATTTTTGGTCTTGATTTTTTTTTTTTTTTTTTCCTGTTATGGACATACCAATTTATAACTCTTCAAATTCAACGTTATCACAACCATTGGAAAACTTCTACTGTTCCAATCCATAACAATAACTTAGGTGTTATGCTCTAATAAAAACAAAATAAAGAAAAAAATCTTTAGACAATGTTATTTTATTCTCTGATTCTATGTTGTTTAGAAAGGAAGTTAGTGCCATTTCTTATAGTTTACAGGATCTTAAAATCTGTTTCGTGTTGATTGCTGGAGTCACATTGAAGTTACCACAATTTTTGTGGTTTTTGGGAAAATGACTTCCTTATTCCCTTTTTAATTTAAATAAATAATGATCGATAAAATTAGAAAATTAAAATGGGCAGACATTACAATATTTTTTTTTATTATAGTCATTATCCCACCATAGGACCCTAGGACCTTGATAAAGTGACACCACTGGTCTATGTCTGTAGCCATCTCCTTGATGATGGTACAGGTATGACTTTGTCTCCTAGTCTCTTCAAGGACAGGAAACCTGGAAGTCTTCCTCAGTGTGCCACCTCAACGTTGTCCCCGAGGAGTTTTTCATTCGAGAGCTTCATGAGCGATGCCTTCCTTCCTCCTTAATGTATGATCAACCCACCTAAATTTTCTGAGCATACCCCTGTGACGTCTGTTTTGGACAACAAAAACTAGCAAGGATAACAGGAATATAAAAATACCAGGGATTGAAAAAGGTTTATTTTAATAGTTTCTATGAAACCTTCTAGAAACAAAGTTCTTAAAATAAATGTTCTATGGTACTTTTCAGTGATTAAGCTCCAGGTTTACGGAAAAGTTTAACTTGAATTTATTGAGGTTATTAAAAAAGTTCCGTTAAATGAGAATTAAACAATAATTGGGCTTATATTAGAATCATAATTTGTCTCTAATGAATTACACATAATTCTAATGTGTCGTTTGTTTGAGTAGATATGAATCAAAATCATGTTTTAGATAAGCTTTTTTTAGTGAAATTGATAGAAGTTTTAAGTAAAAGTTTTTTAAAAATAAAAGTTCTGTAAAATCCTTACTTGAAATGTTCCAAAAGAACTGAAAAACTATCGACAGTAAAAAATAAAAGTTATTTTTTGTGTTTGAATCCCTGAAAAATACTTTTACCTCTTTCGAATTATAAGTTGCTGCAATAGAATGTTAATAGGAATTATTCAATGTGAAAAACGCGTGGAGGATGTCCTGTGTCAATTTAGGAAATGAGAGAATTGCAGAACAAAAAATTTCCACTTTCGTTTTACGCTTTAGAGACCAAGGTGGTTTCGTGTATGATTTTTTTGTTCATGCGACGGGCATGGAATCTTCAATCTAATTTTGATGACATTTTTAGAGGTTTATACCTGAAAGGTCCTATGGCAGATTTCAATCGTTAATTTCTCTTACGTAAATATATTTTTCTTCACTAGCTATATTTCGAAAACGGCTCAAGTTGTTCCAATATTAATTCAATTTTTCGTTGTTTTAATAAAACTGGTGCTCGCTCAGTGGTCGAAATTTGACCATAATTATTAAAAATTCGAGGAAACATATAATTAAATGCAATATAAATTCAATAAATAAAGAGTAAATCACGATTTGAAAATCCTCATTTATTAATAAATGCAAAATTTAAATTTAAATTAAAAATCGAGTTTAAACTAATTAAAATTATTTATAATACAAAATAGACTCATTAAAAAATATTTAATTTCCATTTTAATTTATGTGTGTTATTATTACAATAAATTAATGTTATAATTAAGCAAGTAAAAAATAAAAATTAAAAGTAAAAATTTTTGTGTAAAAGATGTTATGTTATTAGTTAGTACATAGCCTTGCCCATTGCCATTGGTATTATTATCAAATTTCAAAATTTTAAACGAACGTGCTCTACTCGCTGCCTAATATAATTGTTCTTGCAAAATTACTGGACGTCGCAATAATACACAAATTTTTCCAAAACTTTGACCCTGCGATTTGATTATGGTCATAGTAAATGCAACTATTAATAAGAACGTCATTCTTTGAAATTCGAATGGAAGTATTGTGTCAGAAAATATTAATTTAATTCTGGGAATTAAAATTCTTTTATTCAAAGTTGGTCCCGTTAGTGATTCACTCTCATTCGTCTTCCATTAACTAATGCTTCTGCAGTATTTAATTTAAGAATGAGTATACTATAGAATTTACTTTTAAATTTAATTTATGAGGTAACATTCCACTAACATTCAAAATTTCAACTCTTCATATAATACTCACGATTAATTGATTAAATGCAAAGTTTTCGATTTATCAATAACCAAAATAATGGAAATCGTCTTTGCAAAAGAAAAAGTACTAAATGTTTAAAATGATATATCTCTGCAACAAATAGTCCGATTCCGATGATTTGTTTTTTATTTTGTAGGAAATTCAGGAAGCTTTCTAATTGATACTATCAATAAAATGGGTACTTTTTGAGTAATTCGCAAATAAAATACTGAATTCATCATAAAAATTTATGCAGCTTCTTTTCGGAAAGTATGTTATATACATAAATTATAAATGTTTCAAGTTGAAGACTTTAGCCAAGTTTCATTAAAATCGTTGCAGCCGTATTGGCGATACAGTATAGAGCGAATCACGTTTTTCGGCCGCCATTTAGGAAGGAAAGGCCTGATGATAATGAAACGTATACCAAAACACTCCTAAATATTATTGCGAATTGTCAAAATTTCAAAGAAATCGGTGATGAACTTTCGGATATTAGCTGTTTTGAACAAACTACCATTTATATTTTTATTTACATACACTATTTCATATTTTCATTTATTTATAGAAAGAAAATTGGTTGAGTAATAGAGGAGAAAAAGGGGCTGAACCGTTTTGTGTTTGCCCTTTTATATAATGATATTAGTAAATTGTAGAAGTGTTGTACCAAAGTTTTTATAGATCGATGCTTCCAATACATCGATTTTACCCATTCGCTATTTGTACCCATTTGATTCTGAACGTGGGAGAATTTATTACTCAAACTTTAGACACATAAGCATCGTTTTCCTACCTTTTTTTTATGAGTACATAAAAACTTTTTTTAATTGTTTTATAATTATTTTAAGGGCGACCACTTGAGTTCCATATAGAAAACCAAGCCTTTTATCTCCGTTATAAATAACAGTCATAAATTTATTTAGAAATTTATTTATACAGTGATAAGTTCTTTAGCCTACCACTCCTATTTTTTTGAATTGAAAAATTCTTTTAAGTTATCATAAATAGTTTATTTGAAAAATTCATAAATACTGGTCAATGTTTCGATAGATAATTAATAATCCTTAATCATAGGCTCTTAAGATAGAATTTTGTAATATTTTTCATTTTTAATACAATGAATTAAATTATTGAGGTAAAAAATCCTTTCATCCAAAGAAGAAATAATTTATAGCATTTCACGGTCTTTATCTCTTAGTTTCACTTATCTAAATCCTATTTCTATTGTCTGTTTATCCTACGGAAATTTAGAATATTTACTCTTTTTTTTCAGAGGTTTGATTAAAAATATTTGGTTATGAATTGTGTTATAGTATTATTTGTAAAAACATTCTTGAATATTTGTGTATTTTACAAAATAAATAATAAAACAAAAATAATTGACGTAACAGAAAAAATATATAGGACAGGTCTTAGAGAAATGTTTTGAATTTTAACAGGAACTTAAAGGAATAAATGCAACAAAAACTTTCAATCGCTAAGGAAGTTTGTGTTTAAAGTCTTAATGTTTTTGACTTTTATGAGAATTAAGAATAGAAAGCATACTACACATTGAAAACTATTTTTTGTCGAAAATTTTTGTTTGTTAAGAATTTGAATTAAAACAATGAAAATCTTGAAATAAAAATATCTGCAAAATTTTAAAAATTAATTCCATCAAAGAAAAGATATTTCTTATTGTAAAATGATTTAAAGTTTTCTAAGAAGTTTACATCAATTTTTTTCAAAATATTTTAGACAATTAAAATAATACACAAACGTTAAGAAATATCGGTAAATGTTCTTTTTTATCTTTTTCTATCCAGATATTTTTTTAATTCATTCGATTATTTTATGATTTAGAAATAATAATAATGTTTTTTCCCTAATTAATCTGATATAGAAAATCACTAAAAATCCGTATATGTATTCTTTTTGTTTATTACAATATTTTAGGGACACACACAAAAAAATTCCCTGATTACTTTATTTCATGTATTAAATTTATAACATATCTGTTTATTGTCACGATGTAAGTGACAGGTGTGGATATAGAAATAAAGTTAAAAAAAAAAAAATAAATCTTACTTCCTCAGAAGCTAATCATTATTAAAATGTACGAAAAGTTTATACGTTCTTTTTGGATTAAAGGAAAATATATAACTTAGTTCAGAGAAAATCTTTACATTGATTTAAAAAATATTATTAATTAAGTATAATTGCTAATTTTTATTATTTAAAAAGATACATAAAAGTTACGAGTGTCATTTAAAGTTAGTGATTGTTTACTTTGGTCAGTAATGCAACATCAGTCTTAAATCGTTTAATATGATTATTAATAAGTCAAGAGCAGATACAAATGTAAGGCTTTTTTTTACGTTTTATTACAGCGAAATCAACACACATATTAAATATGATTAACTTGAATGTTTTGTCACATTATATAACCTGGTGTGATAACTTTACTAAAACTTAGTATATGTTTTGGTTTTTACTTGCAGTCTTTTTTCTCAACTGTAAATAATAGTCAGTGGATTAATTGTACGGGACAAAATGGCATGAGAAGTAGTAGGGGGAACAGTACCCAGCTACACCTCTTCCTGGCTAGATATTATTATGTAATTCCATTATTTTTTCCATTTACAATATCCTACTAACAGCTATGTAAATGAAGTTTTTCTTATGAAAATTTTATTAAATATTGATTAAATTCGATAAAAATATTAAATAAAAAAAAAGGGGGAGAGGTAAAAAGATATACGCAAATATGATCAATATAGATTATTATTGGAATAATAATTCCGTTGTACGGCTTTTTAAAATATTATTCTCTATATTAAATAATCTTAACGTTAAAACAAGGATATTCATAATAAATATTTGTATAAGAAAATATAAATGGATAGAAAAAAATTGTGTGTGTATATAAGCTCGAGAATATCAATAACCAATGCCTTCTAAAAGTTTCTTCTATTTCAATATTTTGTATAAAAAAATTAACATGTTAAGTATTAGCTTATTTTTGTGATAGAAATAATCATTTTAGGTATCCAGTAATAATTTTAAAAAAAAATTGTAAAAACTTACCATGATAAGTAAAGTCCCCTTCAAAACTTGGCTGGAGCGTCAGATGATATTTAGTCGGATAAATATCTTTTCTTAATCGGTCATATCCATTGGTGGACGAAAAGAAAAGGAGGAGAAGTAGGAACATGGCGAAATCCCTGTCATGTGAGGATACTGAGTGTTGGTAGTGCTGGGACTCCGGTTGTTTGTTTCCTGATAACTATCTTTATGCCTCCCCGTAATAATTGTTAGTTAAACAATATTGTTTATTATTTAATTGCCACAATTAAATTCTTTAAACATTTCTTTCAGAAACCCCTCTATCGTTATCTATATAATATCCTGTATTTCTTGTTTAATAATCACATTGTTGAATATATGTTCATCTAACGTTTGAATGAGAAAGAATGATGAAATAAGTCAAAATATTCAACTGGACACTTTCTTTCACCAAATTCTTAGAGACAGCTTCATTCACCAAATGCTTAGAAAAAAGTAATTTTCCTATTTATTTTATAATTATTCTTATATTCAATACTTCTATTCAAAAATGTGCCTATGTGTTACTATACATAGCAGTGTAATAGATGTTATTAATTGTATTACTAAATGTAGTAAAATTTAATTCTGTATTTTATTATTATCATAGTGTATTCAAAATATACTTATATTTGGTACCGTGGTGGTCGAGCGAGTTTAGCCCGCAGACATTTTAAGTTGCGAGTTTAAATACCGTTCGCTGGATTTAAAACAAAAACAAAAAAGATAAAAAATAAAAATGATTAATAATAAATAAAATAAATGTATTCCTTAATCGATTGCTTAGACCATTACGGCGCGGGATCGATTCCCGCATGGGGATGGTAACGGGGCCATCAATCCTATCCCGTAAAATAGAACAGAATGGAGAAGTCTCCAAAAGGTTGCCAACCATCCTGTTGAAGAGAGAGTGATCAGTGATAGCCTCCGGTTATTTATAAACTCCGTGCTTCCTGGATATCTATACGAGTACACGAGAACCAAACGATCACAACTGTCGCCTAGATCAATCCTGTAGCTGCAAGAGGACTGATGACGGACGTCAATAAGCCAAGAGGCGTCAGAAAAAAAAAGAAAGTTTGGAACGTTCCAAGTAGCAAAAATCCTTGAATACCAATTACCAATTAATCTTTCATTAGGTATTATGGGAACTCTAATGAAATTTAGTCACTTTGCCTTACAGAATGCTTCGAATCTTCTTCTAACGGTAGACTCAAAACCTATCATCAAAACTTCATTGAAAATTCATTATCACTGGATACTAATATAAGAACGCCTGAAGACTTAGACGACGCAGTTCATCACCTCACACAAACAATACAAAATTCAGCATGGGCTTCTAACATCTCTAACAAAAAGACACACCAACATGACCATAATTACATTTCACCGGAGATAAGACGTCTCATCGTACAATAACGAAAAGCTCGTAATATATGGCAAACAACTCGTTACCCATCTGATAAACACAAGTTTAACAAACTAACTCGACAACTTCACTATGAAATAAGAAGTTCAAAGACAGAAAATGTTGACAACTTCTTGAATGGTTTAGCAATTTGTGAGAAACCACTTTGGAATATAACCTAACGGATTCTACAGCATCATGATGTCTCACATCCTCTCAGACATCCTGATGTTTACTGGGCAAAGTCATTGGACCAATATTGTTTAATATATATATGTCAGACTGTACAATACTGGCTACTTTTGCAGAGGATACCGCAATCCTCAGCTCACATAAAAATCCTGTTCCAGCCTCTACCACTCTTCAAAATCATCTGAACGATATTGCTGTTTGGGCCACAAGGCGGAAAATTAAGATGAATGAAAAAAAAAAGTTTGCATGTAGTATTCACGCTTAATCATAAACCTTCCTCTGAAATATATTTTATTAACATTAAAATCTCAACTTTAGATGTAATTAGGTATTTAGGTTTGTTTGTTTATTCAGGCTTTAAGGCGTAAAACCCCAAGGTCATCAACGCCTGTGAATCAGTTATGTTTGTGAACTCTTTAGAGGAGAAATAGAAAAAAAAAAATGAACAACCAAAAATTAATAATAGATAGATATAGTGGTATATGAAAAAGATATTTAAAAACATATAAAAAATGAAATATATTAAAATAACTACAAAAAAAGAACAATAAAATACAAATTATATCTATTTTTATATTTTATTTAATAGTCTATGGAGTTTAAGAAATTTTATCACGGTTCCTATGTTTGATTCGTCGTTGTTTAATACTGCTGATATATCCGGTTTTAGAGATAATCGATTTAGGCTTGAAGTATAATAAGTGCACTCTTGCAAGTTTTGTTGACTATGAGAAGGCTATTGCAATGCTGACAATTTGGTGGTGGCTGCTTGGTGATGAGATGTACATGAGTTAGTTTCTTGTGTCCTATTCTTAACCTGGTCACAGCGACTTCTACGATTAGGGCGGTTTGATGTGATCCAGGGCTTAACTGATTTTTTAACAACTTTTAATTTGCTAGGCAGGCTTTCGTTCCACATAGACTGCCAACTATCCAATATTTCTTTTTTGAGAGGAAAACTCATTTCTGGAGGGATCAGGATAGGAATACCTCGGTCTGGAAGCGCGAGTGCTTGTTTGGCTGCCGTATCCGCAAGCTCATTACCAAATAAACCCACGTGACTTGGAACCCATATAAAACAAACCGATTAACCTAAATTTTCCAGAGTGTGAAGATATTTGTGTATTTTATGGATAACTGGATGTTTTGAGTACATATCATTTAAACTCAAGGAGTCTGTTATCAAAACTATCGAAGCTGGAGTTATTGACATGCAGAAGTGGAGGGCTGAAGATATTGCGTGAAGTTCCGCTGTGTATATGCTGTTCAGTCTATGTAATTTTATTTTATGCGTGGAGTTATGGGTAACAAACGAACAATCCGCAGCATCATCGGATTTCGAACCATCAGAGGTATTTAGGTTTTTACCTGGACAAAAGACTTGGAGGACTCACATTAGATAAAAACGAATAGAACAGACCATGCAGTCCTTTATCCAGATTACTAGACAGACGTTCAAAGTTATCTTTAACTAACAAACTAACCCTTTATAAAGTTTAATTTAAACCTATTTGGACTTACGGCATAGAACTGTGGGGTTCTGGTAAAACTTCCAACCTTAAAATAAATTCAGTTCTTTCTGTCAAAAGTGTTGCGAAGGATAGTTGACCGTACAACATGAATCCTCTGACAGAAATCCTTCATCTTACAAGAAACCAGTACAGCCCACTACGACGATTACGTAGGTGTTGGCCAAGAGACCTGCTGGTCTGATTTATATCCCAGACGTGATGGGAAACTGTGAATCTGCCAAAAAAAATTGCTCATTGCAAATAAATTTGCAGATTGCAAATTTAATCTAATGTTCTACATTTTTGTTTGGTTAATAAATAAATAAATAATATTTTTTTTCAAATTAATTATCGTTATATATATATATATATATATATATATATATATATATATATATATATATATAAGTTAAACGTTGCGGGCTTTAAACACTTAAAAAAAAAGAGTAAAGGTTCAACAAATAACACGCATGAAGTCAGAAACAAGACTGCTTTATTCCTCCTTATAATCCTCTATATATATTGCTCCCTCTGAATGGCATGATGCGTTTGCCAAAATACAAGAAGACCTAAATCGGATTTGTGCCTGGGCAAGTGAAAATGGATTAAGGTTAAACGTTGCTAAAACCCAAGCCATTGTCCTCGGTTCCAAACCCCTTCTCAGATCAAATACCAACATTCCTCTCCTGTACCTGAATGACCAACCCATCACCTTCAACATTTCAGTTAAAAACTTAGGTGTTATCATAGATCAAACCCTCTCCTGGAATCACCATATTTCCCTCATATCCCGACGTTCAATTTCCATCCTGAAACTCTTCCATCGCTTCCGCCATCTCCTACCCATATCCACACGTAGACTCCTAGTATCCGCCCTCATCTTCCCCCACATTGACTACGGCTGTGTAGTGTACGGTGGCCTCTCATCGGAACTTGGAGTCAGACTGAAAAGAATAATGAATGGCTTAGTACGATTTGTCAATGGGACCCCGAGACGTTCTCATGTTTCCCACTACTACGCCGAGTCAGGGTGGCTCTTCCCCTCCTTCAGAAGACAGTACTTCCTAGGTACATTCCTTTACCAAATAATCTATAATCATCGTCCGTCATACGCATTCAATCTCCTTCAATTCAAGTCATCTATCCACTCCCTCTCCACAAGATCTCGTCCTTCCGACCTTTATACCCCTTTCCACAAATCGACCTCATTTCAACACTCCTTTATTGTCCGATCCACCACATTTTGGAATTCCATCCCACTTAAAATCCGCCATGCACCATCCTTATCCACATTTAAAACCCTCCTTTTCCAATTCCTCCTTACAATTCAATCAGACGCTGGGTAGCCTATATTGTATTATTATACTATTGTTGCATTGTATGTATGTATATGTGTATGTATGTATATGTATATATATATTAATATATGTATATAGTATATATACTATTGTACTATTATTGTATTCTCACTATTATTGTATTATTGGGTGTATATATTGTGTATGTACGATTACACTATTATTGTATTTCGATTATACTATTATGTTCTACGAACATACTACTATTACTATAACATCTTTATTATTATCTGTCGCTCATTTATAATTTCATAGCGTATTGTGTATAGCAACTATTTTGCAGTATTAGGACATTATTTCTCATATTATGGCTTCCGATATCTGTACAGTTATGTAAACACTTCTTTTATCCCTTATTTTTTAGTTGTTTTTTTTTGTTTGTTTGTTTGTTTTTGTTTATTGTAATATACATTTTGGCCAGATGTAATGTTTAATTTTATGTACAATATTGTTATTCTCAAGGGACGTAGTCCCAGAATAAAGTTGATTCTTCTATCTATATACATTCTAAGTTGTTTACATAAATTCTTTTGGTATTAAAGCTAATACTGTCCCGCTCCGTACCTTAACTCCCCCCCACCAGTTTACGGATACTCTCCGTAAACTTAAAAAAATAAAAAGACATAAAACAAAAAGAAACACTCTTATATATACAACGACAAGATTCTCTTGCCCCTATTATAATACAGGTACGGAGTGTTCAGTACTTACAACCTAATTCAATGAAACACAAACAAAAATATTCCTTATACATCAAAATATTAAATAAAAAAAAAATACACTTTTCTCAAAATAACCTTCTCACAAATGAAAGGCGTATTTCACTGCTTTCAAAATCTACACCAAGTTATGTAAGAGCACTATATACAAAACAAACAAAACAACAAACAAAAAAAAATCTTCCTTCGGGAGACGAGGGCACTCTAGTTCTAAGGTTGCTGTGACTCTGTAATCGGAAATTTTAATTGTTCTATATGAACCGTCCTTCGTTTTTTTGGTTCGTTAACACTCTCAATCGTCACCACATTGTGCTCTCTAATGACTATCACTCTGAATGGACCCTCGTATCTCCGCACTTCCTTTCCCCTATTCGAGCCTAATTTGCGATACACTATGGACCCTATTTTCAACCCCCCTGTTACTTCCTTCACTTTGAGATTTTCCCGCGCTACCCTTTTCCGCTTTTCCCCCTCTATTTTGTCCTTAACCTTCCCCCAGAGATTACCCAGTTCCATTTCGCCAGTCCCAGTGCTCGTCTGTAGCTGTACCTCCCCAGTCCCGTTGCCGTCCGCGTAATCCGAAGAGAATTTCAAATGGAGAGAATCCTGTTGTCGTATGTATAGAATGGTTGTACGCTGCCACCGCCTTCCGCATTGCCACATCCGGTTCCAAACCTTTTTCCACCTGATACACCCTTAGATGGTCACTAAGAGTGCTGTGCAGCCTCTCTATACTTCCTCTTCTCTTGGGTTGCCCTGGAGTATTAAGATGCCAGCTGACACCTACGTTCTTCATCTCCGCTCTGATTTTGGCATTGTCGAACTCTCTGCCCCCGTCGGAGATTATGCGATCGGGTACTCCGTAAAATTGGAACCACGTCTGGAGGGCTCCTAAGACTGCCTCTGCTGACCGCTCCTGTACCAGGTACGCCATAGCCGCTTTGCTGAAGAGGTCTATGAGCGTGACCCACTTATACCCTCTCCATGTGAACGTATCCACTTGCAAGTCGCTTAGTGGTGCATCGACCGTGGGTGTCTCCTCTTGCATCGTTTTCGGGGGGTGCCTATCGTACTTTGTGCTCGCGCACACCCTGCAGGACCCTATGAGCTCTGCGATCATTTTCTTCATCCCCCACCAAAAATATTTCCGACGCAACGCTTGAAACGTCTCCTGCGCCCCACGGTGGTTGGTCTTGCCCTGGTGGTAAGCAAGCGTTATGTCCTTCTGATGCTCTTCATCCCGCACTGTATCCACCATCAGTTTGCACCGAATGAACGTCCTATCCTTCCCTAATCGTTCATCCCGCCATAGCCTCTTTATCTTCTCCCAAATCGTTTCATTTCCTACATATAAGTGGTGAATTTTCCTTGCTTTCGACGCGTCTTTGAGAGCTCTGCAGATCTGGTCCACGCTGGCCCCTGGTTGTGACCAAATGGTTGTTATTCGGCTGTTGCCGTACTTACTATATAATATCTTCATCAGACCCGACGTCCTGGTTTTCCAGATGATCTGGCGGTTCTTATCGTTGACGATTTCCTCCCGTTCTTCCATGTCCACTGGCCTCTCTTCCGCTGGACTTTCTTCTTGTTGGGTATCAACATTTTCTTCCACCACTTGTACCCCCTCTCCCTCTGGCGTCCAGTCCCTCAGGAATTGTCTCACGCCTCCCGATGATTCAGCTGTATCCTCCTCTATGGCATTTATAGTTAGCGCTCTCGATAGCCAATCCGCCACCACATTCTCTCTTCCGGGCTTGTACACAATGTCCATGTTGTACTGGTTAAGAATCTCCTTCCAGCGTGTGACTCTAGCCGAAGATTCCTTTAGCTTGCCTACCCATTGTAGGGGTCTATGGTCCGTCTGCACGCGGAATTTCCTCCCAAAAACATATGGTCTAAAATGGTCGATAGCCCATACGATCGCTAACAGTTCTCTCTCCAGCGCACTGTATCGCGACTCTGCCTCCGTAAGTCGCCTGCTGGCATATGCTACGGGACGGTCTCCCCCATTTCCATCCTGGGATAACACAGCCCCCAACGCGTATTCGCTAGCGTCCGTTGTGATCGTAAACACTTTCGTAAAATCCGGAAATGCTAATACTGGCTCCTCTTGCAGCCTCGCCATGCATTTCCGAATGTTGTCTTCCATTATGGGGGTTACTATCACCTTGCTGCCTTTCTTTAATAAATTGTTGAGGGGTACGAGGTATTCCGCCATTTCGGGCACAAATCGTCGATAATAATTAAGGGTTCCCAACAATCTGCGGATCCCTTTTACATCCCGAGGTATTGCCATCTTCTGAATCGCCTCCACTTTCCGCGCGTCAGGTTTTACTCCTTCACTCGATATCGTGTGGCCTAAAAAATTTATGTGGTCCTGCCCTAACAGACATTTCTCGCTGGACAGTTTCAGCCCAAATTGCCTGACTCTCTCAAATACCCTACGTAGATGCTCTACGTGTTCCGCCTCGTTTTTACTAAATACCAACAGGTCGTCCATGTAAATTTGGCACATCCCTTCGTCAATTCCCCTTAGGAACTCGTCCATTAGCCGCTGGAATGTTATAGGGGCATTCTTGAGACCAAATGGCATTCTCGTAAATTCGTAATGCCCCCTCTCGAACGCGAATGCTGTCTTCAATTGATCCTCCGGAAGCATCCTAATCCGATGATATCCGGCTTTCAGGTCAAGAGTACTGAATACCGTTGCCCCGCTTAACCGATCTAAAATGTCCTCAAACTTCGGGATTGGGTATTTTTCATCCACAGTATTCTCATTAAGTTTGCGGTAATCGATTACCACGCGGTACTTATCCTCTCCGGGCGCGCTTTTCTTCTTAACTGCCCATAGCGGGCTATTATATGGCGACGTGCTATCGACAATTATCCCCTGCTTCTTTAGACTCTCCAACTCTTCCCTAATGTATTGGCGAAGTGCCTGCGGATACCTCCTCTCTTTCACGTAGCTCACCTTTTCGCGCTTCAGCGGTATCTCGTGCACCGTTTTGCCCGTCACCCCCAACGTATCTCCCTCCTTTAAAAGATGTCTTCGAATTCCCTTCTCACGACTACTCTCCAATCCTCCGCCCGACTTATAGCTCCCACACGTGCTCTCCGGTCCTCATGCCCCTCTATTGCCATCGTACTCGTATACCTGATTCTCCCCATATTTATTTTCCACTCCTCCCTTCTATATGCGATTCGCACGCCCACCTTCCCCAACATGTCACATCCTATAATTACTGGTATTCCTGCGGCATTTCTCCCACTACATGCACCGTAAGTTTACCTCCCTTGGCTGCCCACCTCCTCAAACCTATCTCCACTTCCCCTTCTACCCCACACGGGCCACCCAGGGTGATTAACTTACAATTACATACCTTGACTTGGAGTGTCCTCTCTCCATCGTACAGCTTCTTCAACACTCCCCGTGTCATGATGGTATTGGAACTCCCGGTGTCTACCAGGCATCGCACTCCTCCCACCTCTATTATAGGTAACCAGCAGCTTTTACCTCTGATGTTACAACTCACTAGCGTGCGGTCACCCCTCGCCTGACATTCTCCTCAGATCCTCTCCACGGTTTGTCGGCGTCCACTCCTTCCGCTGCTTCTTCCTCGACTCCTCTCGTTCTCCCGGCCTACTGGGTCCTCTGTCTCTTCTTCTGTCTCCGTGGCCAAGGATTCCTCCGACGAGTCTCTTGATGACTCGCTCCTCCTTGCGTGTATCCTTCTTCTCCTCACTTCCTGGGCATTTACCTCCATCGGCTCAACCCTCTGTGAGCCTCTTCTGGAATAGATGTACGGACATTGCCTCGCAATGTGTCCCTCAGTCCCACACTCAAAACATTTCGTGTGGGGACACTGTGCTACCAGGTGTCCGCTCTTTCCACAACCGTGGCATTTCCTGTCCTCTCTCCGTTGGCTACCTCTTGCTCTACCTTGTCCTGGTCTTCGTTCGGCTCCGGTGGTCTTTTCTCTCCCGTTGTGTGCGGGCTCTCTCCTTCTCCAGGTCGTTGGTGAACTCCTAGGTCTCCAATAGATCACTCTATTCCATCCTGGTTCCTCCCCCTCTAACCGGGCTTCTTCATCTCGAGCGCTGGAATCTACCATTTCTTGGGCGCATTCAATAAACGAACGTTCCCGGGGTAGGCCATCTTTCTTCCCCGTTTCCTTCGCCAATTGCACCTTCAGTATGGTGGACAAGAAGGCCATCTTCGCTTCGACCTCCGGAGCTCCAGCTGTCTCCCGCATCTTCTCGGTGATCCGGTTGTAGTGAGCTACTAATGTTGCCGCATACTGTCCGTTGGACTGCCGTGAAGACTTCACCTCGCGAAACATCTGATAGATGTCTTCTTCCGTAGTCCATCTGCCACCACCGTAGGCCTTCTTCAGTCTCTCCTTGACCATTTCCCACGGCGTCTCTTCATCTGCCTGAATGTGGTTCAGGATGCTCCGTTTTACCCTTAAGGTTCTCGCCAATCTTCGCGTTAATTCTCGCCACGAGCCGATCTCCACCCTTTAAAAAATGGTTGAGCTCACCTATTTCTCCAGTGAAGCGCTCGAGATTGGATATAGCCTCCCTGAGGTCCTGTGCAGTGGCTACCCGGATTTTCATCCACTCTATCGCATTCGCATGCGCCGCGGCAAAGGTTCCCTGCGGTAACGGAGGGATCTCTGGCACATTCATGGTAGCCGGCTGCCTTAAGGCAAATTCAGGCATGCTCGTAATGGTTCTCCTCTGGTTTTAAAAAAAACGTACCTCTGCACTCTCACCTTCTCGGGTTTCGGCACCAGTTAAACGTTGCGGGCTTTAAACACTTAAAAAAAAAGAGTAAAGGTTCAAAAAATAACACGCATGAAGTCAGAAACAAGACTGCTTTATTCCTCCTTATAATCCTCTATATATACATTCTAAGTTGTTTACATAAATGCTTTTGGTATTAAAGCTAATACTGTCCCGCTCCGTACCTTAACTTATATATATATATATATATATATATATATATATATATATATATATATATATATATATATATATATAAAGAACTTTCAGGCTTAAACCCTCATCCTCCTCCCTCCAAAATTAAACCCTGGGTCCGCTAGTTAGTCTTGCACTTTGCACGACCAAGACCAAGGCCTCCTAACTATTGCAAGACCAAGACCAGGACTGGTAAAAAAATCGATTTTTTAAATAAAAATTAAGGTAAAATAGTTAGTTATACTTGACAATCTTATTTACTATATGTTAATAATTGGTATAACCAATATACTTTTGCATTTAACTCCTCTAATTTTTCATTCTGGCTTAGGTAGGTTTCTCCTATCTAAAAAATTACAGTAATATCTCTATAGTAATAACTAATAAGTAACTGCAAGACTCTTGCGAGACTCTTGTGCAAGACCAAGACCATGACCAAGACTGAGTTTGCAAGACCAAGACTCTTCTCGGTCTCGCATTTGGGCAACACTACCGCTAGTGCTAGCTAGTTTGGAGTTTTTGATTTTATATAAATTTAATTAAATGTGAATAAAATGCTAAGAACAATGTTGATTTTGTAATATCGGACTGAAAGAAAACGGCAATAGAATTGTGTAAAATGGAAACTTGTTAGATATTTGGAATTCCCCACCAATCTCCATACGCAAATCATCATCCTTGACCTTATTTAAACATAATTTATTTATCCATCTCCTCAGTAATCAATCTTCCGAATAAGTGTAAAATAATGTTCAAGTTTTTCAGATCTGTCAGTCGCTTTAATGTTATCTGACAGATCATTATATATCATCCACATCGTTTATGTGCACAAATATGTGAACTCGCATATCTGAATTTATCTATGATTTCTTATATCTAGCAGTGCCTTTTCTTTATTGTAACCTTAGATCTAGACAATCATGTAATTTAATTTTTTCCTAATTATTTCTAATGCCAGACAATTGTCATTAAATTATACATTGTAGTTATTCTAAGGGGACTTAGTTCCAGAATAACATTTATTTTTCTTCTTCTTCTTCCTTTAAAATGTCCTATAATAATATTTGAAAATAGTTTGAAACATTTAGATTAGCAACAAACCATAATTATCAATTAACAATTCTGCTTTAAAATTGAATCAAGAGTTCAATGTAGCCACTTTGGCTTTACAGTATGCTTCGAATCTACCGTAATTCCTTAGCTAGACCAGATGACGTCATGAAAACTATCTTTTACTCAACTACAAGGAACAGGCGTAAATTTAACTGTGTCAAACATAGAGGAAGACTTCACATCTTTCCTTATCCTGGTTTAATATTTTTAAACTGGGAAGTAGATGATGACTTTTTAGTCTTATGTTTTGGAATGGGGGGATGTACATTTCATAACTGTTCCAGAACCGTAGAACACGACTATGGGGGTTTAGACCTAAGTTATTATAATCATTATAATTTTAGAAGTGAAAACTTTTCATGCGAGCTAAGCAGTTTATTTTGTGGGCATTGAATGACACTGAGCCGTCACGCTAGGCTATGTAACACTTTTCGACTAAAGTCGGCTTGAATCGACAATTTTTTGCATTTATATTGAAATATTTCAGAAACTAATAATCGGATCTGGATATTGTAGGTGAGAGAAATGTTCAGGATTTCATCCTCTTTGTAAACTAGTTATTATTCGAAATTGTATCTTGACGAGACGACGTGTTAGAGTGGCAAAAAATGGAAAGCATTTTTTTTTATAACATTTGTATTAAAATATCTCAAACAAATATTTATATTTCATATTATTAATCTCGCCTTGTTGATGTTTCCAATTTTATCGTGTAGTCTTAAGCCCACGCCGTAGTTTTTCTTTCTTTGGTAGTTCTCAGTAATCCGAGTTGTTCCCATCGGATAAAATGAGCTGGTATTCGATTTTTTTTTTCTTGCTAGATGAATACTTTTTCGATTACTCCCTACATAGCTTATGTTGAAGGGTGGGGGGAGGGGGCTGTTATAGAGGTACAATAAAATTCTTTCCAGAGTGAGAAGGTCTTGATTGATTCCATGAGTCCAGTGTGAAATAAATAAATCTGCCCAGGCCGGGTTCGAACAAAAATCGCTAGACTCGAGAATCGTAAAGTTTGCACTTTGATACGCTCACAAGCTCTTTCTGGAACAACACCATCGAATTGGGGGTACATTTTAGTCATGCTAAATGACAACTTATGATACCAATGAAGAAGTAGTCAAAGTTTACTCAAGGGTTAGCAGCGAAACGATTATATTAAAAATAAATCATTTTATTAATATATTACAGTGATGTAAATAAAACATAACAATAATAGTTACACTTACATAACTAAATTTATCACTTATATTTTGACTGATTTCAAGATTATAAAATATAATTTATAATAGTTATATTCTGTTATATTCTATAATAGAATATAAATTATAGAAAAGGCCAATGACCCTTAAGAACAGGGGCGAGAAAAAGAGAAAAAAAAAGAAGAAAAAAATATAATTTAACAATGAAATTACTAAAGTAATAACACGATAATAAAAATAAGCATAAATAACTAACTCCAGTCGTGGTTCATCAAATATCATTCATAATAATTATGAACTACAGTGAAATTTTCTTAAAAATACTAACATTTTTTTGTTTACTTCTCTTATGAATTGCAAATCTATATTTATGAAATACGATTAAGCTTCAAATATTTACAATTTCAAATTAATTTATAATGTGCCGACTCTCTACACTTGTTTTCATTTCAGCATGGAAATATTCGATTTTCTTTATAATGCATAATGTTTCACAAAGTTTCTTATTTGTATTATATATAGTGTAGAGGGTTTGTGACTAATTTATATACCTCAGAATTAATCCAGACATTATCAATAGGGTGGGATAGATAACAGCGGAGAGGGACGAACCACTTGGTGGAGAGGTGGTAGGTGTTGTTGGCGACGATGGGGTTATGTCTGTGGGGCCGGGTTTGTCGGTGGTTGGTGAAGGGGCGAACCCGTAGAGACCATTGTACATGTCGTCGTAATGGTTCACTATGAATTGCTTGTTCGTTTGTACTGATTTGATCGCATCTTGAACAGCCTTTACGGTGTCGCTGCTGCTCGCATTTCTGAAGGTGAAGTTTCCAAACTGTCAAAAAAATGAAATAAAGGTTTATTTTTTTATATATACATTTACACTTCAACTATATATGTATACACACACACACACACACACACACACACACACACACACACACACACGGGGGGGGCGACACGTGAGTAGGGGGGATGGTAGCAGACCTCAAGAGCTACATTAATAAGCTCATATAAACAATGGACTGATTTTCAACAGAGAATTAGGAAATTGCAGTTAAGTATTTTTTTTTTTTTTTTTTTTGCATGGAGTTTTGTCATTTTCTTTTTTTAATGGGAGCGATAACTGAAGAAATATTTAATTTAAGGAATTAACTACTGCTTCAATGTAAACTAAAATTTATTACAAACGAAAGTACAGTTTGCCATTGTTAAAAACATTTAAAGAGAACTTTTTTGAACGGCTAAACTAAGCTAAGTTCTGTTTTTTAAAAAAATCATTAAGTCAGTAACAAAAAAAAAAGAGAAAAAAAAAGCTGATTGCTTCAATTATTTTCATGAAAACGTAAATTTTAGAACTAGAAACATTAAGATTGTAACTTATAGATACGGATCAATTTGTATGACAGATATCTGGAAGAAAATAGCAGTTTACATAATCAATTTACATAAAAAATATTCGAAAAAATTAATCAATAATATTATTAATCAATAAAATTTAATTTAATTTTAATATTAAAATTTAAATCGGATAAAAATATATTAGGTTTTTTTTTATTTCCCTGTGTGCAACCCTCTCCTAGGGTTCGGTCCTTTCCTCTTAATTCACCCTGTATACATACACACATATATACATACACACATATATATATACATACATGTATATATATATATATATATATATATATATATATATATATATATATATATATATATACATAAAGTTTAAAAATAATACTTAGATTGTTATATTTATTGAGCAGCTACTGACGTTTTTCAATTAAGTTTAGAATAGCTTCCTCACCACTTCTTATCTATATTTCAAGCTTGATGACAAATTATCATCATGACATGGAGATGGTTGACTGTGGATTCAATTTCACAAGAAATTAGTCGGGAGTGTGGTAAAAAATACTATATTTTATATAATAGTATATTTTATTGTAAATAAAGTTTATAGTATATGTACTATATAAAATATAGTATTTTTTTTACCGCACCCCATACTAATTTCTTGTAACAAAAAAAACATCATTTAGAAACGATGCTACTATCATCATCTACTGTCACAGATAGTATCATAAATTTACAAATCATTTGTAAATCAAGAAAAATACATCTTTGCAGGCATAACCAACAGTAGCTGTTGGATTTTGATAAGCCTTATAAGTTATACAATATATTAATCCCCAACTTTGAGAGATAAATCAGTTGATTCGTTTCCGAAACATAGGAAAGTTCAGAAGTGGCCCACCCTCAATATGCCCTCTCTCTCAAGAAAATTTATTGCTCTTCTCTTCTTGAAAATATTGTAAATGAAAGTAGAATTATATAAATTGAAGTTTTTTTTTCGGTATTAAACGCTATTAAATGGTGAGGGAAGTAGTTTTTGCTTAGTAATTGTTTTTTGCTTGTTTGTACATTACTGTAATTCTTAAAGGACCCAGTTCCAGAATTTTTTTATTGTCTTCTACACTTCACCATAAAGTTATCAAGTAATGTAGGTATTGAGATGACATACAAAATATTACTTACAATACTTAGATGGTCGGCTGTTGAACCCAAGGTACCTAGATAACGAATCAACTCGGCTTTGTGATTTTCATCCAACCTAAGAAAAACATATGCTATTAGTTTAAAAGCAACCATTCCAAAATGTCTTTTTAATATAAAATTGAGGTAATTTCAAAAATTATAGAAAACTTTTATTAGTAATTTCATAATTATATTAACATGTTTTCCTTACTTGGTTCTAATTTGGTAATATTTATCTTGGAAGTAACCAAGGGCTTCTTCGTAATGCTGTGGCTTGCTGGCGATTTGTTTAAAAGCAACGATCATATCTTCTGCGGGCATTTGGTCGTACTCGCTCGACACCAAAACATTTTCTAGAAGGCTAACAAAACACAAAATATTTCAGATATAAATATGGTAGTTGATATTTATAAATTAATTATATAATTACTGTATGAAATAAATATAATTAAGCGTTAATCGTTTTATAAACAAGTAGCTTTGACTTCCGTGAGAGGTTTCAAAAACGACATGTTTTCCTTAATGCAAAAATACATCTGTTGCCTGCTGCAATTCTTGCTTCTATTTCCTGATGTCATTTTTGCACGTCACTAAAGCTCCTAGGTATTTTAAGCTATGAAATCTCTTAAAAGTGTGGTAAAGCAGTTGCATTCTACCCTGTTCTTCTTGTCTCTTACTTCTTGAGAATATCATATATTGGGTTTTTTACCTTATTTATCTTATGACTCAATTTTTTTCTATCCTCTTCCAACTTCCGTAAAGCACCTGATAGAACAATCAGATCGATAGATCTTGATGATATTAGAACGTCATCAGCATACGCCAATTGTTTGGTAAGTCAATCACATATTTGTGGATATTAGACTTCTTCACAGTACCGCGTAGCTCTATTTGTAATTAATTTGTAGATAGTTTGTTAGTTATTTGGTGCGTCTGTCAAGTAGCCTAGATAACAGTCCAAATCGTTTGTTCAGTAGTTTTCGTACCAGTCTAGTATGAGTTCCTCATGTCAGTCTCTTTTCCAGGTAAAGTGCGAGTAACGTAATTCTTCTGAGGTAGTGATGGGAACAATATTGAAGAAAATTTGTGGAAATATACCATGATTTAGTTTTAAAACAATAAATACGCTTATCGTCTCGTTCATTTTTACTTTCCACCTGCTGGCAGCCCAATTAAAATATGATCAAGATGGTCTTGTATGAGATAAAAATGTGAAAAACTTCACATCCAGCTAATAAAATAGTTATACATTTTTTTTAACAAATACAATTTATTACCTATTTATTGCCTGGGACGAACCATATTCACCACCGGAGCATGAAAGGTAATAGAAGAGGCTTTGTTTCTGGTAGGTTGTTAGAGTTGTTTTGTAGCTGCTTTTGAGGAGTTCCTTGATCGGTTGGCTGTCTGTGATATCTCGGAGGCCGTTGCAATACAGCTCTTCTACGATGGCTGTGTTGGCCACCCTGTAGACAAAATTTAAATACGTCAATATGAAATCTAGCTTTTTTAATAATTATATAAAATCATAATATAATTCTACAAAATATCAATAAATATATAAATTTTGTTTTAGAGATAGTGGTGAGGTATGCATTGATTGAACCCATAGCTCAATATCATACTTAGACGTAAAATATTTATATATTGAACAATACAAACCTTTTCTTTCCAACGATATAGGTCTGGTAAGCTTCCTTCGCTTGCCTGCGACACACCTCATCGCCGTAGTCACACATTGAACTGACTATTAGTTTCACAATTTTGCCTTTTTGGAAGTCACCATCATTAATACTCAAACCGTAGTGGAGGTAGGAATGTCTCATGAGGTCTGTAACGTAGTTCTAACAAGCAAAACATATTCATATTTAAATAATACTGATATATCATGTCTGTAGTAATTATGAAAAAATAGAAAACTTAATTATGAATTAATGAGAAAACTTTGAGTGGAATTGATATGTACATTAAGTTATGTTTTGGAATGTTCTAGAGCTTCTTTAACATATGTAAGTCCAGAGCTTAGATCCGCATAATCATAATCAACGATTACAATTACAGTAATTATGAATACGTGATTACGATGACAGTGATTTTGATTACTTGTTTACACGATAACAATCTGGTACGACTATAATCAGGTAAAACTGTCATATTTTTGCAATATTCATAGCGGACTTTGAATCAAGTATAAAATTGGTGGCGTCATTAAATTTTATATTCAGTTGTAACCATTGATTCCAATTTTGGCCATCTCTGGTCCATTGACTTAAAACCAAAATCTATACGTTTTAATTTGTTCTTGAGAATTAATTTCTGGTTTAGTAGACTCATGGGCAAGATTTTATAGTAAATATTGATACAAATGTATAGCTTAACAAATGATATTGCACGTTTATAAATATGGACATTTATGCCAGGATAAAATAAAAAAAATGGAATGAATAAAAATATAATTGTATCTAATAATATCGATTGGAAATTTAAAAACGAAATATTTCTTTGCAAAATGTATGTTATTATAATGTTTTCTGTAAATAATGTTAACATTATGCGAATGATACAATTGTTTTGTAGAAGAATGTCTTGTCTGGTTTTATGTTGAAAAATGTTATTATGAGAACCACTCTAACTTTATTTTGTTATCGAACTTTGATTTTAAATGAGAAGTTTAATAGTATTAATAACTGAATATTAAAAAAAATAAATAAATAAAGTCTTGACCATGTAAGTATGGAATATTAATTTTAAGTATGGAATTATTAATTTTCGCGGAGCATAGTTTAAGAGCTTCATAGTTTATTTAGGATAGAGAAAACATGGTTTATTTAGGATAGAGAAAACATAGTTTATTTAGATCATTCTATAGTTTCAGAAAAAAAATAAAGAATACTTTCAATATCCCTTTTTATTTTACCAAAACTACAAATGCCGAATCTGCTAAATGATTGTCGTAAATAACAAAGTAAAAATCATATATTAAATTTTAAATATATTAAACATATATATATTAAATTTTGCCTTAAAAAACGTTTTATAAAATCTAAACAGTTACCTCGAATTGCAATCGCAGTTCGGTGAAATAGATGAGGCTCCAAAGTTGTCTAAATCCATTGCTTGCGATGGCCCATGGACCGAGCGAAGTTTCGCTGCTTAAGTAGCGGAGGGTATCTAGAGGAACAAAGAATAGGAAAGTTAAGAATTGACTTATAAAAATGTTAACATAATTCTAAAGTCCATTGATAAATTATAGAATTACATAATTTTGATAGGTTCTATGAATGATAAGACTTACTAAAAACAGATACATATGATAGGAGATCATTTTGGGCGAAGGCGAAATTATCACTTATCAAAGTGGATCTCAGATAGTCTTCCTTGAGGTAATTTACATTGGCTTCCAGTTCTGTACTTAACAATTTCAAGCTGCTGTCATCATAGAGGACTCTGTAAGGCCCTGTAATTTAAAAAACATTATATTTTTAAAAATTATAATCAAATTATCAAAAAAATCTTAAATTATGATTACCTAATTTTATTTTATATTCATCTGAATTCACTTTTGCAAAAAAACTAGGAAAAATACTTCTCAGCCAGGTAACACATCAAAACAGTGTAAAATTATTTTGGGGCGCCTCTGCAGTTTACAGGAAGATTTTTTTTATTTATAAGTATGTTGTACTATCCCTATCCAACTCTACCCATTCCTATAACCCTCCTCGAAGATTGAAGCGGCAGTGACCCAGAGACCTTTTGTAAATAAACATATATTGAAGTTCTGGCAAAGGCCAGATTCTCTACTCAAGCCATGTGTCTGGTTATAGACCCTCTGCTCAGCCTAAACTCTTTAATACCGGTAATGCGGCTGGGTGAGTGGCGCTGTGATCTCCTAGAGTCCTGCCTTTCCTTCCACCGGTGGAGGGAAAGCCTTGGCTCAGAGATCTCGAGTGAATGAATTTTGTAAATATTTTATGGAATTTTTGTTTAGTTTAGTCTCTCTTTTAGTTTATATACATTTACTTTTAGTACTATTATTTTGCTGTTTAATTATTTTTATTTATTGTAAATAGTATAATATTTCTGAATAAAGAATAGAAAAATTGAAATTGATAAGTATGAAAAATGGTCAGGGTGTGCATTGAAAATATGTTTATTGAGTTTGTCGACGTTTCAACTCAAACCTTTGGGTCATAATCAAGTCTAAAACAAATTAACTAATAACATAAATTAATTAACTTTTAATAACAATTATTCTAAAAATTTATTTATATATTTTTACCGACAACCTACATGTTTGGGTTGAAAGGTTGAAAAACCTAAAACAAATTTTTGACTGCATATCCTGACCATTTTTTATCCTTATAACTTCAACAGTCCGCAATATACCCATCTCTATTTTTTTTTTTTATTCTTGAAATTTACAACCCTATCAAATAAATATTCAACTTATAAAGTTGACGATAGACACGCATAGGCTTGTAGAGTAACAACAGTAATGATAACTAAAAATGTAGGGAGCGGTTTTATCACATATTTTAATAACGGTTAGAAATTAAACTGTTGAAGAGTTTTTCAGAAGAATTAATCTTTTACCAAAAAATTGAAAATTTTCTTTGACCATTGATTTAAATAAATTTTCCTTCTTACAATATTTCGGTATTTTAGCTAGTACTCACTGTACAAAACTTCATGTCTTTCTTACTCACTGCTTTGTTAATATAAAACTTTAAGAATAAAAATTGTTAAATAAGAGTTCAGTTTCTCGAGGGAAGTCAAAAGTTGATTCTCTATTGATCAGAAAAATAATGAGATAATTATTATATAATATAATAATAAAAATAAAGATATTTTACTTGGGGCAGTTGCGGTAATTTTCAATGTTCGAACTTTTAAATTACTTACAATAATAACAAATTTCTTTCTCAATAATAAAAAGGCCATGGTCTTTGAATTAAATAAAGGGCAAGATTTCAAAATGAAGCCTGTACTAAACAAATCATCTATGAACTTAGAATGATCAATATCTGTAAAATCACTTTAAATCTAACGTTTCAACAATAAATCGTTTGCATCTTCTCTCGAAACTTGAAAATGTCTCTTCTTTATCATTGTGGGTTATGATAATAAATATATTATTATCATATATTATTATATATATTTAATAAGTGTATCATGTCATTAAATAAAACTTTCTTTTTTCCGTATTAACTAATTATTGGTACAAACCTGGCCCGTGGACGTTGAAGACAACCAACAGGTCGTGAGTTCGATCTTTCAAAACAGAATAATTCCCATTCACTTTGTCGTCTAGCCAAACCATTGTTTTATCAGCACCAAGAAGTACTTTGGTATTGTTAACGAAGAATGTGTTGTAGGATAAAGGTAACATCCAGCCGGTGTTATCAGCTTGTCCGAATCGTTTCTAGAAAAACAAAAAAACAAGTAATAATTAAATATTTTTACAATTCAAAATAGTAAAATATAAAATTCTTAAATGACTATACTAAGTTTATTTTTCATTAGAGACCGGATTTCCATGTCATTGTACGTTTTATTCTCTTGCATGTAAAAACTACAAATCTATCCGTTTCACGAATAATAGAATAATGTATTTAAATTTGATACTGCATAAAATTATATGTTTTGGTCTTTCGGAACTAAATTTATTTTGATTTTTGTTGCATCAAAATGCACATTTTTGTGCTAATTTGAGATTATTTATAAATGTCAATATACACGTGTGTGTAATTATTTACTTTTTTATTGTACTATCTTGTCCGTATTAAATTTATAACTTAAGATAAAAATATATGAGGAAGGTAAATATTTCTATTACTTACAAAGATTCGAATTTAATGTTACAAAAGGAAGAAAACGAAAGTGGGAAATATTGTGGGAATATAACTTGCCGAAAATATTGGATAACAATGAAAAACTGCCTTCCTAGAATAAGCTTTTTTTTTTAGAAAGGCATTTGTCTTGAATTGTCACTGATTATTCAGCACTTCAATACCCTTTCTAGCTTAGGAGTGACTTGTAGTGGAGTTACGTTAATTTTAAAAATTCAATAATGCTGAAAGTATTATCTGGCCAGTTGTCAAAAACTCAAACCTGGATATTAAATTCCCCCTGATTGAAATTTGATGAAAAAGTTATCTTCTGTACACCCTGTGGAAAAATCAATTGAGTGTGATAGGAAACCACAGATAGATGCTCATTGCAGAACTGGTAAGAACAAATATTTCTATCAGAGAATTTAATGTTATTTTTTAGACAGTTTTTTTTAGTGATCTGGAAAAATAGTATTAACACTTAAGTTTAAACGCTTGAAAATCTAAATATATGGAATACATTTTCAATGTTGCATTTTAATTTTCAGTATTTTTTTTTTCTCGTTCCACATTATTTTAACTCAGGAGCTTAACATAAGGTTTGATCATATTTCGAATTGTTAATATAATAGATTAAACTTTAGGATTAATTAGTTGACAAAAAATTGAAATAGAAATATCCTTTCCTTCTTCCTTCAGAGTTGTTACATTAGGGGTATGCATGCAGCTTATAGTGAATGCTTAATATGTAATAACCTGCTATGCAGTCAACAAAAGTTTTAAAGGATCCTTGTGTACTAATCTGGTAATGTTTTATTAGTTATATTCTCTCCGATTTCTCCGTCTTAATTGATCTAATAACGTTTTGATTTATTTTTAAAATGCCAAAGGGAAAGCAGAGTTGCCGGATTATTTTATTAAAAATGTTTTATTAGAAGGCATGAATGAAGACGCTGAAGGAAAAGAACTTGAAAATATATTAATGAAATCCTAGCTGTTAAGTGAATGAGGTATACTATTAAATTTTCTCCTGGATCAGTGTAGTTTTCTTATTGATGTTAGGAAATATTGTCAGAAATACCAGATTCAGACTAACTGTGAGGGTCGATAGATTCCAGTTTAATTTTATATTAAATGAAATTCAAGTCAATCCAGTCTTTTTTCCAAGACAACACTGAATTTCTGTCTCATTGTTTGTTATTGTACAGACTTATATTGGTAGAATGTTTCTGTACAAAGAACTAAACAGAATATCGAAATCACATTATAACCATTCTATGTTTTTATGAAATTAATACCACTTTACAGGACCCCAGACTGCGTTAAAATAGAATATACTAGCGGCCATATTTAATACACATTTCTTAAATAAGATTATCGACTTCAACACACTTAAGAGGTTCAACACATTACTTAACACTCGTTTCATGAAAACCTGAATTATCTGAAATATTCTATAAATAACTTACCTTATTTACAACTACTTCGTGATCAGTTCTGAAAACCGACAGATATGGATAACCGCTTTCTGTAAGCCATGGTTTGAAGATGGTCCAAAGAGTTTTTCCGTCAGGAAGTGTCTGATTCATGTTATTAAATTTTGCGTAAAAGGCTAGAAAATCTTCTGAAGAAACCGATTTTCCTTTTCTAAAAAAAGTAAAAACATAATTAGAATTATTTATTAATTGTAAGTACTTATTCTAGAGAGAGAGTTTCTGCTTACTGTTGTTTAACATATCCAACGAAGGATGTAAGTGGGTTAGAAGCTAATGTTTCCAACATTCCTAAAAATGCTGATCCTAAAAATAAAATAAAAATAAAAAATTGCAAAATCTGTTAACAGTGAGGTACATTTATGTAAATTTTTAAACTTTGTCTGGACTTAAAAAAATCGTATGTTATATATAATTACAGTTCCTGCAGTCTTTTCCATGCTTCCTTTTCTTTTGGCTTGAATATTTTTTTCCCTCACGAAATGTCTCCCCTCAAAAATTTAAAACTACGTCAAAATGTGCTCCCTCCAAAATTTTTGATGGCGCAACTTGAGCCATGAAACCTTCTTCTGGGCACACCTGCCTGAACCTCAAGTTATATCATATCACAATAGCCGATTGATAGTTGATTTTTTAATGGAATAAGACTCTGTGTTTGTTTCAGGGAGGTTTTCTTTTCACTTTTCTTTATGAAATATGTTTTGACTTTGATTCATTAATCTGTTGTTTGATATTTCTTTGTTTGAAACTTTACTGCATTTATTTTTAAAGCGTAATGCCTCTAAAACCGTCTAATATCGTTTGTTAGAATTACCCAAGTTTTACATGAATACTTGACTAATTGACTAGACAGAGAAAAAAAATCGATATTTCTATTTATATTATTAGACAGAAAAAATTTAATTTGTTTACAATTAAACACATTTGCAAAGATGTACCATTAGAATTAAAGCTATGGTTCACAAAAATTACCTTTAAATTGACCTTAGTTTTTTTTTCACTTTTTAAAATAAATATAAGAAAATGAAATCTATCCGCTAATTACCTTTAATAATTGCTGGGTCAGAGATGAAGTTGACGATTTTACTAGAGGTGTTCAAGTTGCTTGCGATTATTGGCGAGCTTGATGTCGACCAAGAGTTGGACAGCGCAGACTGCTGGAGTGCCAAGACTTCTGTTTGGGGCCAATGCTTCCAATTGGATCTCAGCTGTAGATAAATTCTTAAATTAAACATAGTTCATAATGAAATATATTTTTGAATCAACTCTATTGCCAAAGTTACCTGATTGAGAGCTGCGTGGGCGATGTAAATCGGTATAGATTCGGCAAGCCACATCTCTTTCCAAGAGGATGGTGAGACGACTGTTGCAAAGAAGGACTGAACTGAAGCACGCAGCAACTGAAGAGCTTGGTCCTTAAGAGAGTCGATGGAACTTCCAAGCACATCCAAGCTCACATCACGGCTGTGTGAAAGCAAAGTGATTTTGTTTAAATGCGGTTTTGAACTATTATGTTGTTATAGCTAATATCTTTATGTTGTTAATAAGTAAATTTGGCATTACCTGATTGCGGCAATTCCGTAACCACTCACACTAGGGACATTCAAGCCTGGCACAATCACCAGCGTGAGTTCAACACCGGAACTCATACTTAAATCGCTGACCACAGTTGACGTCACAGCATCCCATAAATCCTGATTGATGTCTTCATTTGAAATACCATTAGGAACGTAAACGGGAAACTCGTCGCTAGGTTTCCTATAGTTTCCTACGGTAAAGTACACTCCATACGGTGGCAAATCTACAGGGCTGATATAATCCACTGACAAAAGGGTATTACCGCTGAAAACAATATCCATCAATGTAAGTAACATAATGATTATAAGATATTAGTATTTGTATCCAGTTTATCAGATAATGTAATATGTAGCATGTAAGGAATGGGAGAGTCCTCTTTTGGCTTACCAATTATGTGATGGTGTTATTGTAATAAGAAACACCTTAAACAATTTTGTTTTACGTTTCACCTGTAAAAAATTATTATCTTTGTGCTAGCGTCAGTTAGATAATCAAGTATTTTATAACTAGTATTCTAGATGTAGATTGGATCACTCCCAATTTAAGCCTGCCTCTAAGTTTCTACCTGCCATAATGTAAATCGTTTTCATTTTGAAGGAATTTTATTTAACTTTTAAGAGACGAAGTGGTTCTTTTGAAGTTGGCAAAAGAACCTTAAACTTTAACTTTTGGAGATGTTTTACTTCTGTAAGTTTGTTTTTACTCTTCTTTAGTTTGGTGCTTATATAACACAGGTGAAAAAAATTGCATGATTTTTTTTTAAACTAATAGTTTCTAAATTCAACCCCTCTCTGAACAATCATTGGCTTAGAAACACTTCTTTCTTACAAAGTAATGAACCTACAAGCCCTTCATGGATTGTATTGGTACAGGGTTTTTTTTCTCGTTTATTTATATTGAATTCGATATGTACCAATTGTATATTCTATTATTAATTTTTATTTAAGGAAATATTTCTTTTTTTATAAAATTTCCTTTTCAAAGATGGCGGTTCAACTCAGTTTTAAATTTGATAAAATTTAATAATTAACATCCTCAATAAAAGAGATATATCACATCATAACTGATTTTTTTAAAATAAAGAACATAAAACATTATATATGAAAAATGTAAATTGAAAAAATCAAATAATAATATACGTTTTTACCATATATCTTTTTAATAAATATAAGTATATATTTGTTGAAAAAAAAAATTAAAACGATTAATCTAAGATATTTATTTATTTATAACAGTGCGGGATTTTCGATCACTTACGGTTCATTTAAGTCCATACATCTGAAATCTAAGCTTACAAAATATCATGCTTTTTATTTATTTTTTAGACATATTTGGTAATAATGTCTGTGATTGATAGTTGGGTAGTGTCACACTGGATATATTGTACTGTCTGTGCTACCAAGTTAAATTCTCTTATCACAGTATCTGGATAAAATAAATACATATGTAACTGGATACATTAAAAATATGTAACTTATAGGGTGTTGGAACAGGATATTTCAAATTCCAAAGTTGAATATTTCCAGCATAATATATATATAAAGTAACTGGATTACGAATAGAGCAAAAAAGACTTTGAGCTACTTAACACTTTACACTTTCATAGAAACTTTGCAATATTGTTTAACAAACTTACTTTGCCTTTGCATGTAAAGTCAATCCAGTGACAACTACTGGTTCTTTTTTCTTTGAATGGGTGATGTCCAAGTGTACGCTGTATTGGGATCTCAAATTCGGTTTATCAAAGCAGGGGTATATCCTTCTGGCATAAACTGGGTAATTTTTCATACCTAAATAATTCCTAAAACATATGTTGTTATTAAACGTTGACGAATTGGACGATATTTAATAATTATCTAACTGTTAAAGGACTTACTCGTTGTTCAGTTTACTGACGAAGAGACCTTCAGTACCATCTAGTTTTCCACTGTACTCGATAGACATCTTGTAAAAGCTGTTTGGCTTGAGAGCTTCTTTGACTCTGAATGAAATGGTCTCTTCATCTTTGTTGGTGGATATATCCGTAAATGGATCTTCCCTCCCACTGGGATAGAAGAACATTACTTTAGTTACCGTTAGGTCCAGAGAGTTCAGGACTATTTCAGTGACATTAAACGGCAAGTTTTTCTATAAAAAAAAAAAAAAAAAAATGATATGATTGTTTAGAGGCGTAGAAAATATGTTTAAAGAAAAAAATCATTTTTTTAAAGATATTCATAAAATAAAATATGTAATTACTTTCATAGTGTTACAAGGGCGCTTATTGTACTTATAAATGGTGTCTCCATCAAAAGGATAATATAATAGAAAGATTTTGAATTCTTATTTTTTGTAGAGAAGTTGTTTAATTTTCTTTATTGTTGGCAATAAAAACTTCCAAGTACAAAACAAATGGTTTATTTGTTATAATCATAGCAAATTAAGCAACAACATTACACTGACAAGCTTATAACATACCTTCATTTTAATTGTAAATCTTTTCTAGCCGTTTATTGCTATGAAGGAGGGGAATAAAGTTATGGTTATTGGAATAATTTCCCGAAACGTCAACTTAAAATGATTATAACAAATAAACCATTAGCTTTATACTTGGAAGTTTTTTCTCTAAGAATAAAGAAAGGTTTTGATATTATGGAGTTTTAGTAAGTTCTCACAGTAGCATTGGCATCATACATGTAATTGTCATTAGGTAATTAATGATTATTAACAAACAATAATAATGATGATAATGAGCAAACTGCTCGAACCTCGTTAAAAATTAAATAAATTGTTAAACCATAGGGCTTATATATATATATATATATATATATATATATATAATATATAAAATATATATATATAAAACGAAAATTAGTCCCTTAAGTATGCCAGGTGTATAATAATCACGCCCCAGTCGTTCAATACGCGCTTATCAGTGATTCATGTGTTAGGAAAAATATCATAAAATGATATCACGACCATCACAATGATACACCACTTCAATTATTTATTCTTTGTACAATAGAATACATTTCGCAATTCATCTTTGATGGATTGTCGTAATAACGTTTAATCATTGAGTTTCAATATAATTTATAATGAGTAACTTAATAATTTATATAATGCACTGTTATGAAAAAGGTCAATATTTATTCGTTTATAAGGTTATAAGTGCAAAAAATACGTTTTTTTCACAAAATATAACATGTTGTTATGAGGTGATTTTTATTATAGCAATTCGAACTCTCGATTTGTGGAGTAAAAACCATTATAACGTGTTTAGATAGTTTTTTTTTTTACATATACTCAATAATCCTAATTTTATACTTTTGTTTTTTATATTAATTTGAATTGTATTTAAATTATGTAAAAAATGCCACCGAAGCGACAAAATATGGATCATTACAAAAATGCCGCTGATTCCAAAATAGCATCTTTAAATTTGCAAAGACACCTCTCCCTGATTGAGCACAGGTGTAATAAAGGGCGTATCAAAGTAAACGAATCCAAATGCGAACACGTCACCTTCTCCATTACCTACGCCCCGTCCCACCAGTCAACTTTAATTCCATCCAGCTTCGTTTTTCCGACACAGAGGAATTAGCAAAATTGTTATTTAGTTATAATGTGTCAGATTTCTAACCATAGTTTTAGTTATAATTATTCGCGTTATAATGGATAAAAATATAATATATTTAACTTATTTGTCATTGAAATGTTAAGAATGGTCAGGAAAATATTTAATCATCATACAGAATTATTAGTTTGTGATACTTGCAGGTATCATAAAATATATATCGTCGATTTATTGAAAAAAGTCTCAAAGTACATTTTCGATAGAGCTGAACTTTGAAGAACGTTTTTATGAATTTCAACCTTATTTATTAACTACAAAAATACAGTGAGTGCATTCAAATGAGATAAACCCTTTTACATATCAAACAACAACTACACTATTTTCTGATTTTGCGATGGAAAAATTTAAGGTTATGAAATATTACTTAATTAATTTTTTGCTATGCTAACGACGATAATTATGTGAGTTTAAATTTTAAACTATATATTATAGATATAACTAATAATTATATTAGTTATTGGTTTAGTTATATTATATTACTAATAACTGTATATTTCACTTCAGCATAAGTTGAAGCACAACTTGAAGAAAAAGTGCAGGAAGAGGTCTCATCAATCATTTATCTGTCAACAGGAAAATTACTATCTTTAAGGATAAATTTTCAATCGTTATATAATTGTTGCTGTATTCAGAAAATATTATTATTGTTCGGATTATTTTTTTAAAATTATTAGGACGTTTTTTTTTAAATCTAAAATATTTAATACAATATATGTTTGATGTGAAAATAAAAAATAAATAATGCTCCTAATTATATTTGACAGACATAATTAGATATTACATTTAAATTGTATTACATCTATATAAGTAATTAATAAAAATATTTCAATATACAATTAACAAAAATTAGGATAATTTATATTTTGATCAAAAAAATAAATACATAATTTTTCACATTTAAGTGATTGAATTTACTATGCTATTTAATCCACTATTCATTAAAAATACATATATAAGGTTTTTTTTTTTTTTTATTTGTTGGCTCAAGACTTCCATTGAATTCCGATATGCATAAATAAATTCTTGATTGGCATTTATAGGGCAAGGAATAAATCTAACCGACATTAAAACGCTTTTAAAAAAACAAATACCTAACAGGATTTATCATTATTTGTTGTACGTGGAACTGAGATCCGAAATGAAATATTGATTTCATAACCATTTTCAAGTGTGTCTCCCTTGAGCTGTAGATTAAGTGTTTTGCTCACCCATCAAGTAGGAAAAAAATTGTATAACATTATGACATACATACTAAAGTGTTTTTTATTCCTAAATTATATTTATTTTATAGATTTCTATGATTTCCAATGTAAATCCATAAAATTATTATTTTTATTCTTAATAGGCCACTTTGAATAAGGATAATGTTATTTTAAAAAAATCTTTTTTATGTATCTTTTAAAATCATTTAAATTGAGAAATTTTGAAAAGATGTAACAATTTAAAAAAGATTTAGGAATATTAAATATTATCGTATATATAAATGTCATACATTCATTGTATATAAAAATATCATACATTCATTGTATATATAAATATCGTATATACATTGTGATATTTGTATATCATATATACATTTAAAAATAGATTTAGGAAACCGACTTTAAGCTTTATAATCCCATATCTGTTCAACCGAATATCATAATATCTGTTAGACAAACCTAGCAGTAAGCTAACTAAAAAAAAAAATTCTTATTTTTAAATTTATACTACCTCAATTTTTTTTCAATTTTTCTCTTTTCCTACTTTTATTGAACAACATTTATTCTACTGATTTATTGTACTATATTCCTATACTAAAATTAATTTATTGTTAAATCAGAATTAATTTTTCTAATTTTTATTTCATTACTTTAGTTTATTTATTTTATTATTATTATTATATTAAATTGTACTATATTATATTTAACTCGACCTTATTCTTATAACATTATGTATTTCATATAGTCTTATTTTACTATTCTCTCTAATTATTGTTAACCATACACTAATATTTATTATTCATAGTCTATATATTCTTATGTATATCACCTTATGTATAATTATATTTTGATATAATAGTTTTTACTATATTAGAGAATATTATGAAAACTAATTGATAGCCCTAGTTAATAAATAATTCTTCGATTAATTTTTTTAATATTTTTCATGCGGTCGAAAATGGCGTTAATAACGTTATTAACGCCTCAAATTATTGCTGAAACTGAGATTGAAAATCTGACACAGTACAACTAAATTACAGTGTGGCAAAATCCATGGTATTCTACGCCGAAACTATAATAATGGTTTCATTCTTTGGGTGTGTTCAAATCAGACTTTATAATTTTCCATGCGTGAAATGTCATTATTTCTTGTATTCTCAGCACATTGGCTGATTTTCAAAATTAAGTTAACAGGTGCAAATAAATATTTAAGGCCAAAAAAAAAAATAATAATAATACACATATTCCCCTCGACATCCCTGCTTGTTGAATACAAAGTGCTGTACTCAAACATAGAATGTTGGGTTGTAATTCAAAAAGAATTGGCATTACATTGCTTTTTCACAATATTATAACAATTTTTTATATAAAACAAACTAATACTTTGTTGGTTATACAATAGTTTATTACATTTTCATATTAGTCCATTGCATTAGTTATTGAAATACTTCAAATACTAATTTACAACAGTATCAGTATAGTTTCTTTTGTAGTTTTATTTTAAAAAATTCAGTAATTGAGAGCTTTCAATATTGGAGGAATCTGGACTCTCAGTTCCACGAGGCTTATTTTCTGACTCATTTATCTTATTTTTAATATCTCAAACATTTGTCCTTAATTAGGACATTGTAAATATCGAAATCCAGGACGATAGTTTAAAAAATCACACAGACACAATAGGAAACGAAAATTAAATATGAAAAAATAACTTATGTTAGGTGTAACCCATTATTTTCTAAAAATATATATTTAATATATATTATAATAAAATCAATAATTAGGATGGACTAGAAACCTTCGAGTAGTTCTAAAAACTATAGATTCATTAAGATTACCAAATTAGGTCAAACATCAATACGCATTAAAGTCATATTTTAAGTCAACATCCTCTCTAGATACGAAAACAATAATTAAAGGAATCATAGATTTCATATTTATTCTTTAATAGGAACACTCATATTTGAAATCGCAAGAATTCAATAAAAAAAAAAAAATTGTTCCCAAATATTGAAATTGTAATACAACGTCAATAGGCATCATCATTCATTTTCTTTAACAACTTTTTAATAATTATTTTTGTTTTATTTATTATATTTAGGTTGTTTTTTTTTTTTCATTGCTACTGAAAGTGCAGTAAACATTATACATCCTAGATTACTATCATTATATAAAATTATGACGGATATATCTTTCAGCTGTCACGACATAAATGACGTAAGCACAAGAATTTGAAGTATCAAACTGATTGTGCTTTACAATTCCCCTCTTCAAATCAGATTCTCAATATCGATTGTATATTGAATAGGAATAATTAAATTTCTTATTCTGCTCTGAAATAAAAAAAATTCTAAGCCAGCCATTGCTAATCGTAATCAATATTATTTTAGAGAAAAAATGAAGAAAAAAAGTAATTTAAATTTAATCTTTTCACTTATTTTTACTGATGGTTTTATTTTTACTGATTAATCTTTGGAGTGAGGGAGTGGTCCTTCCCAAGGACAATTTTAATCACAGGGGAAAAGTACAAAACATATTTATTTATTTATTGGAATAAAAAAATATTTGTTATAGAAAAAACCTGGATAACGACTGTGGTAAAACGACATATTAAATATAATAAATAATTTAATGTAATAACAATATTTTTTTAATTACTTTTTTTTATCAACGCCCTGAAATATAAAATAATCGTAACCTTAAAAAGTAATAACCTACAAAATGTTTCTTATTCTTATTTCTTAAATTTTGCCCAAGGAAACTTGTCAAAAAAAAATTATGAACGGTAATAAAGTTTAATTTAAATTGTGATTCATTTTTACTATCTTACAGTATTGAGATAGGATCAAAGTTTCGATTTGATAAATCACAAAGTATACATGTTATATTAATTTTTATATATGATCTTTTGAAAGATAATGCAATTCCTTACAAAAAAAAAAATTTAAGCCAAAAATAAACAATATTGATACAGTATATTCCATTTTCTAATCAAGATTTTTTCTTGCTCTGAGATTTATTTACAAAAAAAAAATATATATATATATATTTTCCCTCAATAACACTAATACAAACTGTGTGTTGTAAAATTGCTTAGTTATAGTATCAGGGTTCATAGAAAGTAATTGGAAATACAGTTTTGCTTATCTCTGATTCTATAAAATGCATGACGTGTAGGTACATGCACACTTTCTCTCTCTCATTCTCTCTCTTTCTTTCTTACACACGCACACACACGGAGTTAAATACTTCCTCTTACCGATGTTTTAAACTGTATCATGTTAGTTCCTCGAAATCCATTTGCTGGTATGTCCAAATTTACGTCGAATGAAAGATCGTAGCTGACTGGTTGAAAGTAGTCTGGGATGTCAGCGGTTGCCAGCCCAATGGTGGCAAGAACCCCTAGCAACAGCCAGGACATCGCTGGAAAAATCATTATATGATTTAATAATAATAAATTAATATCTTATAATTAATTAATTATAGTTTTAAGTGTATATTATATCATCAATTTATAATAATTGAGCTCATTCCAACTATAGTCTTCATTCTTAATCTTCCAGTACGGATGAATCTTTTACTAAGAATTCGGATTTCTAATGATTTATTATTTTTCTAATCTCTTCTTATCAAAACTACCAGTAACAAGCAGAGAATAAAATTCTGGTTTCGTAATGGATGAGTAACACAACATAATACATGTTTTGAAAATGTTTAATGTAAAATTTATTGTTCCAATTGAGCTAATATACGTATTGTGTTTTAGCTTTCTCAAATTTTCTCCAAATTTAAAGTATTCATAAAACAATAGAATTATTAAAAATTTCTCTTCAAAAATTATATATTTCATCATAATTGATTTTAGCTCGATTAATTTTTGTTTTCACCAAAATCGTTCAACTTCTAATAATATTCAATAAAAGAATTTTAATTGAATGTTTTACCACTAAATCAAGCATTCATTACATATGTGGTATAATAAACTAACTAAAACGAATGAAAATTAAATTTCATTTAATTAATAAATTCACCAACCTAATTCTAAATTCAGTGAAGAGCAAAATTTTATTAACACAAGTCTACAAAATTACTAAAATCTGGATGAAAAAAAAAATATACTCCTTTTTGTTCAATAAGGACTATTTGGTAAATCAGTTCCTCAAAAAGCAGATCTTATCTTGCACAATTGATTTCAAGAACCAATTTCTTATCTCGGATTCCTTCCGATACTTGAAATAACCTTTTAAATCACAAAACTGGATTGGATCAATTTTAAATTATATACATAAATTTTAAACTGAATGCTAATTTTAAACTATTTTAAATAACTCATTAACGCTGTTTTTGCATATTTGGAATATTTATTTTCGTACGCAGGAAGTTGATGACAATTTTTAATGAAAAATGACTAACCATGAATTTTTTGTATATATTTAAATGTTATGTATTTTAATTTGTATTTATCCTTATACAGAATATAACTGAATATTTAGTAAATTGTTTACAATACTTTTACACTCTTACCTTTAATTATATTAAAATGAAACGCAACAATCAAGAACAAAAGTATATACTTTAGTATAAAAAAGTATATACTATGTACCCGTATATATAATGCTTAGAGATATTTAAACCTATTTTTTTTTAAGTACCTTTAGAGTGTTGGCAGTTAGAGGTGCAGGTCCTAGTACAAGGTGACAGGATGATGGTATGTGGAGGGCTTCAGCAGCGAAAATGGCAGAATTCTGGTTTAAGCACTCTTGAAAGTATAATCTAATCACGTTCTGTTATCAGCCCTCTTGACCATTATCGATTTAATGATACATTTTTCTAATAAAAAATACACCAAACACGTTGTACCCTTTCGCACTTTATAAGGAAAATGTCCATTATATTAAATGTAATAATATAAGATTAAACTGTAAAGCGATAAGGTTCCATATGGAAGGTGTTCTTAAAAGCTTCAATAAACACCATTCTTAGTCTGATGGAGTACCTTTAAGTACTTATTCTTGGTATCATCTTCAACACGATATATACACCTGGGATTCCAATCGATTTAGGTACGAGGATAAATAAGTACTGTTCATATTCAACCTTTGATTAAATCAAATGAGTGAAGCAGTGAATTGAATCTTAAAATTTTTAGTCACACGTTGAACCTTAGCTATATATATATATATATATATATATATATATATATATATATATATATATATATATATATAAATCTTGAAGAGCAATGGCAAAACTAGAAGATTAAAATAAATCATAACTTCACCTTTTAGAGTTTGTTCGCTTGTTTGTTGAGTTTTTTAGGCGTAAAACATCGAGGTCATTAAAGCCTGCGTTTAATTTTGTTCATTGCTGAACTAGATTTAAATTTAAATTTTGTTTAACAAATAGTTAAATTTTTAAAAATTCAAATCCAATTTTACTGTGTCTTCGTCATATTTATGGATATTTGATATTGGAGTGAATTCGTCCGGAACTATTTAAATTCGAGATATAAAAAGAACATTCTTGAAAACTGTGGCGAAGTGTAAGTGTACTATTACAGTGTTGGAATTTTGGTAATGGCTGTTTGCTAATGAGATGTGGATGGGTTAGATTGGTATGGCCTACCCTCAGTCTGGTTAAGACAACCTCTTCTCTGCCGATAGGACGGTTTGATATTTATCAAGGCTTTACTATTTTTTTTAATTCAATACTTCTTTAGGCGCGTTCTGCACTTTTTTGTGGAGAGTGAATTAGATTGATCCGTCATATTTTAATACTCGGGTAAAATCGGCTGGTATCGACTTATTGAAATGTTTTTACGTATGGATTAAAATATCTCAAAAACTAAAAATCTGACTTGCATACTTTAAGCGAGGAAATTGTTCAGCATTTCATCCTCTCAGTAATAGGCTATAATTTAAAATTGATTCTTAACTTGATGCTGTTTTACGGAGGCGAAAAGAAAAAATAAAGTCGAAAACCAAACGATAACAAGTATAGTTGAACATATAGATTAAAATATTTCAGATACTAAAAATCGGACCTGTAAACTGTTTGCTAGGAAAATGTTCAGCATTTCATCTTCTTTGTAAAGAGCTATTATTCAAAATTATACCTTAACCCAGCACAGTGTTAGGGAGTAGGAGATGGAAAAAGATAGTTTCCAAATGATAACGAGTTTTATTGAAGATATCAATAAATATATCTCAGAAACTAAAAATCAGACCAGTATAGTGTAATCGAGGGAAACGTTCAGCATTTCATCCTCTCTATAATGAGCTATTATTTATAATTATTACTTCATAGTACTAATCCTGCTTCGTTGATGTTATGTTTTCACTTCTATCGTGTGGTCTAAAGCGCACACCTTAGTTTTTTTGTCTAGTATCTTTTAGTTTGCTTGACGGACCCTCACTCCACACAGATTGCCAGCTACATAATATTTCTTTTTTGATAGGAAGACTTATATCTTGTGTCTGCTACACCCTTTACAGTTAATTTATTCCGTTTTAGTGTTTGCGTTAACAAAATCCCTCCCAACACTCCGAACTTCTAATTTAATGGAAAAAGCTCATTTTCAGCATTTCGAATGTATGGAGTTGATCTTTGGGGCTTTACGAAAACTTGTCTAACCATTACTATATTAGATGATCTAGAAACTATATATATATTCATAAAAAAAAATTAAAAAGTATTAAATACCTTATAAAATAAATGTATCTTCTATCTGTACCGCTTCAAGCACCTTCAGCTCTGTGTCCACCGTCTGCCTTCTTCAGCACTTCTTCTCAAGACAGACTTTTTTATCTCTCTCCTCAGGCCTTTTTTCAAGGACTGATCAGTTTTTCCCTCTACCTCTTAATATATTTTTTGGATATTTTCCTCCCCACTCCTTTTTCGAGGAATTTCCTTTGCGTACTTGACACTCCTGAGGCCTGGGTGGAACCCAGACAGTGTACAGCTGTCTGAATTTTCCACCGCAGTAAAAACGCTTCAATTAACATCTCTTTTGGATTTTATTAGAATTATTGTGACTTATCGATTTGTTTGATGTTCGGATAATGATGATTTCCTCAGTCAAAAATGGCGGTTCCATACTTTACCATTCTGGAATCTTTAACAACCTACAAATGAATGTCAATTTTTATGGCTATATATTTTTCAGGTTACTCCTTTAAAACACACCACAATCACACGATTAGTACCATTTGTTGATGTGCGGAAGAATAACATATATTTTAATATAGAGGAATGACAATTTTCTAAAGTGAGGCGTATTTTTCAATTAGAAATTTGATCCTTAGAAAGCTAGTAACAATTTTTCTCTCAGTTTTTCACGAAGTTGTAGGGTACGTATACTTTTTTGTTTGCAGCCGTGATAATGGTAGAGTAATTTTTCGCGAAAACCAAGATGGTAAATAGTTTACCTGGTGACTGAGGAATCGCACCCCTCGCTCTCTCTTTCTCTAAATGTTTTAAGTAAGCTTAACTTTTCCTAGGGTTAATATTTATGGGAATAAAATTTTAGTGCTTAGTAATTCTGTGATCCGAGAGTAAAAAGTTTAGGATAACAGAATTTTAGGTAAGTGTGACTACATTTAATTCTATGCATCATTTATTATTACATTTTATTAAAAGCTCGATTTATCATTTTATAGAAATCGTAATAATGATAGTACAGAGGTAACTCCACCACGCCTCAGAGGCATACCCACGCTTACAACATGGCATTAACATTCCAAAAAAATATTTTTTTCATATTATAACAGGGTTTGAAATCGATAATTAAAAAAATAATGATAAAAATCAAATCGGATCACAGTTTTTATCCGGAATTTTTTAACTGATAAAAATCATATCCTGATCATTGTTTTCGAACAACATTTTTACATTCAATAATAATTTTTGGGTAATACTTGTTTAAATCAGAAATATTATTTTTTTCGAACCTCTATGATATATTTTAAGTCTGAAGTAGTAGGTGAGGAATATTGTTGTCAACTATTAGCTATAGAGCATCTTTAATTCCGCAATATATTAGAAATTTTAGTTTACAAAAAAAATATATATATAATAATTATAACAACACCCTTGGTGTGTTAAGAGAGGCTCATCAAGCAGTTCTCTTGGATACAGCCAGAATTACTAAAAAATATCTAAAAAAAAACTTATAACTTGTCCTCCACCTTCAGCTTTGAATCCGCAAAAGCCAGAATATTTAAGATTTAAATAATAATAACAACACAAATATATAATAATAATAATAATAAAAGGCTTAGCGAACCCGAAGGTTCGATGCCGACACCACAAATCGCTTATTACACACCTCCCTCCACCGTTCGCCGTCCAAACCCAGTCCCTTCAGATCGGCTTTAATGCAATCTTCCCACCTTCGCTTCGGTCTACCCCTCGGACGCTTACCATTCGGCACAGCAAATATTAACCTTTTAGGAATTCTCTCGTTACTAAGCCCAACAACTTTACAAGCCCATTTGATTCGCCGCGATGAAATTACCTCAATTATAATACCCGGATACAGCTCACGCAATTCGGCGTTGTGTAACCGTCTGAACTCTCCGGTTAACTCATCCTTCTTCGGTCCGAATATTCTACGCAATACTTTATTTTCAAAAACTTTAAGACGCTGTTCATCCCTTAATGTAAGCGGCCAAGTTTCGCATCCATAAAGAACTATAGGCAAGATAATTGTTTTATAGATTCTAATTTTTAAGTTTCGGGACAAGAGGCGCGAACTAAGTAGTTTTGTCACAGAAAAATAACAAGCATTCCCCGCCTTCAGTCTAACCTTAATCTCTTCTTCAATTTCGTTTTTTCTAGTTATCGTAGTACCTAGATACCTAAATTTATCTACCTGTTCAAACATGTTACCATCTATATCGATATCACCAGTAGTATCGCCATTTTTGCAGCTAACCATATATTTTGTTTTATCCACGTTTATTTCGAGTCCTAGTTCTTTACCGGCTTTCATTAACGTTGTCGTATTTAGTTTTATAGTTTCAACGTCTTCGCTTAACAGTACCAGATCATCAGCATAGCCCAGCACGGATGTTGTCCCGCCCAGATCCAACCCTTTCTCGGTTCGCATTACCTCCCTAATGGCATGTTCTAATGCCAAATTGAACAGGACAGGCGAAAGAGAATCCCCCTGTTTTAAGCCCGAACGAACCTCAAATTTTTCGGACAAATTATTACCGATTCTAACTTTATTGAGTGTCTCCGTCAAGCACATCCTGACTAGATTTACTAGTTTTTTTGGAATCCCCTGCTCGATTAGAATATTATACAGTTTCTGGCGGTCAATAGAATCGTAAGCCTTTTTAAAATCTATATACAGCTGGTGAACAATACCGTTATACTCCAATTTTTTCTCTAATATTTGCCGTAAAGAAAATATTTGATCAATTGTCGAACGATTCCGTCTAAATCCGCATTGGTAGTCTCCGATAATTTCCTCGGCGTATTCCGTGATTCGACTGGTTAAGATTAAAGTGAATATTTTATAACATACCGGAAGGAGTGAAATTCCTCGATAGTTATTACAATCCGTCCTCGGACCCTTTTTGTGAATCGGAATAAGAATAGATTCTTTCCATTCTTCAGGTAATTTCTCGTTCACCCAGATCTTTTTAACCAACCGATGTATTTTAGAAACTCCAGCTTCCCCGCATGCCTTAATTAGTTCAGTAGGAATATTATCGATTCCCGCTGCTTTATATGATTTTAATTTTCCGATAGCTACTTCAACTTCCTCTTTACTTGGTCCTTCTATTAACGGTTCAGCACTCTGGTACTCAGAAGGAGGACACAGATCATAATTTCCCGTATTTAAAATGTTGTCAAAGTGGTCCTTAAACTTATTCAATATGTCAACCGGATCGGTCAGAATATTGTTATTATCATCCCTAATTTCAGACGTTACGGGCCCTACATATTTACGTGATCTGTTTATACCTTTGTACATGTCTCTTACGTTATTTTCGATTCTATTAGTTTCTATTTCAATTATTTTATTTTTAAGATACTCCCTTTTTTTATTTTTGAGCAATTTTGTCGTTTCGTTCTTTGAGATTCGGAAGTATTCCAGATTGTCTTCGCTAGGATTATTTAGAGCTATTAATTTAGCGGCTTTTCTTTTTTCACACATGTTTAAGCAATCTTCATCAAACCACGGTTTGTTATTCTTATTTTCCTTTTTTCCTAGACACGAGTTACCGACCGCTTTAATGTTATCCCTGATCTCTATCCATAACTTGTCAATATCCTCGTGGTCCTCTTCAGGAAGCTCTAAAGCTTCAAACCTATTCTTAACATCTAGCTCGAATTGGTTTCTAATTGATGGATTTTTTAATTTTTCCAAATTAAAATTCTCAAAATCGAAACGGTTTTCTTTTCTCTTTTTTATATTAAGCTTTTGTCGAAGTTTCGCGATTACTAATTCATGATCCGACCCACATTCTGCTCCGCGATAAGACCGTACATTAATTATACTGCTTTGCCAGCTATGTTGTATCAAGACATGATCGATTTGATTTCGTGTTTGCGAATCCGGTGATGTCCAAGTATATTTATGAATATCCTTGTGTTTAAACGTCGTACTTTTAATTATCAGGTTTTTCGAGATGGCAAAGTTTATCAGACGGATCCCATTATCATTACTATATTCGTGCAAACTTTCTTTACCAATCGTCGGAATATAAACTTCTTCCCTTCCTACCTTTGCGTTCGCGTCACCTACAATTATTTTCATGTAGTTTCGCGGTAGTTTATCATAAACACGTTCGAGTTTATCGTAAAATTCATTTTTGACTTCATCGTCACTGTCTTCGGTCGGACAATGTATGTTTATTAATGCGATTTTAAACCAACGTCCCTGAAATGTAGCTACCGAAATTCTATCACTAAAGAATTGTACGTCCCTCAAAGCGGATAGTAATCTACTCCTAATTAGAAACCCGGTACCCAAACAATGATTCCCGCTTCCTCCGTACCAAATAGTGTACTTTCCTTCCCTCATCGAGCCCTCCCCTGGCCAGCGAACCTCTTGCAGAGCCACGACATCCAAATTGTACCCATTTATCTCATTCGCGACCGATTTTAGCCCCCCTGCTGTGTTTAAAATCCTTACGTTCCACGTACCAATATTTAAATCCCTATATTTCAACTTGCACCATGAATCCCCTAAAGCAGTCCCCACCCGGAGACCCGAACGGGGGACTAGTTTACCTCCGGATAATGAGCGTTTTACCTTAGGGAGATCCATGACTTTTTGTAGTGTTTGGTGAACTTAAGATATGTGAGTAGGGCGTTCAATCCTACGTCACACCCTCCAGCAAGTCTGGTGGGCCCCTACCTCCAGCAAGTCTGGAGGTCCCCTCCCTCCAGCAAGTCTGGAGGGCCCCTCTCATTGTTGGTCAGCGAGTCCATCGGACTTAGCCGGGAGGAACTTCCAAGGAATTTCCACCGACCATCCCCACATCCGCCACCCGTGGGACGCTCCCCATACGCGGTAATGAGCCCGCGCGAGGACACAAATATATATATATATATATATATATATTACACGTTGATTGATTTAAATTTTTATTTATAAATCAGGAACGAATTAAAAATCAAATATAATAATAATTTTGTGAAACAGGATTTTGTGAAAAAAAAAATTTCAAACCCTGCTCAATAAAAAAAATTATATTCAATAAAATGTTTAAACAAGTAGTTCAATGGATGTTTCTAGTGTGAGCGTGAGTAATAAATTTAATTAATTAACTACCGAGTTATTGCTCTAAGCTAATGAAATCATCTGTACGTCAATAAATTTTATTTTATGGATTACAAATCATCAACAAATTGTTTAACTGATTAAGCACCTGTGAACAGAATCACAAGAGGCCATGAATCATCAGATGAAATAGGTATTTACAAAAACAATGTTAGGAATATATTCCATATGTAATATAAAAAATAGGAGGTAATATATATTTTTTTCATTGATCCATATTTGTTTCTGTAAGCGACCTAATCAAAATATTCAAACAAAAATAGTATGTATTCTTTGTAAATTATAACCCACCTGCAGCTACTAAATACAAGCGAAAAAATCCCTAAAAGAGTAATAGTGTCTTGTGATTTTTTTGGTCCACTGACATTTAAGGATTACTTAAATATCATTTTATATAGTTTCTTATTTAGTTTGTTTTATGTATATATATATATATATATATATATATATATATATATATATATATATATTATATATATATATATATATATATATATATATATAATATATATATATATATATATATATATATATATATATATATATATATATGTAAACTCGACATAAAATCCTGTAGCCGCATTACAGTACAATACCCCTCCCCCTTAAATCTTGATAAATAAATAAAGCTTAAATATATTAAGCATACCGGTTTTAAAAAAATATTTTATAACTGGGGTAGGTAATACATAATTTTAGCATAGAAAGGTATAAGTAATATGAAACACTATTTCTTCTCCTGTTACCATTTCATAAAATTTAAAACAAAATAGTGCTGTATTCAATGATAATTATCTTTATAATTGCTTTTTAAAAGTTGTTTTTTATTTTTGTGTATGCCATATTTTTTTCATACTTTTTCAAATTCAATTTTCTCGATAGAGCTATCACTTTCAAATATACTGATTCGCCTACGTCGAAAAATATACTACATGAAAAAATGAAATCTTTATTATTGTATGACTCAAAAAGTATATAATTTATGGTCAATTATACACATAATTTTAAATATTGGACCATTATTAAAGCAGTACAGATACTGCAAATTAAAATTTGTGTACAGTTTTTATTTGAACAAGAATGAAAATTAAATCCTTTCCTTAAAAGCTATTGTCATTAATTTTCCTATTACATTATCATTTGGCCGCTGACTTGATGGTTGAAATTATTCAAACGTATCAACCAGTTAATTTTATTAGTCATAAACTATTTATTTCAAATTCGCTCTTCTCCAACCATCAAACAAGCAAAATTTATCCACTTTAGGTGGGATTATGTGGAACCCATTTATGTACAGGGTGTCCCGTAAGTAGAGGGAAATATTTAAAAACCTAATAAACAATTGCCCGATTCCCACCAGAAAAGTATGAAGTACAAGTTGTGTGATTTTTTAAGTGAGACACGTTTTTTATTTAATAGAAAGCGATAAATACAAAAATATTTAATTCAGGCAATTTACAATTGCATCATAACAAACAAGATCAAATTTATTTTCAACTGAATGTAGATTTTGTCATTGTTGAGACCATTCAAAGAGGACTTTTGAGCGGATGAACTCAGACAAGTTCCGTTTAAAAATAAATTATAAATTATATTATTTGTTTTATCACCTTCATACTGTACTACAGATACTCCACTTTTATAAAAACTTCCTCGTTTAATAAGCTTAAGTCCATATTAATTAAGTTGAAGTTTATTAGACAAAATTTTGAGATTCACCTCAAGTTTTGTGAAAACTTTTGATTTTAGAATAGAATAGAATAGAAAAATAATTTTACTCTGGGACGAAGTCCCTTCAGAATAACAAAAAAGTACAGAAATTAAAATTTTACATCTGGCCAGATAAAAACAAACATAACAAATTAAGATAAAGATAGGTTATTAAAAAAAAAGAAAAGTAAAAAATATTGGTTATACATACTATATACAAAATAAAATAAAAAAATCTATATAAAAAACTCTTGAAACCATACTAAGATACTTAAAACTATGTACAATGTTAAAATATAAATAAACCCTTTTAGAAAAAATAAGAAATACAGAAAAAATAAATGTATATTCTTCTTAACAGTAAAATCTGTTTCTGTTGAAAAAAAAAAGAAAAAAAGAAAGTCGAATCTATAATAAGTATTTAGGTTATGAGCTATATGTGAATATGGTCTTATAGATAATATGTAATTTTACATAAAAGGTTAGCTGGTGCCTGACTGTTTTTGGGACAGGAATTGGAATAGGAGGGTTTTGAATGTAGATAAGGATGAAGAATGTCGAATTTTGATAGGAAGGGAATTCCAGAAACTAACAGAACGTGCAATAAAGGAGTTTTGGAACGAGGCAGATCTGTGAGAAGGAATGTAAAGGTCGGAAGGTCGAGATCTTGTGGAGAGGGAGTGGACTGAGGACTTGAATTGGAGAAGGTTGTAGGCGTAGGAAGGACGATGATTGTTGATGATATGATAGAGGAATGTACCTAGGAAATATTGTCTTCGAATGGAGGGGAAGAGCCACTCTAACTCAGTGTAGTGGTGAGAGACATGGTAGTATAACGGGGCACAGATATAACACGATTTTATATCGTGTTACCTAAAACCAACCATATTTTCAGCATGAATGACTACAATAAATTAATGAAAACCTTTAATTTTTTTTTCATGATCTGGGATCTTTTATAATAAATATAAATTTTATTTATTAAAAAAAATTAATAAATAAAAATCTGTATTCACACAAGCAATATACGTCAGTAAAAAGACAACTCGCCAATTTGTGATTTGATTTCTCTATTTTATAATCATAATAATATCTGCAGCAAATTAATGTCTTTGGAATTAAATACTTATATTATTCTAAAGAGAAAAAACGTCCCAAAATAAAGTTTCCTTTCATACAACGAGAAACTTCATTCAGAGCGTTTATTTTTCATAACAGCTTCTTATTTTTGCTTACGTGGATTGATAATTGAATATATTTGTTGTAAGAAGAAGCTGTTTAATTTGGTCCAATTACGTATTATTAGATCATAATTGGTTAAGTATTTTTTTTCGATGGGATCTGAAATTTAAATTCCTAGAAGTGCACAATTGTTTATGATTATGATTATTCTGTTCACTGAATAAAATATATTAAAACAATAATAACTGTAAGTAGGAAGGCCTAAATTGAAATAGAATTATTGACAAAAATATCTTTATTTCATTCAATGCAGTTTACAACTCTTTCAAATCTAAGAAACATTGAGTTTGTTCTTGAAGCTTTAAAGAAAATGGATCCTCCCCAATTGCTCATCGGTGATTCATTGTATTGATTTTTCCGATTACGTAACTTGAAACGGTTTAGTCATACTTATATATATAAGTTCATGGTTTGAACCTTTTTTTTGAAAAATTTAATCAATTTTATATAGAAACTAACCTTTCGGAAAAGTACTGCAATTACTTACACTACATCATACTTCAACCCTTATCTATGTTATTTGTTTAACTAATATCTACATTTTTTCGGGAAGCTATATTTGTAGGTAACCAACTAATCTAATTCCGGTACTCATTACTCAACAATTCCCAAATTATAGATATTGGTGTATTACTGTTAGTTATCCAGTCATGTCCGTTGAAGATGATTTTTGATTCGGGTCCCTGATGTAAAGAATAGCATATCCATTTTTTTATTAAATAATTTAGTAACTAATAAATCAATTTTTATAGCTTAAAGTTACGAAAAATGGTTTGCCTGAACATATACAAGAATGTGACATTGTGCCCTTCACCTCCGAAATTAAGATTTATTAAAATAAAAAAAATTTAATAAATCAAAGTTATGGAATATTGGCTCCCAGAACAAATAACAAAAAATCTGGTGTGGTGCGCGCATCACACAACTTTTACTTACCATCCTCTTCTTAGCATAAATGAGTATTTTCAGACAAAGGATAAGTGAAAGTAAAAATTATAGACGCTATAATTATTTATATTTCATTTTGGGTATTTTTATTTGTATAAGTTTATATATACAAATTTTAATATTTATATCGGTGTAATCTGTGCAATTAAATATTAAATAATACCAACAATAGCATTTATGAAAACCGCCTATGTATATTTACTTACTTACTTAATCTAGTCGTCTTTATTACCGCTGAGCAGTGTGAGGTCCCTTCTTATAGAGCTTGATCCAAGAATCTCTATCCTGGGCCAGCTGTCTTCTCCTACTCCAGTCCATTCCTCTCCTGTCAAAGGCTTCTTTAATTCCTTCTTCCCATCTTTTTCTTGTGTTCCCTGTGGCCTCCTTCCTCTTTGACCTCGTAGGTAGCCCTGGCAACTCTGTTTTCAGCCATTCGCGAGACATGTCCAAACCACCTAAGTTGGTTTTCTTGGATTATTTCCAGGCCTCAGGTCCAGATTAACTCTTATGGTCGCATTCCTAACGCGATATCTTCTTGTTTTCCCCTCTATTTTCCTTAAATATCGCATTTCCATAGCTTGGATTTGGCTGTTGTGCTTGGAAGTGAGGGTCCAAGACTCGCTTGCTTATGTTAATATAGGGAGGAAGGTATTCTTGAAGATAATCTTCTTAGTGGCCTTTGAGAACTTCCTTTTTGTCCAAGAAGTCTGACTTGAGGGAGTAGAAGCATTTTCCTGCCGTCTTAATTCTTTCTTTTATGTATATCTATATAAAGTTTAATTGTGCAAAAGGAATTAACATGACTCCTTGGTAAGTCCCAGAATAAAGTTATTTTCTATTTCTATTTCTAAGTTTCTTAGAAAAGAAAACTATAGCAATCACATCCATATCAGCCATCGGCATTATTCACCTTATCCAATTTTATTATAATTAAACTGTAATGTAAAGATAATATCTGTGAGCTGCTGATTCTCTGAATTCATCAGAAATTCAAGGCAATTTATTTTATAATTTTCTGAGGACTTTACATGCTCAAAAATAAAAGAATCTATGAAATTTAGTGGAAATAATCGTCGATAGTTTCGATGATGTGGGCAACTAAATATTCAATATAATTATATAAAATTAAATAATAATATAATTAAGTTAATAATATTTACATATAATAAACTATATATTTTTATTTTGTTATTCTATAACGGTAACAAACTCAAAATTTCTTGTAATACCAAAAAAACAGAAATTAAACTATGAAATACAAACGATAAGTATGGATAGATGTACAGACATATTAATCTAATAAAAAATGGAATGATCTATACAGCAATGTATTTACTTATATTTTTTTTATTAACTAAAGCCTAACCACAAGAGCTATATTTTTTTATTAAAAATATGTATTTACATAATCTCGTTACATTACTTTATTAATAACAATAATGTTTTTGAGAACATCCACTTGAGACGCGATGAGTTCTCGGAATACCACCCTATATAAAATTATTACATGTAACGTTTTAAAACGGATTTATCAACAAGCTATAGTTAATGTGAAAACTAAAACTTGACTAAATAACGAACACACTCACTTAGCCCCCACTGGCTTTTAATACAAGGCGCCAAAGGTGGTTGGGAGAGATGTGTTGGGATCTCCTGGAGTCATATGTTTCTCTTCACCAGTTGAGCAATTAGGAACCATGCACTAGGTTTGGTCTCGCATCCTTACCAGGTCGCACCCCCTATATTGGCTTCATTACAGTAATTAGTAAATGAATTGATTCGAATAATTTTATTAATAAAGTAGATTATTGTAAAAAGAACGACTAAATTAAATAAGCCTGGAAGCATACATACCTAAAAATGTACCGAAAAAGATGCTTAAAAATATTATATTAAAAAAAATAATAATCATTTTTTTACCGAAATTAATTTTCATTGATTTTAAACACAGTGAATGAATTGTTTTATAAGGCTAATTTTCTTATTTTTGTAGCAGTTCAGTAATCATTTTTTCAACAAGTTACTCATTAAATTGCAATAGTGAGTAAGATAAGAACTTCAAATCACTGTAATCAAAGCAAACAATATGTCTCTATATAAACTTACCAAGATATTCTAGTTCTTTGCAACTTATAATTCAAAGCATAGATAAGTACCAACTGTCTTTTACTTCATTATTTTATTAATAAATATGAGAATAGCCTAACCAAAATAGGTGGTTATTGAAGAAAGCATAATTCTTCTGCTGAATATAAAAATTTTAAGGGAAACATTTTTATTTTATGCAAATAATTATATCTTAAAATGAGTAAATACTATCATCATTTTATGTTTTGTAAAATTCAACATGAAGGATATGTTTTATCGCAATGAAAACGTAATCTGCCTACTCGACATTTATAACAGATTTTTTAAATATTAATTTTCCCGATTGCGCCATGAGAGGCACAGAGGTTTATGTATGAAATCTAGTTGATAATTTTTTTAATAGTAAATGTTTATAGATAAATTCACAAAAATTTCCAGATTATTTCAAATTTACTTGAAAAAAACTACTCAAACGAATGTGGATAATTCCTTAAAAGTAATGAAGATGTTGATCCGATTCGTTTTAAATTGAAATTTATCATGAAAGTTACGCTAAAGACCATGATACGAGTTTATAATGACCATACGTAATTTTAAACATTACCAGTATTAAAAATAATGATGTCAATATTATTCATAGAGTATTATAACAAAATGAATTTTTGAATAGAAATTTATTTTTGTTTTTTTTAAAAGGATATTATAATATGTTATGTTGTTATATATAAGTATATAGTTGGGCACAATATCACCTAAGCTAATTGTAGATTGGATTCCGAAAATTTCCGAGTGTGAATATTTAATGGAAATTAATAAGGTTACATAAAAATATTAAACCTAACATAATTACAACCCTTTAAGGTATATATTCACAAGATTCATTCCGAAAAACAAGCGTTCTCACCGAAACAATTACAACTATAAGGATTATCAGTCGTTATTAAAATCGTTACTGCTTTAATCACTACTGCTTTAGGAATCCCGCTAGCTACGCTCGCTCAGCAGATAAACAAAGCCCCAAAGAGGTCATTTTCAGTTGAGATCGGTACTTACCAACCTTAGGTCCACTGGTAACAATCACTGTACTTTCTGAGCTGCAATGTCGTTATCCAAATTAAAATATCAATAACAACGTTTACAGCTTTCCTCTACGAGGTTTTTCCTTTAGTTTTTTAATTTCATGTTATTTTAAATCGTAAAAATATCGATCTTTCCCTTTCGATATATTTAGACTGTAAGTATCATCTTCCGTCATGATTGATGTCAGATTTTTTCCGGATAATAGTGGAATATGCCTTGCATTGTCCTTTTTTAATGACAAATGCACACTCCTGTCAGAGAGGGTAATACATAAATCATTATGAGACATGAGGGAAGAGTGATTTTGAAAAAATCAGGAGAATCGAGGAAAATTGGTGCGTAAAGGAGAGAAATGAGTGTTATTTTCATTGGTGGCTCCTCCCAGGAAGATAATTGCATAATAGTGAATCATTTCCGTAAAACATTGAGCAAGTTCCTAAACTGGATGCTAACTTCATCAAGCGATTGAATCATTGAATTGTGCTGAGCTTAGGAACGACCTGATGGATTCCAGCAGAAGGTTGCCTATCCTGTAAGGGAGCAAAACAACTAAATAATAAAAAATTGAAAGCAAAAATATCTAACGAATAGTTGAATTTCAAAACAGACATAAATATAGATTAAAAGTAAATGAATACAGATACATAAAGTAAACTGAGAAATAACACTGAAGTTATTTATGATCCAGCGGATCCATCGACCAGAAAAGCTGACGAAACATTGATCCAACCGTTGATTAAAGGAACGTAGTTTTTAAACCCATCGATGAATTCTATTAGTGGATTTAAGAATGGTCTGATAGATTTCTGATGTCATTGATGAGCTTAGAAATAGATGGGTTTAGAAACTCACAGTATCTCATACATAAATATTTAATCAAAATATCATTAATGTATTAAGATTTATCAATGCCTTATTATCACTGTAACTATTTCCTGAAGTATCGTAAAATTGTTTAAATATTAATTAATTATTAATTATGAACGTCTTCAATTACTGCAAAGCAGAGGTGATAACAAATAAAAACAATATTTTTTTAATCTTATACTTTTTTTTTTTCTATCTATTTCTCGCCTCTACCCTCAAGGGTCATTGGCGTTTTACTATGATTTATACTCTTTTGTAACAAAGTATTGACTGTTTCTTCAGTATCTTGAAGGATTTCTTTTAATGTTCTGGCTAAGCCTGTTTTTTGTCTATAACTTTCAAATTTAGGACATTCTTCCAGTATGTGTTTTACTGTTTGTGAAACGTTATTACATTTTTCACATGTGGGAGCTTCGAAACCTTATACTTATATTTTAATTTTTATTATTCTTTTTAATTATATTTTAATCAGAACATTGTCAATATCATTAATTGTTTTATATTTAATTGAAATCATTCTAACTAACCTTTATTCCATAATATAAAGATTATATTATATTATATAAAGATTACAGATAAGTGATAGTGAAATCCACGAAGACTTGTTTCTTCTCTCAGTGCCCCAAAAAATAAACATTAAAAAAAACAATAAATACTCTTACAAGTAGTCACCACAACTGAAGTTTATACAAAATTTAATTTTATATTATATAAAGCTTAGAACATCAATTACGATTTATTGCGTGAAAAAATGAATTAAAATGAGTTGAACAAGGCTTTTACTTTGTCATTATTCTTATCAGAAACATATAACAGAAATTTACCTCTCCAACGTTGGAATGTTCTAGATAATGAAATTCATAATATGAAATGTAAATAAACAACAAATCAGCAATGAGCAACAAGAAGATGGATATTAATCACAGTATATTGTCATCGCTATATTAAACAAAAGTCGCCTCTGAGTTAGGCACCAGGTCCAAGTAATTTGAAACTGGATTGAATCATTTACATTTCTGAGAGTCAAAAAGTATCAGATGTTTGTTAAAAGTACCTAAATATTTCTTAGTATTTTAAGTGCCTGATAAGTGAAAACAACAGATATGATAGGGAGAAAAATATATTGAAGAGATAAAAAAATAATTATTACTTTTTTTTATTGAAGAAGGCTGTTTTGTAATTTGCAATTGTTATTGTTAAAGGTTATTAAATAAAAGATTTTTTTTTATTTTTGATGAAATTCCTATTGCTGATTATTTATCCTCTTTGGCATGGAAGTATTGTTATTCGACAAAATAATATATTATAATCAAAAAAGTCTATCGAGGAAAAATTATTGGTTAAAATTCATAACTAATATTGATCATGTTGAAGTAAACTTGTACAAAATAAGGTATATTGGAAAGTATTCCATCACTCTAACAGTTAAGCAATATGGCCCTTCCATTCATAAACTTATACCAGTATTATGCGCGCTGAGACCTATTATATTTGTACAGAAGATCATTTGTAATTTTCTTACATAGAACTACATATGCGGAATACAGAGATATATAAAATAATTTAAATCTAACTGTGACTATGACGCAATTTGATAAATTTTATATTTTAGTAAAAATCTAAGCGATGTGTGATTTGCATCTCTTGGCAACTAGCATATTATTGCTAGAATTATAGTGTCGCTTGTGTTATCCTAAACGCAAGTCTGGAAATGTTCCAATTGTATTTGTTAGTCCGCTTCGGAAGATTTTTTTTTATTTTAATGAAATATATAACTGTATTACATAGAAAATACAACAAGTAAATGTAACATTGGTAACATGACATGTACAACATGAAGAGAAACTTCCCATTGGTAGAACTCAAATTAAAGTTCTATTTTAGAAGGTCCCGAGGCCATCTTCTTTTCAGACGCCTCGGAGGGTTATCAGGTATCGAGGAGGAAGCAAGCTTTGAAACGAGAGGATTCGGATGGTTCTGCAGTTTGTCATGGAAGGATAGGTATCTGGATTGGGCCAAATCGGAAACATATGGAACATTAAGGTCTTTATGGATGATTTTATTTGTGACAAAGTAAGGAGCGTTGAGGATTTTACGAAGGATTTTGGCTTGTAAGGATTGGATACGAGAGGAATTCGATGGTTTAGTGGAGCCCCAAAACTCAATTCCGTAGGTCGAAATAGGTCTTATTATTTTCATATATATGGGTCGTTTGTAATTGATTGAAAGCTTAGAGTGTTTGTCTAGTAAGTGCTGCAGTAGTCGAAAACATCGGGCGGTTTCTAGTCGTTTCAGTCCGGTATGGGGGTGCGGAAGATTAAAAATATGAATATTGCCATCTCGATTCGCCATTTTATTAGGTCAAAGTATTGCTATCACATAGAATATTAAATCACTTTTACTATAGCTTTATTCAGATTTTAAGAATAGAAATTGGGATTCGTCATGTATCCATGAATTCCCTTTCAGTAGACACCTCATTTGTTAAAACACATCGCTTCTGAGAAGAAGAAAAAGTATCTTACGAATGGATTGAAATTTCGATAGTGCTGCAAGAGCAGTGTCTAATTTCTTATTTGAAATCTTTAATATATTCATAAGACCTTAGAAATATTTAATAATTTACATCCTATGTTAAATAAGTAAGGCTTAAAGTTGCTTTGCCAATAGATAATATAACAATAATAATAATATTCGGGGCAGGATATCAGTGACAGGGCAGGACTTCAGAGGGAGTCTTGAGCAGACTAAAAAAAAAATAGTAATAATAATAAGGCTTTGAGAATCCGAAGGTTTGATGCCAATATCACCAATCGATGTCCACATTCTTTCAACCACCGAGCGCCGTTTAGACCCAACCCCGCCAGATCAGACTCCGATGAAGTCAGTAAAGAGAAATAAAGTAAAGGAAACAACTAATTCAAATGTTAGGGAAGTTTCTGAGAGAAATTTTTTAAGGTGAGTAATACAAGGCTAATACTCAATTATAGAGTTTTAATCCTCTAACTGTAGAGGTGGGCCAAACTTTAAAATCTACTAAGCCATTCAGAAATGTTGACGAAATTCACCCAAACCATTGCCATTATAGGATTCAAATTTACATACATTGTGAGTAATTGTATAAAGAGCAATTCAGTTCCCAGGAATCCTAGAACATTTAGCCTTGTATTACTCATCTTACAAATATTTCCCAGGTGAAATGAGAAACTCCCCTCTTCCCTTTGAATTTGTTGTTTCCTTTACTGGATCTCTCTTGAAATGAAATGAAAATATTTTTTTATTATTCTGGGACTGTTTTTTCTTTAAAAAAATGTGTAATTAAATGCCAGTGTGACCATACATAAATTAAATATTTACAAAATAATAGTTGATTAAAAATAAAAATACAGAAAGAGAATGAATGTTAGTTTTATATATATAGATATAACTAACATCGGAAACTATAATAACATAAGTAAACAAGGAATAGTCTCTAGAGTTACTTAAAGAGTTATTTTAGATACATTTCATAAAACAGTCTGATTGAGAAAGGAGCAGGTATTTAAAGAGGAGAAGTTTAAAAGAGGAAACTGATTGTACATTCCTAATATCAGGAGGGATAGAATTCCAGACGGAAACAGCTTGGATTACTAAGGATTTGTCAAACTCAGTAATTCGGTGAGGAGGAGGATAGAGGTCGAAAGTACGAGATCTAGTGGGACGGCATTGAATGGAGTATTTAAATTTAATGTTGTAAAAAAATACAGGACGGTTGAAAGAATTTACATGACTTATCGGCTACTGTTTGTAGCCAAAATTTAGAAGAATGAAATAAATAATTTATAGGTAAAACAACTTTGAACTTACTTTATTTAATATAGGGAGTTTTTATTCTAATCTCAAAAGACTTATGAGCACATTTAAAATTATAAATTAGACATTGTTCTTGAAGTTTTATCGAAGTTTCTATCTGCGCAACGTATTCAAGCTGCAATGTTTCTTATATGGGCTGGCAAGTTTTTCAGTAATAATATAGAAATAAAATATTTTGTTGGCTCCCAAGAGTGAAGGATTTTAACGAACTGGTACCAGAAGATTCGTAAGTCCCTTTACCTAGGGCATTTAATTCTGGCATTGATCCCCCGCCCTCTTTTGACCCAGGAAAAATCCCATATAGACGAAAAGACGAAGTGTAGATAACAGAAAAGAAAATATGTATCAAACATATTATGTAAAGGTATTACATAATTGTAATATAATATATGTAACGTTATCTGTACGTTATTTTAACGTGACTTCAGAAGTTAAAAAAACTAAATTGTTTAGGGCAGGTCGGGCGTTTTCGACCAGTCCGGGACAGAGAGTGACTCAGGCTGCCCCTCCCTTCCCCTCCGTTTTCGTAGGGCCTCCTAGACCAGATATAACATAAAGCAAAAGCCTAAAGATGAACGCCTATGAGAACTGCCATGGTACTATTAATTTAATACAAATTCAAAATGTTTAATTTGGAACTTTAATAAAAATTATTAAGGCACTATTCCTTAATTAGGTGCAGGTTGGTATGAACTCTGTATTAAGCCGGAAAGATTTTTTATCTCAGAAAGAATCAATAGCTGTGTCATTAAAGAAATGACCATAGAAAGGTATAGAAAATTGACTGAAATGGAAACGTGCTTGGGAATATCCAACATCCCAGGAGTCATCATCTCTGAAGTATACTACGGAGTATAGTGGGTAAGGAAAAATTGCGCAATTTAAACATATCATGCGTATGAATCATTTAAGATACTTCAAACAACGGGGTTCTACATGGCTCAATTACTCTTATTTATGTTCTTTCAAATTTGTGATTTTTTTTTTAATTTGCCCTGAAATGCAAAGCTCTAGTCTCTTCATGCAATACATTTGAAATGATGTTCTTGTAAACTTCATAAATAAACCTTTGATTACATTATTCATAAAATGTAATAAATTATATTGGTTTGAGAAAAAATTATAGGAGATAATTAAAAATTTATTATTTATTTATTATTCTCAATTTGTTTGTTTTTAAAAATTAAAATTTTAATTTACTTTTAACGATCAATAAATTAATATATATTATTGAATCATGCTGAAACAGGTATTTAATAAAAGTATTCTAGAGAGAGAGAGAATCACGTTATTATCCCAAAATAAATAAAATGGTGCTGCCCAATTACATTGGGTTGCTAACAACACAGCATACTTATTAATCACTACAGACGATATTTAAAATTAATATCACTTATTCATATGAAATAAACCATACTTAATTAAGTTCAACATTAATTTTAACTATAACCAAAAGAAGAATGGGAATAAAAGCGGAAGAGAGACTGGATTCTTGTTTCCGAAAGCGTCATTGTAGATGCATTGTCTACAGTTTTTCCTCGTCCATCATTCTGAACATTGGATTTTCGGTTAGTCACCTGGCCAGTAGAAAACATTTAGGCACAGACTGAGGACTGCTTCCATCGATGTTTGTCTCTGCACTTTTAGAGGGAAATGCAGAATTCAGATGCTAGAGTTTCTCTTTCTCAAGCGCGTCACTGACATTGAAAGACAGTGGATGTTAAGCGAGGAAGATATTGCTATAGGAAATCAGGAAACAATGAAATCAGTAATGTGGCAAGATGCCCCATTCTTTATAGGAATGGATACAAGAAATTGTTAAGGCCATGTAATATTTCAAACACAACTATTCCCTAACAATATTGATTAGTTTTGACCCCAAAGTTTTAAAATTGATCATGAAAATTATAAGAAAAAAATAGCTTAAATAAAAAACAATAAAGGAATCAAGGATGGACAAGGAACCTCAACGATGAATGCTTTTACCAGCATTTTATGTTAATCTATGTTAAGTCTGGCATGCAGGTTTGCTCGGTGCAAAATTGCTTGATCTCGGTCAATTCCTGTTCTCTGCATATTTCCTATCTCTCAGATATAACTTTCAAAGTTTTAACTCTGCCTATTCATCTCTCTTTTCCCAGTCTGCTGGTGTTCTTCAAGGAAGCATCTTAGGTCCCATCATTTACACAGTTTATACAGCTGATATCCAAACCCATCCTTCTACCATCCTTTCTATGCTGATCACAAATGTGTATTATCTGTCATTAATGAACCAATAGATGCATCCCTGTTGAACAGACCCGTTACTTAGGACTCCTTGACTATCGTCTTACTTCGAATCCCCATACTAGACTAGACTGAAAAGACAAGAAACTGCTAATAAATTCCGACTACCAGGACTTCACAAACACTCTAAACTTCTAATATTAAAAAAAAAAATCTTATACAATCATGCAATATACCATCATCAGGCCCATTTGGACCTATGGAATTGAGCTTTTGAGCTCCACTATATCATACAATTTTCCCGTAGCCAATCTTCACAACCCAAAATCCTCCGTAAAATCCTTAATGATTCTTATTATGTCACAAATAAAATTATTCGTAAAGACCTCAACAATCCCTTTGTTGAAGAATTGGTCGAAATTAGATATTTCAAAAAAAGAAGATGGCCAAGAGAGGTCCTAAATTAATTTAATCATTGACACGTACTTCAACACCAACTTTTCGACACCAAAAGGGTGATTTCATCACAAATTTTTGTATTATTTTAGTATATGTACTTGTTGTATATATATATAGAGAGTTGGAAATATCAATAAATTAATTTTTAAAAACGTCGTTGTCTACATATATAGACAAAAACAAATAAATGAAAGCATTTAGTAACATAAATTTATGATCTGCGGACAAATCTCTCCAAGAAATTAACGCTATTTTTCCCGAGGAAAAAATAAATTAATAGAAACCACAACAGCAAATATGAATAACATATACCATATATGATGTTCATAAAGTATCGCAAAACGAATCATAACTGAAGCTAAGCTCAGTGAACAGATGGTGATGTAATATGAAAATAAATAAATGTGGTATATTATGAGAGGAGGAATTATTTACTTTATTTTTTAAACCTTCTATATTATATTGTAAATATTTCAAGTTATATGCAATATTATAACAAATATGAAATTTCTCTGCCAATAGTATCGTTTTAATGAAAGTACTTATTTTTGTAACTTTTATGTCAGAATTCATATATTTTAAAAAAAATTTAATGTGTGTACTCTAGACCACACGATAGAAGTGAAAACATCAACAAGAGGAGATTAATAATATGGAATATATATTATAAATAATAGCTCATTAGAAAGAGGATGAAATGCTGAACATTTCCATCTGTTACAGTATGCAGGTCCGAGTTTTAGTTTCTGAAATATTTGAATACATATGCTCAACTAAACTCGTTATCATTTGTCTTCGACACTATCTTTTTTCCTTGTTGCCTCTCTAACACGGTGTTGGGTAAAGATACAATTTTGAATAATTTCTCATTACAAAGAACATGAAATTCTGATCATTTTCATCGCTACAGTATATGAAGGTCCGATTATTAGTTGCTGAGATATTTTAATTCATATCTTCGAGAAAACTTGTTATGTTTGATTTTCGACACTATTGCTTCCTCAATACCAAAGGTAGGGAAGTATTGTATTCGTGCGAGAGATTAAAAAAAATGTGCTCAGAATCGAAAATATCCACTCGCGTTTTAAGTTTCAGACATCAAGGATCAAATTTGGTTCGGTGTCTGTCTGTAGTCAAATCGATGTAACGGGCATATCACCTACTATCGTTTATCTGATTTTCTTGAAATTTTCAAGAATTGAGCGAGTTGGTGTCTAGATGGTCCCATATCAATTTTATTATATTCTAACCAGCAATTCCGTTTACGCAGGCGCAAACGCTTTTTTGCAGATATGCCATATTTCAGAAACTGCTATTGCGATTTGGCTCCAAGTTGGATAAAAAATAGTTATTTGTGAAAAAATAATGTAGGGCCAATTTTGTTGAATTCTGTCCATTTCTTTCTCTTATATATGCTCAAATGTGTTTTCCTTGATATATCTCTAAAACCGCAAGTTCGATTTGGAGTAAATTTAGGGATTGGTGAACGTAAAATGAAATAGGCATCAATTTTATCAAATTCTATCTAATATTTATTTATTTATTATTAACGAAAAAAATATGTAAAAAAAAAAAATGCTTCCGCTTTCAGATCAGAAAATGTGTTATTTGATAGACCCAAACTTGGAGGAAATTTGGAGAACAGTATAGAAATTACTTAGCACTTAGTATCAATTTCATTGAATTCCATTTAGTAATTAAAATTAATATAAATAATTGTTAACAATATAATGGTTGAGAGATGGGGAAGGCACTGATCATATGGAGTGGGAATAAGGTCATTACATTATTGTTATGGGGTTCTAAAATTTTAGGTTTTATTAAAAAAAATAATTTATACAATACTGTTTGGTCGATTCCAAACGTTACTGGTACGACACTTATTGCCGGTAATTAAATTTGGTAATTTTCAGTGAATATAAAGTAATATTTACTCTTAATTTGTAAAAAAAAAAAAAAAAGTCTTATTTGTGATTGTGTTTATTTCCATTGAAGTTCAACGAGTTCGTCGTCGTCTCGATTTTCTCCTTAAATATTAAAATTGTGTCAACTTCACTCATATTTTTATATTTCCGCTTAATTAGTTTTGTTCTGACTGAAGAAAATTATTGGTCTCGTTAACTCCGAACAAACAAAAAGTTGAATTTTTCCTATGGATTTTTTGTTCCATTTATTTTACGAGAGAAAATTAGTATATATCACTATTGATAGTGCAAAGGTCGTATATAAAAGTTTTCAAATTTTATTCTATTTTTGAGATTATGTAGTCTGCAATTGATATAAGTAGTCTACTACTATGAAAAATAAGGAGAGTAATAAAATTATACTTATAAATCATAAAGAAATAATTAGTTTTTATGCTCTCCTGTAAAACATTCAATTTTTGCACACGTCATTTGCACTAACAGTATTTTTTTTTTTTTTGTTCTCCCCTTCCTCGCCTTTAAGGCTATAGGGGGTTCTCCCAGGCCAGGGGATGCGAACTCGGAACTATTTTTCATCGTTGTCTCATTTGTCAGGTTGCCGGGCAACGGCGGTGCTGTGCACACTCGTTAGCCCATTCGGCCACCCCGCCCACATGCACTAACAGTAGCGAGATATATATATTCAGTATGCACTGATTTTTTTTTTAAATTACCAATTATCAAATATGCAATCTGCAAATGCGGAACTTTTTCCCATTTTAGGATTTGCTGATAAACAGTGGATATCAAGCTGGTATATGTTGAAGAATTATAGAATTTCAGAAAACTGCTTCTTCCAGAGATTTTATTCTCATAAGAAAATTTTTAGACCTTTTAATATAGATATTTTTTAGCAACTGAAAATGGTGAGGAAGCTATACTGACCTTATTTGACAGACGTTTTTTTTTTCCTTTTCGCCTCTCTAACACAGCGTCGCGTTACCATACAATTTTTAATTTTCTTTTCGATTTATAGTTTCTGAGATAATTTAATCCATATTCAAAATCTCTTCAATTAGTCGACTCCAGCCGACTTTACCCGAGCGTTACATATCGGAGATCTGACGGCTCAATCTAATTCATTCTCTACAAAAAAAGTGCAAAACGCGCTTACTGAAGTTTTGACTTCAATAAATATATATTTTAATACAGCAACTCTGTGTCTCTCATACTGCAACAGTGTGTGGGCCGCATAATCGTTATTTTGTCTGCAAAAAAACAATATATGTATGTATCTACATTAAGATGTAGTTCTTATAAAAGTTTATGAACCATGTGTAATGAAATATCATGGAATATATGTAATTTATAAAAAAAATGCTAAAGTTATGTTTATTAATTAATGCTCAGTAAGATTCCAGCACTGAAAAACTTTGGCATAAAAGATCTAGATTTAATATTTTGTTTAAGAGAAGACAAAGAACGAATCCCAAAAGGGAACGCTCTAGAATATCCTTATCTGAAAAATTCCCCGTTTGCTCGCTTATCTGACGAAGTTGTTGACCTTCGTTGAAGTGTGAAGTAACTGGTGTCTAACCGACTTGTTATCATCAACCTGGGCATTACAGAAGATAGATCACAAAATTAAAAAACTTCAAAATCGTAGTTTGTAAACCTTCAAGAATTTTCGAAAAAAAAAGAAAGTATTTTATATCATTTAATAATATTAAAACAAAATTTGTCTGTAATCTTATAAAATTATTTAATACCGTGATCATGATTATTCTTTGTTTACAATATCAGAATAAGAAAATAATAAAAGATGAATTAATTTATGTAGCTAATCAAATTTAAGAATATAGAGAAAAACAAGGATCATTAAAATCAGAAATAATAAATAACAGTGAAAGTAAAGCAGTAATGGGTTCAAGATTTAATTTTTAAAGGCTTTATTTTATTTTTACAACGGTAGTTACTGTGGAAGAAAAAGATGGAAACTTTAAGAAATGATGATCTTATGGGTCTTGGAGGTCTTTTAAGAAAAAAAATATAGATAAGAATAATAACGCTTTCTAGGGATAAATTTATGAGATATGTGGCTGTATTTAGTATAAACTACAGACTTTATAATTTAAAAAGAGAACAGATTATGATTGCTGAAGTATTTATCTCAGATCAATCATAGGAATAGGTATAAACAAGTAGAAAAAAAAATAATTTTATATTTTTTTTGTGGGGAGGGAGAGGGGAAGTATTCCCTCCCCCTCCTCTCTCCAAATTTATTCCCTCCCCCGTGGATTCGCCAGTAAAGAAACAAAATTAAAGTATAGCAAATTTGGCAATTAAAATGAAATGAATTACACACTTAATAGCTACTTCATGATAAAGAAGGAAGATCAGTGAGTCTATTAAGTACTCATGTACTTATTATTTCAAACTATTACCCCTGTTCCAGCAAAACAATGCAGTAAACGAGGTCAAGTACGTTCCTCTTCTATTACAATTTTGAGGAGCTAAATCTAGTTTATCAGCTTGCCGGCAGCCAAACATATCCAAAACAAATATAATCTAATCTCTTTTATTGAATTCACTTTGTGTTTGTCAATACGTCTGTAGTTTGATAGTGATAGTGGTTCGTAAATCCAGCGCTGAACACATCGATGGCATCGGTCCCATCTTTAAACTGGGCGAAATGATGGAGTCCATGGATCAAATTAGGATACTACTCTCATTTTAAGAGACTATTTGAGTGTGAATCATTAGATTGTATATCATTCTAAGTGAAACAATACTTGTTTGCCATATCAAAGCCACTGCTTCATAAAATGGCAGCCACTTAAAAAAGACGTCCAAAATTATCAAAAAAATTACCGTTATCGCAGGATTAATGAATCTTTCTATTAAAAGGTTTCGTTATTAAACAGTAGAATATTTCAAAGCCGCTTGTATCATTTGGCAGACTAAATTTCAAAAATTGAAATATTTAAAAAAGTTATGATTTGTTTAGGGAAGAAATAACGATGTCTGTTTTTGTTTTTTTTTAGGCCGCAGCAAACCTGCTTGCAAAAACAAATTCAAGTAGTGCAATTTGGGGCGCGCAAAAGTACCAATTTCAGGACGCTTAAAAAAATTATTGCGTAAAATTACCTATTTGGTTTAAAAAAACCAAATGACTCGGGCAATAAAATTGATGTCATTGAACGCATCTATTGGTTGCTTATAACTATTATCAGTTACACCATTAAATTCATGCCTATCGTTACGTTAAGAAATGATGATGATGTATTTATATATTAATCAACAGTTAAATGATAATGTATATATATTAATCAGGCACTTTATATTGTCAAGTTCAGCTTTCTCTTTTCTGAACAGAAACACAAGACTTATTTTAATGAAGAATTTAATATATTTTTCTTTCTTTTTGTTTCTTTATTGTTTTCTTAAAAGTGTATAATGGGCTATCAATGCAAATAGCTTTAAGTGTTTTTTCATACTGTTAATTGTTTTGTATATAGCACTAGCTGATCCAGGAATTAATTTTGGGGGGGGGCTTCAGCCCGGAAGCTTTTTTTTTTTCATATATACAACGATAATTTCTTTGGAAAAAAGAAAGATTCCAACTACCTAAATGAAATGGTGTTTAAGTGATTCTTGAAGTCATATTAAATGTAATTGAACGAGCAACAATAGTTTAAGACATAATTTTTTTATGTTTTTTACCATAAAACTTGGTTATATTTTACCATTTTGGGGAGGGCTTCAGCCCGAAAGCCCCCTCCCCCCCCGTAAATCCGCCTGTGGTATATAGTTTCGTTTGTTTTGTATATAGAATGTTTACCTTATATTTTCTTTCCATTGTTTCTTTTTTTTTTTACTTTATTTAGGCCAGATGTAATCTTTTAATCTTGTTCTATTTTGTTATCCTCAAGAGACTTTGTCCCAGAATAAAGTTATTTTCTATCTATCTATCTATATATCTAAATTTTACTGGTTGACTGTGAGACAATAATTGCAATTTACAGAGTCAAAATTCTCCCATTTGAGGGGGTTGGGAATCGTACTATGTGATTTTTCCTTAATTGAAGTAATAGGTCATTGCTTTGTAATAACTGAACACAACCACAATAAATGTGTAATGGAGACGGCATTCGGATATCGAATGCGAGAAAAGAGAAAGTTTGGGTGGTGGTCCGGTCTCGTCTCTTATTCTTTAATTCAATCAAATATTTAAAATAAAGTACTGAAAACGCTCCCAAAGCCTCTCAGCTGACCATCGATATAGTCCAAAAGTTTTGAATATAAAAAAAATATAAATAGAAAAAATATAACTAAATCGATATGGAGTTCCACGGTAAATAAAAATATTCTTTTTATTATATGTCCGTAAAATAATAAAATATTGCTTTAATATGTTCATCTGCCGTGACAAGCAGATAACAGGTTATTTGAGGACTTGTGTAACTTCTCACATTATCGCATCCTTCTAAAACAATACGAGATTTGCAAACTATATACTGTAAAATGGGAAAATTTACCAATGGAATAACGTTAATCCAAAACTATAATAACTTTTTAGATGAAATAACTAAAAACTAATGAAGTAACTTTGACTAGAAATAAGTATTCCCATATATGGAGAAGTGAAAGTAAATATTATAGACGTATTAACACATAAATATCAAACAAATAATTGCCATTTGTTTTTCCCCACCCATCTAACCTATTAACTTTATAGGTTTTTTGGCACTGTCCATTTTCGATGTGGCCTTAAAGGCATATAATGATAGTCAGGAGAGGGTCACGCAACCTCACCTTGCTGCGGACCTTGGTCTCTATGATAAAGCGGCTATTCATCCATACCTCCATTCCTTGGGGCCAATTTGGCAGTATTCTTTCCACCGACTCACTCAAGTTCAAGAACAATGACACATTGCTCTATATCCATAGGTAATGGCTGTTCGGAATCAACAGGCAGACGAATACCAATATTTCTTTCCCTGAAACAGACCGTCCATAGAACAAACCTCTGGGGAGAATCTGTTATCGTAGAAAACCTCATCACGATTCTCGACTAATTAACTACATGGAGGAGGATCATCACTATTGTGCCATGCAACCACACACGACATAGCTTAACGTCGATTACCTATTACAAGCGCAAACTTGTTATACGTCATTTCAGTTTCATGTGGCTTTTTATTATTTAGATAGGCTGTTCACATAACGCACGTTTGTATGAACGTTGTGTAATACGCGCACCATATCAGATTTTTTTAATTGTTGAAGATAAAACGCTTTTTATTTAATTGGGTAACTTTGCATCATGTGGGGATACATTAATCCCAAATTAGAATCCTTTCCTTCTTTCCAATTTCCAATTACAGCTTTCTCTTTCAGAGTATCGTCTTCTTATAATATCAAATTAACTTCTGGTTAAAAAGAAAAAACCTCTCCAAGTATGTCACTCCAATAAATTTTGCTTACGCCATCAAAAAAGTAGAACTTATTTTGGAGTAATGTTATACCATAGGGTGTGAATTTCCGGTTTTACGATACATAGTTTTAAAAAATCATAATTATTTTACTTTATTTTTTAAATGAATGTAACTGCGTGGTCACTTGCTCATGCAATGCAGTAATGTTGAGTATTTTATAAAAAAATATGCCAAATAGCTCTTTGGAATAATTCAAGTTACGGACTATTGAAGCGCTACCCACGTTCATAGGCTTATGTCAAAACATTGAACAGGATTGTTTTGTTAATGTGTTTCCTTGTCATGATTATATGTTGAAGGTATGTTTTTTTGATTTTTCTTCAAATTTTCAAAACTGCTTTTTAAGATTTTAGTGATTCTTTAATGATGAATTCATGTTATTATTTAGATACAAATGAATCAATAACAGCTGGTTATGATATGATAAAAAACCTTTCTACATTTAATCATTGTTATCTTTGAATTCCACTATTGCCCCTACTATTTTTATTTTCTAACGTTCTTGATGTTTCTAATACAAAATATTCATCATTCTATTAGGTTAATTTGTACTAATTCTTAAAAACACCTACATTTCAGTATTTCGAAATTTTTTATTCTATACATAATAGTATGGCCTTTGTTTTGGCTTATGATGATTGAATCAATTTGTTTTTATTAATTGATAATAGGAAGTGATGTAAAGGTTTATTGGTTTATCAATAATTCATCTTTTATTTTTGTTCTCTAAAGCTAGCAAATTTAAGCTATGAGCTATTACACCCATTTAACTTTCTCATCCTCCCTTTTGAATAAATCATATTTATATTTGTTAAATTTATAAATACATCAATTATATCATATTCATTATGTCTTATCTGTTATTCCATTCTTAAAGTTATTCATTAAGGTTAATCAAAACAATCTTTTAAAAACATAAAATGCAGGGAAAAATTTCACGTCTGATTTTTAATCAAAATTTTTTTCAATAAGAACACTGTAGAAATATATTAAATATTAATGGAAATATTCTAGAAATGTAATGATTTTATCATAGTTTATTATTCCTATTAATTTGATTTATTCATATTTCATCTTCTTAATGAATATTATCATGTTTGTTAAAATAATAGTATATAATACAATGAAGGACTGGCTATTATGTTTTTAGATGAAAATTTTACCAACATGTTATAATGATTTTATCGTGTGTCATGACGTGTTATTTTTACCAATAACATAATGCCTCTTAATCCATTATTCAGTTTACATTTCTTTCCAAAAAATTTGACAGTTTACTCTAGCTTTAAAAACTAAAGGTTCATATAAATAATGTACACCCCCCAGAGCAACTTCTTTTAAAGTGGACATTTATCAAACAACTCGTTGGATAGACAGATTCTGATCCCTTATTTCCCGATGTGAAAGGAGACCAAAATGAGGTTTCGGTTGGAGATTAAATGAGAATTGGGCATAAAATGTTTTCATTATTTTGTGACTATTAATCACTAAGTTTTTAAATTACTTATAAAACAAGTTTATCTAATGTAAAATATACATATTCTGAAAAATGCTCAAAACTCAAATATTTGCTGTAATATACTCGTCAAACAAATAATTTATTTGATTCTGTATTTATAAATACTACATTTGAAATATTTTCCAGGTGTGGTTTGAAATTGAAAATGAGTTCCCAAAATTATGGATTAGAAATGGAAACATTTCTATACAGATACGAATAAAACACCTTATGTTGGATTTTGGCCAATAGTTAATTGATTTTGTCATTCATGATTTTTGTCATACTTACATCTATTGTTAAAACTGGCAATAATGAAATATATTGTTTAATGTAAAAATTAAATTAAATCTAATTTTTACATTTAACATTATTTTTATTATCACCAGTTATAAATACACAGCAAAGTTGTCTTATTTATGAATAAAAAAATTAGGACCTTTGTTCACAAACTACTAGAATCATTTTTCCCCCCAAAAAATAGACAATTGTCAATTTTTGTTTCAATAATTTTGTCAATCATCACTTTCAAAGACAAAGTCAACCAACTTTGAAAATTATGTAGTTATCCCATGCTTCATAGGATTGATAAACAGTGTTAAGTTCTATTTTGAAAAAAAAAAATATTAGAATTTGTTTAAATTGAAACTTTGGCAATAATAACTGGCTTTTTCTCAACTTTATTAAAATGATAAATGCCCATCTTTGATGAAGTCGTTCATTTAAATGGTTAATACAGACATTTTTCTTGTATTCATAACTTTTTCTTTTTATAATTTGATGAATTATTATCTTACAGAACCTTACAGACATGCCATCAGGTCAAGCAGATTTAAATAAAAGTGAAGCTGGACCTATTACTGCTGATGAAGATTTTGATAAATCAGAATGTTAGTATTGATGATGAATTATAGTAAATATATTTTATATAATTGCACACTGGCATGAAATTATACAAGATGTTTGTATGTGATCCTTAACACTTACTCGCTCTATTTAACTTGCTTAGCATTTCCTCTGAATGATTCATTCAATAACTAGAGTAACTGTGGAAATTGTAAATTATTACCTCCTGACTAGATTAGAACTCACTGTCCTACAGAGCTCCAGACTTCATCAAGTCTTCATTGTATATTATTTTCTATTTATTAACTTTTTTATTTTATTTTTTATTTATTCATGATATTTACAACTGTATTAATAAATAAAATACATTTAGCAAATTTGATAACTGAAAATAATAACATGAAATCACTTGTTGAGAAACTACCCACTGGTAGCACTCTATATTAACTTAAATACCATTTCTTACTTTATTCTGACACCATATCTAAAATTCTACTTTTTTTCTCAGCATTATCCCATTTCAATTCTGTTTTATTGTTGATACTTCTACTCCAGTCTGTCATATTTGTTGAATCATTTTATCAATCTGATTTTTACTTTCACTTACCTATTTATGAAATATATAGTATGAGTAAGTATTGCGATCGTGAAAATTTTTAAATCTGAGTTTTCAACTGAAATACATGTTTTGAGGTCTCCTGAGTCTATATATATTTTTTGATCTTGCAACTTCGGTTATCCGGTTGCCGGGCAACATGCAGTGCTGTGCACACGCTCTAGCCGATTCGGCCACCCCGCCCCCTAAAAGTACTTTCCTTTGTCTTGTTTATATATTTCTGCTAAGAATAGTGAAAGTTGTGTGATGTGTGCACCTCAGCAGAAGCTCAATTCTCCTATCTGGCTATTTCCACTCCATAATGAGAAAGAAGAGGGTTATGGTACTGTTAACCAACAAACTTAGCCAGAGTGGGAAGATCGAAATTTATTCCATTATTTTACTGTATTATTCACTACCATTCTTGGTAATTGTTTTTAATAAAAATAAAATAAATGTGCTATGAGTCCTATTTCCCCTGACAATAAATCTGTTTTATGTTAATAAATTGGCGGAATGGAATTTATTCGCTGTTATCTATCTAATGTTATAACGACCAAAATATGTTTTATGCCTACTCTTTTTCAAATAAATCACAGCTATCGATTTCCATTCACATGATTTCTTTATGTTCACATGATTCTAGTGATTTAAAGTTTGTTAAATAAGGATTCCCTTTAAGCAAGATTGTCCTCATGAACGATCTTGAAAGGTTTGGTCAAAACACATACATTCTTCAAATCATGTAATCTTATTTTGCAAATATACTTCATTAAAATTTATTTTTAATCACATATTGTTGTATTTTTATTAATTATTCTCTATTTGGAGAATGAGTTACATTCATTTTTAAAATAACATTTATTTTGCGATATGAACAGATAAATTTTCTTCTTTAAATAAATTAGCCTTTTATGGTACTTAAATGTAATTGAGTAGCCTCATATCAAAGATGGACTCTGCCATAGTCAGAAAGTGCAGAAAAAGTCATTTTTTTATTTATATCTTGAATTCAAAACCAATTTTAATGACTTTTTTTAATCATTCAACTTGAACATTCTTAAATAAAATTATTAGAAACAGTTTGAGTTGAACCTATAAAGTAAAAATTTGCTTTTTCTCAACATTTTAAAATGGACAGATGTCCGTATTTGATATGAGGTCACTCAATTGTTTTATCATAATTTATTTCATCTGTTATTTTATTTATCTTGTATATTACTTTATCTTTATATATATATATACATATTTTTTCCCCCTTTCTTATGTACATATTGTGTGAATGAATACTATATCCCTAGTACCAATGCCCTTCACTGTGGCAGACTGTATTAATACTCAATAAAAAAAAAAAAATTATTTCTGATTTAAATTTTCTAGTTATACGTGAAAGTGGAAGGTTCTCAGCATCCAACAAGAATATTAGCACTTCTACAGAAAAATCAATGTGAGTAATGATTTTTTTTTTTTTTTACTTTTATGCCAAAACTATTCTATTTAACATTCTACTCAAAAATAAGTAATTTTTCTAACTTTTATCTTGCGAAATAATTTGTTATTTTATCTTTAGATTCTTTAATGTGATTACATTTTTAACTAAATCTTAAAATAAGTTTATATTTATAAAATCTAAGTAATATTATTCTCATCTTATGTAAGTTAGATTGGATGATTGGATGCTCTCCGAGCAGTCAACAAAAATTGCTTAATGCAAAGCAATTTGATGATTGCAAATTTCACATTCAGTCAAATTTTATTTAATTATTGATAATAAATAAATCTTAATTAAATGTTAAATAGTTTTGGTGGTTGATTTTCGGTTTTGGTTGTTGTAGGAATAGTGAAAAGCTCGAAACTAAAGAGTCCAGTATGAAAGAAAAAGATAGTACTCCTACTAGTAAGCTGAGCGCAGTTAACAAAGCAAAACAATCAGTGGTAATTTTCATTATTTTAAATTTTGATAATGCTAACAATGATATTTTATCCTACCATGATAATGAACATTATAACAATCAATAATAAATAATATTTTAAGAGACCCTGAATCTTCTGTTATTCCTTAGCATTTCAATATTTTATAATATTAATTTTCTTCCTGTCCCAGGGCACACCTTCTCCGAGGCAGGAAATCCTTGCCAGAGAAATTTCCAAACTTCAAGACCTGATGATTAAACATGAGGAGTCATACGAGGAAGCCATTCAGTCCCGTTCAGAAGAGGTAGAAAATCTGAGAAAGAGGCTAGCTGAACTTGAAACTGGCAACAGCCTAGGGAAAAAACTAACTGATGCCCAATCACAGGTCAGAGTTTATTTCAAACATATTTTTATTGGAATATTGATTGCTTTTCCTAAAGATGGTATATGACATGCAGATTTTCAGTAATCACTGTGCAACTTGTAAAATGTTGATTGAGAAGTATCATGTATCTCGATGGATTCTGATTTAGAACTCCTTATTGATCAAGTTTTTCTTTTTTTTTGAGTCACCTTTCTTTTCATTACTGGCTTTTCTGAGGAAATAAATTCTTCAAACAGACCTTTTTATCTCTTTTATCAACCATTGATAAATAATGCCATGAGGTTTATATGTCTTACTAATCATAATGGTAGTGTTAAGATCTATTTTATGAAATCACTGAAAAAAAAAAAGTTAACAGATAACAGTATAACTGGAATCCTCTCCAATATCCCTTCTAATATTTTGGTAAATTTAATATTGTTTAAGCAAGGTGTCCAGTGACTTGAAGATCGGAAATTATGCTTGAAAAACAGTTAATCATCATGAATTTTTAGTTTTTGTCTAATAATTTCATTTTTCCTACAATGCTTTTTGCATGCTAACATGTATATATAATATTGAGAAGAGGATTGTCGTATTTTTCTTTCCTCTATCTAACTCTAAGAAAGCTAGAAAAAAGCTCTTACTTAAAGGGAAGTTAGCATGCTAAGACTTTTTTTCTATCTTCACCTTCCTCGTCTTTTGTGGAGCCAGAGAGTGAGGGTGGAAGATTAATGCTAGAGTTAAAAGTAGGTCCAGGTAGGATTGGAAGAACATTCTTGTAGCCAAGAAGAAAATTATTTTGTTCATGGTATTGAAAGTTTTGTACTAAGTCCATTGAACTTCAAAGATGTTATATTGAGAAATAACAAGACCAAAACACCTATCCTTCTTCCATTTCCTTCATGTAAGTTACAATTCTTCTAGCTGGGATAAAATCTTTTTAATCATTCAAATTCATTCTTAAGTTTGAACACTGCATTTTATCCTTTTATCTGAAGCTTAACTATAATCCAATAAATTGATGTGAAGTGCCTTGAATTTTGGACACTATATTGAAACAAAATAACATGTTTCCTTCTTTAATTAATTTTAAGCAGAGATGACCTCATGTTCAATCATTGCTCATGTTCTAAAATTCAGTAAATAGATATGTTACAAATGTCATATGTAATGTTTATCTCATATTTGTTAATATTTAAAAATCTGTTATAATTTGTTATTTGGCCGTTAACGTTAGCTGTTTTTTTAACTTTTAGGTTGATAAATTGAAGAAAGAATTGGAAGAGAGTCTTACTTGCAAACGCCAGTTAATGTAAGAGACTGTATAAATTTATAAAGAATAAATACATTTTTTTTAATATATTATTAGTGCTGTAGCTTAATAGATCATTCATTACTTTCTACACTCTTCTCACACTATACAACTTATGTTACCACCGGTAAATTTTTAATATCATTTCTCAATAAAAAAAGTCTTCAATTCTAACAGCATTAACATATCTTTGTAATTGTTTTTATTAATTATTTAGTTAAAGCTTCAATTTCAGTTTCAATCTTATATATTTTAAAAAAATGAAAGTCTTTTATTTTAATATTTTTTTATATGTTTGTTTATCTGAAATTAAATTGTTACCTTTCGAGATTTTAGTATAGTTTTTACTTCCTATAAATATTACTTATTAGAGGGAAATACTTTATTAAAAGTAATGCCGCCCTACTACATAGCGTTGCTTCGTACACAGCATACTTATCAATCCATGCGGACATTAATATTATATTTTATTTTTCTGTTTTTTTAATGAGATAATTTTGAATAATACATCACTTTTGAATTTTGATAAATTTATTTTACAGAATGATAATGGAAGAATATGAGAAAACTATTGCTCAAGTTGTAGCTAAAAGAGAGGATGAAAAAAAGGAATTTGAATCCGCTAAGGAAGCCATTGCAGCAGAGCGGGATACAGCTCTTGCTCATCTAAGCAATATGGAAATTGCCTTCAATGATATTCACCAGTAATATTTCTTTTTATTTAACAATTATATTTAATATTAATTGTCAAGTTTCTATAGATGACTATGATCTTAATTATTTGATAAGAATTTTTTTTCTTTACTGTTATATGTTATGAGATTCCCTTTTTTATATTTTAAGTATTAATAATAAGTTTATTCAAAATAAATTTTGTTTACGTATTTCAAAAGTAATCTTTATTGGTGCAATATTTATTTTTATTATATCTGGTACCATATTCACACTGCAATATAAGAGGTGTTGTTTAATCACAATCATCCATTTACTTCATGTTGCCAGAGTTTTATTACAAATAACCTACTGTCTCTAGTTCCACTTGTTTGACTCTTTTATAATTTTATCTGATTAAATCATATGTTTGCCAAAGTATTGTGTATTATTAACTTACAAATCTTAATCCAGAACAAGAGGGAAAACCTGCTGTGGGAACAAGATTTTGTTTTGTGCATAGTTCCTCCATAAAAATAGTTTGTTTTTTTTCTTTGTCTCCAAATGAATGAGGTCTTATAATTTTACTTTGATGTCTATTTTATAAAATTTGAAATCTGATAGAAACCATTAATATTGAAAGTTATTTGGCCAATTTAACATTACCAGTAGGCCCGTGCAAAAATTTTACCAGTATATTGTTCAGTGATCAAATACTAATTAATAAGAAAATAAAACAGTGCAATGTATCATAAAAGAAATCAATTGTTACTTTCTCGCTAAATAAATTCGACAAATGAAACAAAAATTAATTTTAAACTTCATTAATGTTTGGAACCAACATGTTTACAAATTTCACTAAGCTGTTATCTTTGCTAAAAATAGTCCGATTTCGATGATTTTTTTTTCTTTCTGTAGGGAATTTAGTAATCTTTTATATAATCATAGATATAACGGGAAAAGTGTTTAATTTTAGAGTTATTCGCAAATAAAGTTTCTTTTTTTTTCATAACTTTTTTTCCTGAGTTTTCAGGGTGGTTGGACTATTTTGTCCCCCTGAAGGAGAAAGAAACCTTCAAAATTGGTGGCTCAATCATGAGATTCTGTGAAGAATTAACGATGATGTGGCTTACCGACAATAAACACCTTTGATAAATAATAATAAACTCCTCCTCTCTCAGACATAGGGGCCTCAGGTCGACGAAATGAGACATGTATTCAATGACAGTACTACAATTAACGTAAGGTTGTGGGGATGCGAACCCTTTGCCTTGTGTTATCTCGAAAATAGTATGTTTTGGGGCTTAAGAATGCAGAGCTGTACGCGTTAATTCTTCAAAGTCCAATTTGTTCCATATCGATCTACAGACTTACCACTGTTCCAGTATAAGTAAACAAAAGCGAAGAGTATAATTCGCTAAACCCCCATGAAATTGTAAATCCAACGGTACCCCATTCTATGGTATTTGAGCATGACAGAAGCTTATATTTAGTACAAAACCAATTTCGAGCCTTGCTATAATAATATTTGTGGTGATAATAAATACTTATGAACTAATTGATTTGATTATTTTACCTTTTAAGGAAATATGAAAGGTGTAAAGCTGTTATAGAAGCTTTTAAACAAAATGAAGAAGCTTACAAAACATCACTTCTTGAAAATGAAAGAACCATTCAACAGCTGGAAGAAAATTACTTGCGACTTAAAGCTCATGCTACTGAAAAACTTGAAGAGTAAGTGTTAATTCAATTAATTTATTAATTATGTATATGAACTTGTAATAAACTAACACATTAAAGGCGGGGTATCTCCCGCCTTTAAGCAGTAGTCGAGATAAATCGTAGTACTACCACTCTCGCCTTCAATGTGTTAATTTTTGTCAATCAGTTTTTGACAATATAACTTCTTCAAAAACTATGTAACTAAGCTACTCACATAAATATTCGGAACTCACTTTTTCTAAATAAGAATTAAATTCTGTTGGTCTAGAATTGTCCCCTTGTAGACCAATAGACTTTTAACGTTACCAAACGACAATAAGAACAGATCTATATTACTATAACTTCAGTTATAGAATAATCCAGCCTCAAATTTATTTTAAAGTTTAAATTTCTTTAGGTGCACTTAGCATTTCATTTTATGTATATTGAATGGGTCTGAGCCGTTCTGCTCAGCTTTGTAATGTTCATTTAGGTAAAGTAAACTCGTCTAATTTTTGCATTTGGATTAAAATATCTCAAAAATTAAAAATCGGACCTGCATACTGTATGTGAGCGGAATGATTTATTCAAAATTTTATCTTGACGCGACATCATGTTAGAGAGCCAAAAAAGGGAAAAGGTAGTGTCAAAACTCAAATTATAGCAATTTCTTTTTTTAAACATTTGGATTAAAGTATCTCATTACCAATGATTTTGTGTGGAGATTCCAATGTTGATTTCTCAAAAGACACAACATTCGATTTATATATGTTAAATGATCCAAATGATAGCCCAGCAAAGTATGGAACAACGATTGGCAGAGTTTTTGTTAGATGATAAGTAAAATAGATTTTAATCAAAAGTATTCATCGCATATTTTAGGTTTTATTAACCTATTGTTTCATTTTAGAGTATGATACAAATGATGATCAGTCAGAAAAAAGTTTATCAGATTAATTTATACATAATTGTAATTTTTTATTGTAAATGTTATTACTTTCTGATTAAGTGATTAAGGAGGAAAACCTGGCGGTTGAGCGTGACAACTGTTGACCTGGAAACAGTGCTTTCCCTAAATAGTACTGAACCCAAAGACCCTTCATGGGCTGTAGTGTTTTTTGTTTTTTTTTTATTATTACTTTCTGAATATAGAACAAAAAAAATTCTATTTCATAGCTTTTTTTTTTTTTTTTTTTAACAATAATAGAATAGAACTAAGTCCCCTTAGCATAACAGTGATGAATAAATACAAATCTAGCCAAAAACTGACTTAAAAAAATTCTAACATTATATACATTAATTTAAAAAATAGTGTGTAACCATTAAAAAATATAAAAACAAATGAATATGAAATCTTCTCAAAATTACTTATTACTGTGATGGAAGAAAAAAATAAATAACATATTTATATATTCATAACTTCACAATTTATAAACAATAAGCTAACTAATAAAAAACTAACGTAATAATAAATATAATAATATCTACAGTGATTTACATAATAATATTCAAACACTAAAAGAAATAAAAATTAAAATCTCAGGAATACTTGTAGTACTTGTAATGGAGGAATATTTGTAATGGAAAAAAAAAGAAATATATATACATACATACACATATAAACATTTATACCCAGGAAGAAAAAGCAAGTGAAGAGAAAAACAAATAAATAGTAAAAATAATAATTAAACTAGGTGACAAAGATCATTGATGATTTATGCTAAAACTTAAACAGTAGGCATCACCATTTACTTCTCACAATGAATTAATTCATTTCATAAAATGAAATGGTTGCGGATTGTCTGGTTAGGATGTAAGGAGGTACTTGAAAGATGACAGGGAATAGGCATGACGGATGTTATGTGACAAGGAATTCCAGAAGGTAACGGTGAAGGTTAAGAAGAAACGTTCATAGGTTTTTGTCCTATGGAATGGAATATAGAGGTCAGAAACACGGGATCTCATTTTATTGAGGGAACTGAGGGTTTAGGCTGAAGAATACAGTAGATATAGGAAGAATGCTGGGAGTTGATCGTTTGGTTTAAGAAATTTCCAAAGAAGTATATGCGGCGGGAAGAGCCACTTTGACTCGGCATACAGGTGAGACATATGAGACCATCTCGAAGTACGAATCATAAAAAAACAGTTCATGATTCTCTTCAGTCTGTCCTCAAGCACCAACGAGAGGCCGCTGTAGTCAAAGTGGAAGAAAATCAATGAGGAAACAAGGATCTTGCAGATATTTTGTGGGAGATGCTGACGAGAACGATGGAATAGTTTAAGTGTACCAATTGACCTGGAGATATGAGCAATATGGGGTTTCCAGGATAGGTTTTGATTAATGGTAATTCCTAAGTTTTTTTTACAGAGGAGGTAAAGGAGATTGGTTGGTCATTAATAATCAAGGAAGGAAGGGTGGGAATGGGTCTAAGGAGAGAGTCAGAAATGATTAGAATGGCCTGAGTTTTCGTTGCGTTTAACTTTAATTTATTCAAGCTTACCTAGGCACTGATCCTATTTAGCTCTATCTGGATATTAGTTAAACGCTTCTAATAACTCAGTGGGCGGAAAGGCTAGATAAATTTGGGAGTCATCAGCATATAGATGGTATGAGTAATGGTGGATTGAACTAACAAGGTCATTGATGTAAGAATTGAAAAAGAGAGGGGAAATGCTTGAACCCTGGGTTACTCCATGAGACAGATTGAGGAAGGAAGATAAGAGTTGATTTGGGATACTAACAGCTTGAGTCTGGTCAGAAAGGAAGGATCGAAACCATAGAATAGAACTATTGGAGAATGATAGAGATTTTATTTTAGCCAAGAGGATAGAATGGTCTAAGGAATCGAATGCTTTGGAGAAGTCCAGGAGTACTGATACAGTCAGTTTTCTTTCGCCAATTACAGTATGTATATCATTTGTGATTTTGACTAAAGCGGATTGAGTAGAGAATCTCAGGTGAAAATCAGATTGGAGAGGATCTAAAAGTTTGAACTCTTCGAGGAAATTGGAAATTTGGGATTGGAATATTCTTTTGAGAGATTTTGACATATTAGAGAGGATGGAAATTAGACGATAGTCTTTAGGAGTGGTGGGGTATGGGATTTTATTAATAAAATGAACTAAGACTTTTTTCCAAGGGGTAGGGAAAAAATAATTTGGAGGGAAAAATTATAAATGAATAGAAGTACTGGAAGGATTTCAGGGAAGCATAATTTAACATTTTTATGGGCATTCCATCAATTCTCATAGAGTCGGATTAGGATTTCATTATGGTGGAAATAAAGTCCGTAGGAGTGATGTAGGAAAAATAATAATTGTCACTATTGACTAGAGGAGGAATTTAAAGCATCCGAAGAAACTTGGACAACCAAGGAGGAAGATGATCTGCAAAGAAACAGCTTTCGAAGTAAATGCCGTTTGGATTTAGAATCGGGAGCAGAGGAGAAGGCTTCATGAAAGTAATTGGCTTTCGCTTGCCTGGTCATTGTTTGCGTCAAGTTACGGAGTACCCTGAACGCTTCGTAGTCATCTGCAAGCCTGGTTCTTCTAAAGCGTCTACTGGTTGCCTCAAATCTCTTTTGCATATTTCGAATTTCTTGACACATCCAAGGAGCAGAATGTAGAAGTTTTAAGAGGGGCATGGGTATGGAGGAGATTAGAAGTCAGGATATCTGCCATGGTATCAATCGAGGAGCAAGTGTAAACATCATTCCAATCCAGGATTTCAATATAGGGCAGGATGCTTTCACGAGTTAGGGAATTTATATTGCGGAAGGTGATTGTTTTAGGAAGGTATTTCTAGGTATTCATTTGTTTTATTCGGTAGGTGATTGTTGTATGACAGTTGGATGCGGTCATGAGAAGAGAGGAAAGGAACAGGTAATTGGGTAATAACAGTAATGTGCAAGCAGTCAAAGATTATTTTAAAATAAATCAATATGAATTAAAATGGATCTAGTGATTATATTAGTATTTTATATTGGCTTAAGAAAAATTGTATTATTGTTGATAAATTTAGAAATGTCTTATGTATATTTTTATTTTTATGTTTTCTTTGTTGTTTTTTTACTATCCTGCCATTATTATTTTCTAGAGCAAACATTGAGCTTGAAAGATTACAAAGCTCGCATGTGTCAGATACTGCTAAAATGAATGCTATCAATAGGAAAACAGAAATCAGGATAAAATCACTTGAAGAATCATTAGAACAAAAGAAGAGAGAGGTAGAAGAGTTGACCAAGATCTGCGATGATCTCATCAGTAAGGTGGAAGAGAAATAGGATCCTTTCCAGTACATAACTCTAGCCTTGTTACGAATCGTCCAGGGAACATAAAATTTAATTACCTTAATTAATGTTAATTTAAGACTGTTTCGTGCATTATCTTGTTTTATGCTTGGGCCTCATCGCCTCGAGCTCCTACACTTATTAATACTTCCCTAAATTTTTATTTTTGTAATACAAGTAAAAGGGAACGGTTGTATATAGAGATTTATTATAAAAGAATGTGTAAATTTTAGGGAGCCCAATAATTTATTAATTCTCATTCCTTACAGTAGTTTGTTGCATTTGTGTCTAATTGTAGATAATTTAGTGAAATTGTACAAGATTTTTATTTGTTATCAATGTGATAAAAACAAGCTCACATTTAGTGTGGCATGATGTCTTGTTTTCTGTAACTTCCCTATTATTGCCTCAGGTAACTTACCCAAGGTTGTTGAAATAATCCCACAACACGAGATCACAGTATTTCTGTCTGTTGATTAATTTAAACTTTACCTACATTATAGATTTAAGTAAATTTTTTAAAGATAGGTGTTTCTGAATCACCTTCTTCTACCCATCTAATAATCTTCATCAAGGGTTAGCTATATAGCTATACAAATGATATTATTTATTAAATGTTTTTTAAAAATTTCTGTGATAATGTTCATTATTTATTAGTTTTTCAGCATAAGTATCAATATTATGTATTTTTATCATGTATTAAATACTCCTCAGTATTTGTTCTTTATGTATTTTAGTCTATTTATGTGTCAAAACTGATAATTCATGTCTAAAAACTATTGTTTTAAAATATTTTATCATTTTTATTTTGAACCCTAATCCCTTTAAAATTCTAAAATTACTTACAATTTGTTTAGTTTTTAGTAATTTTGCTATATGCATGTTAATTAATCATGGTTCGATTTTAAATTAGTGTTTTAAATGATCTGGTTAGCTTACTTTTAAAAATTTAATTATTTCTGTAGTGCAATAGTATGTGTATGTTATATATTTAAGTTTATTTATTTATGTAAGAGCTTTAGATCTTAATTTTTTATTATTTTTTTTTATTTTACATTTTAAATTAATTACTTTAACGTACTTAATTTTTAAGTTTATTAATTTTTATAATAATAGGTGCCCTGATGAACTGGCTTCAGTGTGGTGCACGATAACCTCAATTATTTTGTTACAATTCTTACTTTTTAACAGTATTGCCTCTAATTTTAATTTAATTTATATAAATCATAAATTTTACTATAAAAAGTTTTTAAAAATAGTCATCATGCTAACAAATTATTTTGTTACTAATATTAATAAATATTTTTATTAGCCAGAATGTTTTTGTTTCTGATTATGAATAGATAACCTGCCCGCTAAGTATCCTTCCTATTCCTGTTTTCCAAATAAGGAATTGATATTTTGGCCTGCTTAGTATAATTCTTTTTTTTTTTCTTGAATTATTGATTTGACCAACCTTAAGTGCTATACGTTTCAGTCAAATTCAAGAGGTCTAAGGAATGAGGATATTTTCACAGTACAAGAAAAAAATAAGTCTTTGGAAAACGTTATTGTTCAAAAGTCTCCTTTTAATTTGTTTTCCTTACATTCCTTTGATCAAAGTAACACATATATATAAATCTCAATGATGTTTCCACCCAAGTGGGATTAAGGTTAAGAATTCTTGATACTAAACAATTAAATGATGGATTATACCCAACTAGATATAAATACATACCTACATTTTGTATTTTAAGTATGATGCTTAAAAAAGAAAAACTGGTATTAACAAAATTTCAATATTCTTTAACCAACAAAACCTTTGAAAGGCTAAGTATAATTGTAAATGGAACCTCACTATTTGAAGAGTTCCTAAGTTATTTAGTAGATGAAGAAGAAAAGTAAATTTTACTGTGTGTCAGTAAGTCCCCTAAAAATAATTGCAATGATTAATTAAATGACAATTGTCTGCCATTAGAAAAACAATTAAGAATAACTTAAATTACAAAGTTGTCTAAAAATAAAATTAAAATGAAGAAAAGGCACTAGTAGACATATGAAATTATAGATAACTTCATATGTGTGAGTTCACATATTTGTATATAATCAATGGGGATGATGTATAATTATCTGTAAGATAACATTTTTAATGTGGCTGACAATTCAGTAAAACGTAAACATTATTTTTACATATATTCGAAGGATTGATTGCTGAGGAGATGGAAAAATAAATGAGGATTTGTGCATGGAGATTAGTAGGAATTCAAAAAACAAGGTAGCACCTATGACAAAGGATTTGTTAAATGAAATAGTTCTGTGAGAAGGAATAAACAGATTTGAGGGCTGGTATCTCGTGTTGAATGAATGGACAGAAGAACAAGGAGTAAACAAATCGAAAAGGTAAGGTTTTTTGGATGAAAAGGTTGGAAAAAGGAATACACCTAGGAAATATTGCCGTCAGAAGACTGGATAGAGCCACTTGAACTCGTCATAGCAATTAGAAATTTGGGAGTACCTGGGGACTCCAAAAATTAATCTAATAAAGCAATTCATTAGTCTCTTTAAACTGATCACAAGCCCACGAGACAGTCCATTACTTACAAAGCTGCCATAATTGGAGTGAGGGAAAATGAAAGAGAAAACCTATCAGCTGACAGATTTTAAGGGGCATGGAATCATGGAATGTTGTTTGAGGGTAGCAATGGATTTTCGGAATATTTGGAAAATATGAATATTCCAGGTATTGATCAAACATTACACCAAGGTTTCTATCAGAAGTGTGAAAACGGATTTGTAGCCCAGTGAGCTAGAGTAGGCAATAATAAGGAATGAAATTAATCAGATGCTTGGAACTAATGAGAATGGCTTTGGTCTTCTCAAATTCAACTTTAAATCATTGCTCACTGCCCAAGTATTAATACTGTCAATGTCTTCTTGTAGCCTTCGGATTACCTCAAGCATATCTTGGCAGGATGGAAGGAAAAGAAGATTTGGAATCGTCAGCATATAAATAAGTTATATTGTGTATTATATGTTTTTCTCACTTCACCTATTCATCGTTCCTTTTTCCTCCACCCACCACACCACCAGATCTGACACTTGGCTAGACTACTACATCATCGACTCAGCACAAAACCTCCTCTCCGCCTCTCAATTGCCAGTATCCTTTCTTTCATCTCATGATCTGATACAAATAACGTATAATATCCGCACTCCTCCAATCCATCCTCGAACTATCACTTTCCGCCAACTGGATACCCTTACTTGAGAAAAAATATTACCTGATCTAGTAACATTGGATTTGAATGGAATATATCATTGCTCCTCTGTCGACACCATGGTTGATATTCTCACCACCAATCTTCTCAATATACTCAATACCCACGCTCCTCTGAAAACCTCCACTTTCCGTCATCGTCCTGCTCCTTGGATGTGTCAGGAAATTAAGGATCTGCAGAAGAGACGCGACGCTGCACGCAGACGCTTCAGACGGACTAGGCTTGCAGATGATTATCAAATATTCAGAGTGCTTCGTAACACGACACAGACAAGGATCCGACAAGCGAAAGCGAACTACTTTCACGAAGCCCTTTCCTCAGCTCCTGATATCAAATCAAAATGGCTTCTACTTCGTAAGCTTTCCCTCTGTGAACCTTCTAGATCCCCTTCCTCAGTTTTCCCAATATCACCTAAACTCCCACTTTATATCGGTTTCCACCTCTTCTTTACCATCCCCTTCCGGCTTTCCTCCAGAGGTACCTTTTAACGACAATAATTTTTATTTTTTCCGACATTTCTCCCACAGACCTTATTACCGTTATAATGAAATCCCGTTCCAATTCCGTAGGCCCAGATGGCATTCCTATCAAACTAATAAAATTATGTCTCCCTGAAATCCTCCCAGCACTCCTTTTCATCTACAATTTCTCCCTGCAGAATTCAATATTCCCGACCTCTTGGAAAAAAGCCATTGTCCTTCCTTTAAACAAAAAGCCTAATCCATCCTCTCCCGAAGATTTCCGCCCAATATCAATCCTTTCCAATCTTTCTAAACCCCTAGAAAAGTTAGTGCAATCTCAAGTTTCCAACTACCTTGAACAATCCAACCAACTCGATCCTCTCCAATCTGGCTTCCGTCCTGGCTACTCTACACAATCTGCTCTGATTAAAATTACTAGTGATATCCAGACTGCAATAGATGACAAAAAACTAACCATACTTATACTGCTTGATTTCTCCAAAGCTTTCGATTCCATTATCCATTCCATCCTTTTCAACAAATTAAAATCATTATCCTTCTCCAATAGTTCCATCTCTTGGTTCCAGTCTTTCCTCTCACAACGAACCCAAGCAGTTTCCATACCTAATCAACCTCTATCTGCCTACCTTCCTTTATCCTCAGGAGTTGCACAGGGTTCAAGCATGTCTCCTCTTCTTTTCAGTTCTTATATTAATGACCTAAATGATTCAATTATCCATTGTTCCCACCACCTTTATGCCGACGATTCTCAAATCTATTTATCCTTTTCTCCCGCTGAGTTATTGGTGGCATTTGCCAAAATTCAAGAAGATTTAGATCGAATTAGTGCCTGGGCCAACTTAAATGGATTAAGGCTAAATGCTGCCAAAACTCAGGCCATTCTCGTTGGTTCCAAGCCTCTTCTTAGATCCCACACCAACTTTCCCTCACTCTATCTAAACAACCACCCCATCACCTTCTATCCCTTTGTTAAAAATTTAGGCTTTCTCATAGATCAAACCCTTTCCTGGAATCACCATATCTCTCATATATCCCGCCGTGCAATTTCTACCCTCAAACTATTCCATCACTTCCGCCATCTTCTACCCCAAAATACCCGTAGACTCATAGTTTCCTCTCTCATCTTTCCCCACTTTGACTACAGCTGTGTGGTGTACGATGGCCTCTCGGTGGAACTGCGTGATAGACTCAAAAGACTTATGAATTGTTTCGTAAGATTTGTAATTGGAACCCCGAGACGCTCCCGTGTCTCCCACCACTACACTGAGTTAGGGTGGCTCTTCCCCTCCTTAAGAAGACAATATTTCCTTGGCACTTTCCTTTATCAAATCATTACCGACCATCGTCCTTCTTATGCCTACAACCTTCTCCAATTTAAGTCCTCAATCCATTCACTCACTACAAGATCCCGACCCTCTGACCTATACATCCCTTCTCATAGATCTGCCTCATTCCAAAATTCCTTTATAGCCCGCTCTGTCAACTTTTGGAATTCCCTCCCGATCAAAATTCGACATGCCCCTTCCCTGTATACATTCAAAAACCTCCTATTCCAATTCCTGTTCCAAAAACAGTCTGATACCAGCTAACTATTGATATTATATATGTATTGTGTAGCAATCATATAATCATAACACTTGGTAAGAGATAGTACATGCATTTCCTACTATCGACGTAGGAATTTCAATACATACATTTTTTTTTTTTTTTTTTTTTTTTTTATTCAATTATAAGTAACTGTTTATTTTTATATATATATATTCAAGTAAAGTTTTTTTTTTTATGAAATGAACTCATTGTATCTCTTTTTCGTTCTTCATTTCTCAAAGTGTATGTTTATGTTGTTCAACCCTTAAATATAATTTTGTTCATAGTTCAAGTGATTCGTTCATAGTTTTAATTGTTTTGTTCATAATTTTAAATGCTCTGTACATAGTTTTATCTGTTTGTATATAGCTTGTGCACCTAAGGTTTTCTTTACTTTTTATTTTATTTTATCAATTTTATTTATTGTTTCAACGTTCAGGCCAGTAATATTCTATTATTTTGTACATTATTGTTATTCTGAAGGGACTTAGTCCCAGAATAAAGTTTTTTTTTCTATCTATCTATCTATCTATCTATATTGTGATATCCATAGTAATATGGATATTATTTGTATATATTTATGCCTCACAAATTTTAAATGTTTTTGATATAAAGGATAAATCAATTAAAGGAGGCTTTCGGTTGATAGAATGACTAATTCCAATTTCAACATTTTTGAGTAAAGTAATTTTATTGATATTTCTAGTTAGAAAATATAATATCTGTACAGACAGTGAGTAAGTTGATTCCTGAGTAGGTGATTGATTTTAATTTGGTAATGAAAAACCTACCAAAATTTTTATTTAACAATGTACAGTGAGGAGCATATTTGAAATAGTATCTTCACTTACCTGAATACACTTTTACTTGCTGCTAACAATAGTTACGAGTCAGAAAGTAGAATGTCTTGTGATTAAAAACTGTTTGTATTTCAAATGGTGAATAAAGTTGAAGAAATTGAGAAAGAAACAGTTATTAGTTGATAATAGTAACTAATATTCAATTACAGTTTCGTTACCACATCATTGATGATTTCATTTTGAGACTGTAATGAGTGCTGAATGATATTTTAAGTTCATATTTATGAGCAAAAAACTGTTAACACAAAGTAATATAAGTTGATAAAAACATCACAGAAGAGAGTTAATCATTTTTATAACTTCAAATCAATACTGTAGGATAAACTTTGCCACTTTTCTACTGTAGTTAGGCAGAAGGTTGAACCATAGTGTAAGGTTTGGATATTACAGGCAGCTCTGAAAATTGTTATCTCAAGAGAAAATTGCTGAAAATACATATTATAATTTTCAGTGTGATGGTAATGAAATCAAACACCAGAGACAAGGTTAAAATTATTCTAGAATCAACAAAACTCAAATTAATTACAAAATACTTCAGTTTTGAACCATATGCATGATTACCTTTTAGTGAAGGAACTCATTTCCGAGGAAACAGTGGAGTAGTAATAGCTAGTTGAAAACTTGACTAAAAAAAATCTATTCCTGAACAACTCATTGTAATTAGAATAAGGATATTTGATTCAATGAAAAAATTCATAATTTAGAGAAAAGTCATCGCTATTGTTTTTTTCATTGAATCGTAAAAGAGAAATGATCAAAATAGATTAAAAAAAAAATATTGTAGACTCATGACCACAGTGTGATGTATGAGGAGCACAATTTTATAGTTTTATAATATATATATTTCAAAATATGTAATTTTGTGGACATCTCGGATAATTTTAAATCCTAGTATCCTGAATGATTATAAACTGAAATGATTCACTGTAAAAATGTTTTTGCAAAAAAAAAAAAAGAAAGATCTACTCAAAGCCAGGTGTTGTTGAATGTCGTAAAAGCACAATTTTTTTAAATAAAATCCAAGTTTAATGTAGATGTAATATATGATTAGACTATGGAAAATATGTAAATGTGTTTTTCCATTCATTATTATATATTCAGTTTCCTTGAATATATTCAGCATTTTTCTTTGAGGTCTGTTAATATTATAATTTAAGAAGAATCGGACCACTTTTAGTTTACTTTAATGCATTGTTTACTAATAAATATTTTTTCTTATCATCACATATACAATAAATTAATTTTGTTTTTAGCTCACATTAAATTTATAAGATTTATTTTTCAATAAATCTTGTTTTCTTTTCATCGGTTATTCATTACAATAAGGACCAGTCGTCTAATATATTTACTAATTTTCCACAGTATAATCATCAATGTATAATTTTAATAATAACCTTATTTATCTAATCTATCAATAATTAAGAAATTATTATTGTTATATATATTTTTTATTATGAATTGAATTGTTTTCCTTTTTACATGTCATATACAGCAATCGTAAACAAGGTAATAAAAGTCTTTATTTTAACAAATATATGTACATTTATAAAATAATTACGCATCTCACATAAAAAAAATATCCATTTTTACATATAACATTTTATATTCTTAATTATAACCATTTTTACAGAAACTCTCAGAAGAGGTCAAATATAAACAATTAAGGTTGTGGCTTATGTGAAAGAACTAGAACATCGTGAAACTTGAATCTTTGTGGTGTCCAAGCCTCTTCCAATGTTTTGTTTAACCATGTTAAGACTCCAGGTGTCGTTTCTTTAGCCCATTTAACTCTACCTTCCACTCGAGAAACACTGTCTTCAGCAGCTTTTAGTCCTGTTCCGAATTCACTTCTTCTTTCATTTAAAAGCTGGCTAACCTATAAATTTCAAATTAATGTTTAATTTAATTTATTTTTAATCCAGTTTATAAAGTTATGAAAAATATGAAGTATTTTCAACTGTGCATCTCTTAGTCTTAAATTAATGAAAAACTGATTTATATGTATTTCCTAGTGAAAGTATAATTTAAATATCTATTAAATATTTTTAAACAGATCAAGTTTCAAAAATAATATTAAAAAAATAAAAACTTACCTCCTTCAATCCTTCTTCGGTACGGAAGTTACCCATAGCAGTCTGTACAAAGTAATCCCACAAGTTTCCTTGGATTCTATAAAACCATGATTTTATTAGTAATGAATAACTGATGCACTTATTAGGAGATATCAGTAGTGTGTATAAGTATTTTTTATTTATTTTTAAAAATTAAATCATGTATTTTAATACTCAAAGTATGAGTTTAAGAAGAACAAATCATTAATACACATTTTCTGTTAAAAATGGACGACATGCATTTTTATAGTTTTATATATTACTAATTTTAAAAAGCCCAACCTTGTTGTTTAGCCAATATACCTTTAAAATAAATATTTTTTATTAATCACATACCTTTTCTTCAAATCTTGCCAATTAGTTTTAAGGAAATTGAACAATGTTGTGTAACCAATACTCTCTCCAGATAGAGCCGAGAGAATTATAAATCTGTCTTCATCAGAAAATTTATTGTTTTTTCGGTTTAAAAATGTAATATTTAGAAGTCTGAAAATAGGAGAAAATTCTTTGTAATAAAAAATTATGAATATGATAAAATATTCCTATAATGAAATTAAAAACAAATAATAAAGAATTTTAATTTAATTTTAAAAATTCAATATGTTTGAAAAAATGCTTTGTTAACTAACTGACTTCAATCTGATTGGAAGGAGTTTTCGAGGTAGTTAAATCTGGATCTGCACTTACATTTTAAATATTCAACATGTAAACTCAAATATCTTTACTGATCACAAATTTTAATCACTCTGTTTCACTCATTATTTTAAATTTCCAAAATCTGAATGAATTTTTTTTCAATGACTCCACATACCAATGCCTAATAAGGTTATTATTACAGACTTTCATAGAAATATTTTTAAAAAATAAATAAAATCAAAATAAGTATTAACTTCCGATGTAAATCACTTAAACATGTTTTAAATTTTAACTTAATTTTGAGCTGGGATGATACCAGATTGGCAATGTCAACCCAATAAATACTGATTCACATAAATCAGCTAGGTGATTATAATATATTCTTGTGAAGTTAATTAATCTTTCAATTCAAATATCAATAAGAAATCTGGTTAACTTACGTCTCATATTTCTTTGGATCATGAGGGCACCCAGCAACAGTTTTCATCAAGAAAGTTCGCTCTGCTTTTGATCTATTACTTGGAAAATTTTGCAGTCTGTCTAAGGCAAACTGCCATTCTTCATAAGAGCCCCAAGCCATTACAGGACATAAATGTCCACTTGCTATTCTGCCATCAAAAATGAAAAGCATTAATATTTACTTCTATATGATAGTTTTTTTAAACAGTAGTACTATTATCTCATGAAGGGAGAGGAGTAAATGAAGTTCTATATGCTCGATCTGGTTATAAATAAATCTAATTTACTTTTTTTAATCACGATTAGTTTATAATTATATCACTTTAAATACATTTTTTAGTTGTTTTATAATACTATTATATTCTTGGGGTGCAGAGTTGTCATCAATATGCTTGAACTACACAATTTATCCCTGTCTAACATCAGTTACTCATATTTTAGAGTGGAATGGATTTGGGAATCATTATTCTCAATATCTCTATTATTAATCATCCATCAAGAAAATATTTAGCCAGGACTAAAACTAGATTCATTGAGCATAGAGAAGAAGGATTCAACAAATAGGCTACCTCAGTAGCACACATTTATTTTTACACTACTATTAATATCAATTGATGAAATATTTACGGTATGCCATCATCAGGACTGGATGCATTCAGCCAAGCTGCATAAGATGTTCTAGCTCCTTCTACACACGGAGTAAAGCCTGTTTGACAGAGAAGGTGTCGAGTCCTTACTCTTAGTTCTGTCTTCCAAGATGATTTATCTTCCTCTCCAAGAGCATCAAGCACTGGGATCAAGAGGCTTTTCAAGTATGCCTGTATAAACAGTTTATAATCATTAGATTATAGATAAATATTTATTTAACAAATAATATCTTGATTTTAAGTATAAATTAATTACAACTGAGCCAACATAATTAATGATTTATTTGACTTTTTTATGAAGCAAATACTCTCATACAACTGATGAAAATCTATTTATTTTGGATAGACCAAAATATTAAGGGAATGGTATAAACTGCTAAGATGTATATATATTCTTCGGAATAATTTGAACCCAATTCATTATTCAGTGACTTACATCTAAATTGTGTGTTGCTGCAGTTCCCTGAAATCTATTTCGTAATCGGTCTGCTAGTGGAAAGAATGCCCTCCAAACCTCAGGTGCTTGCTCCGATTTCAAACCAGATGTAACTTCCAAAGCAGTCACAGTATCAAGATGTCCAGAAAGAGCTAAAGATAGTGAATCATGTAGAAGCTGTGCTCTGTAACAAATATATTCCCCTAAGAAGTTTTTTTTTCAATAGATTTTATATCACCCCTTAAAAATTTAAATGTTAATATTTTACTCTAGAATTAATCTAAAGTTATTAGTTGATTACAGAAAATAAAAACTGAAAAATACACCTCAAAATCACACATATATAATTTGAAATACCTCAAAATAATAATTATTTGTCATTAAACTTACTCTTACCGATAAGTGACAGGTAAGTTTTTGAATGCAGCTATCAGCCTTTTCCATCCCTCGCTATCATAGTTTACAACATAAGGACCTGAAATAAATTTTTCAATAAAGAAATTTTTTCTTTCAGGAGATATGTTTGTTTAATAATTTACATTAATATATCATGAAACATAATTTTGAGATTGTTGGCTCATTTCTCAGTTATCTATAAATAAAATATATGTTATTAAGAAATTGATACTATGATTAAGAAATTTGTTTGTCGCAATTTAATTTTATTATGAAAATCTTTGCTGAGAAATGTCCATAGTAATAAATATTTAAATCAAAGGAAGAAAAAGTAACTATAAAATGTTTTTATAGGCTTCCTGATTGTACTATCAAGACATTTGACTTCGTTATTAGTAAATCTATGATTTAAAATCCAAATATTTTTGTTTCTAAATATAATTACCAGTACTTCCTGGATTGAGAACGATATATGTCGATGTAGATATGTTGTTAAAAGAAAGGGAATGAGATTTTGGATTTAACCATCCTATCATCATTGGCTCACTATTTCCTACAGCAGCCACTAGTGGAAGCCACCATCCTTGTTCTTTCTCTACACCACCTTTCTTGACGGTCTTGGACCAACTTGTTTCTAAATTGTCGACATACTTTTCCTGAAAAATAAAACTATATCGTAATACAGCAGAATGACCATGGTCTGTAAATGATTAAAATAAGTACATATCAATTAGTTAGTAAAGTGGAGGTTTAGAATTGTATAATAGTAATAATGTAAATAGTTATATTTTACATTTATTATATTGTTTTTTTAATCATATCATACTGAAGTTTTATGTAATTCACGTTTTAATTTTAATTTTAAGTGGTTTCTAAATTATAAATTCTCTTCTGCCTCATAATTGTAAATTTATCAATTTCAGGAATAGTATATCATGCATTATTATTGACTGAAAAATAAAAATACCTGAGTAAAAGTTGTAGTATTAGTTAAATAATCTGTAGCCACTGTGACAAGTGGAAGTCTCCCTGACAACCACTCCTGTACAACTTCTCCTAATGATATTGTAAGGGCCAGTTTACTATCCACCCACGCCTGTTCAGATATGACCTGCCAAAGGTCTTCATCTGAATAAGCTTTAAACTCTCTATAAAAAAAAAAAAATAAAATAAAGATAATAAAATTTGTTTTTTTCAACGTATAATGCCAAGTTGATTTATTTACTTAAATGTTATTGAAGGCTATTGTGTGTTCATTTCAGATGTATAAACAAAATATAAACGCTACTTCATTTTCGGAAGTTGATTATTTTTTATACCAATGCATATGTTTTAACTGATATGTAAGGTATTATTTTCCATAAGGGTGATTGTGTATCAATTTAATTATTTTTAGTTACAATGAAATTATTTTTACATTAATAAAACTATTCCTAAAATATGAATAAAATAAATATGAAACCAAAAAAATGCCACCTAAGTGAATAAATTGACTCTAAGAAAATTCAAATTAAATAAAATATGAAGTATCCTAAAAACCTTTAACTAGCCACTGTAAAAGCTCAAAATATTAAATTAAATTAAAATAAAGAAATCGGTAGAATCAAGATTTCTAGTCAAGCATATTTCAGTCAATAAAACAGTAAGAAAGCTTTAAGCTTTGGTGAAAATTCAAGAGATACTAAAACAAAGGAAGGTGAGAAGGTTTATGCCTTTTCTTTTACCTCCCCTGCAATAATGTATATTAGTTTATTTATCTTGAAATCATTGATTTCATTTAATACATATACCTAACTAAATAGAAATTTAAAATGAACAATTAATTATTGAAATTACTTTTTTGCGAGGAAGTTTTGTATTGATTGCTTAAATGTTGTTGCTCCAAAAACTTGTTCAAACATCTGAAGAAGCAGGAACACTGAAATAGGTAAAATGGTGTTATTAAAAAGTTTCTGATAGGATGTTTTTATACATAACAATGTATAAAGAATGTAGTGTGTGACAAATGTTTTGAATCTACACATTAAATTACAATTTATAAATGTATTATGCATTTATAACAAACTAAGTATAATTGAATTAACAAAGAATTATTTTCACTTTGGATAGCTTTGATTGATAATATAAACTTCAGACTTTATGATAAAATTATATTATTTGTTTCGCTATTATTTATTATATTATATTATTTTTAAAGATAAGAAATTTAGTATTTTAAAAGAGAAAAAACAAAACCATAAATGTCAGGAAAGCTCTACAAGAGCTGTTCAATTTCACACAATGCCATTTGAATCATAATTAATGTTATCTTAACAATCAGAATTTCATAAGAAATGTAGACCAACTAATTTTCATTGGTTTTAATTTTGTTTCTTTACCTCGACTTTCCATTAGGGATCTTTTTTGTTCAGCATCCAAGCCATAGTTCCTAGGTTTACCAAGTTCTAGTACTAATGTATGGAAACTGCCTAAATTCCAATGGTACATTGTTGGTTCCAACTATAAAAAAATGTAAATAATTAAAATTAATTAGTGGTTATTTAATCAACCAAGAAAATTGGATTTTAAAGAAGCTAAAATATAAAAAAAAAAAAAATCAAAGGTAAAGCATAAGCATATGTGCTTATTTGTTGTAAATTAAACTGGAGAGGTTTGAATAATTATGTATAAAAAAATGATCAATAATAGTAAAGTAACTATTTAGATGTACAAATTTGAGTATGTATGTAGTAGATCTACATGTATACCACTCTAATTTTCTCCTAAACCTATATCATGGACAAATATCATCAAACTTATCTTACAAAATTAATTATTACCTTTACAATATCCTAAATTTTTACCCCTAACAGGAGCCATAGAGAGCTCAATATAATACAACAAAGGATACTGAGCTAATCACTCATCTCACATACAAATAACAAATTAACTGCAATGATCTGTTTAATCAGACATAAAAGATTATGAGAAGGGGCTCAGTAACTTCTTATGATATCTCAGCTCAGATTATTTGATTTAAAAATAACTTCTAAAGCAATCTGAGACTCTTTAAAATTATGAGTATTTATTCTTCCAAAAATTGAGTCCTTAGATTGTTTTACTGTGGGTCATGATTCCTGAACACATAGCTTAGTTCATAAAGATGTTGTTTCAACTCCCAGTTGGATCAATTAATATTTATTTTTTGTACAGTCCAGATAAATGAATCTAGATACTTCCACTTTGGTTAATAGGGGCCAGCAACCTCAATGTAGCTGTTAGAGATTGGTATAAAGTACCTCAAGGCCCACTTGCTGGACTTGTTTTTTCCACCAGTATGATATTCACAGAATAACAATATGCCCATTCACAAAAAAAAAAAAAAAAAAAAAAAATAAAATAAAAAAAAAATAAAAAAAAATAAAATATATATATATATATATATATATATATATATATATATGAATACCTTAACAAAATGTATCTTCAGAGTATGATTTTAATGAGTGATTATTTTTTTAAACTCCTTAGTTAGATTAAATAAATTAAAACGTATCTATTACCTGTTTTGCTACATTTGTAGCCAAGAAGTTAGCGAGGCCCGTTGTCACAGGAGTGTCATTGACTGGAGAGGCGAGGTGTGACAGCCACTGCATAGCTGCAGCCTTAGCAACACGATGTGTCAGCCAGTATGAATTGCCATTCATCAGATCGCTTTCCCTATGAGGCAGTTGTATCTACAGTATAAGCCGAGAATGGAATTGGTACACAATAATGACTGTTCTAGTCTATCAATATGAGAAAAGACTTAATAATTTTTATTTTTGTAGCTACATATTAGCTTTAAATATATACTTCTTAACAGATTTTAAAACTATTTATTGATCTTGGTTATTATTATTTAAGTCTTTACTTCTTCTGTTTGATAATTATGCTTACCTGAACCATTGTAGTCCCCAAGAGTTGAGTGGTCTTTCCTCTATGTAACCTGGTAATGCAATGAGGTTAAGATGGGGAAGAGGATATGGGCGAGATAAGTACAGTTCCAATGAGACCAAAACAGAAGGCAGGACTTGTTGAGCTTTCTTAAGTGTTGGAACAATATCAGATCGTCCCCATAGACCAATGCGAATGCCGTCTAGTAACAGTTCACTTGTTAATCAATTACAATATACTTCATATACATCAAAGTAAATATGTATACTTTTACATAGATTTCCATAATACATTTGAAATTACTAATAAAATTTGGTTAGCATAGCCTACAAAACAGATAACTGTATAACTTAACAATACATCCCTAATTATTACTGGATCACGATATCAAGAATAATCTTAATCTTATTGAGAAAAAAATAACAAAGTTTAATAAAAATCACTAAATATTAAGAGAATAATAGTTTTTTTATAACTATTTGAAACTATCATTCTTTTGATTTATGATTACCTGTCTGGAGGTACTCTACTTCGGGCATTTTGAAGTCTGAAATAAAAAGTCCAAGTGAACTCACAGTCATCAATGGAGTTCTTGAAAATTGTGCACGGATCCAATCGCCTTCTCTTGTCCTTAAAAATTTAAAGAAAATTTATTTATAAAACATTTAAACAAAAATTTCATTATAGTACCGTAAGATGGGGTAACTTCGGGACTGGATGGATAACTTTGAGACAGCGGTTAAAATTTAGTTTGTGGTGATTCCTTGGTGAATACACTATGTTGGTTCAGTCAGCATGAAAAACACATGTACTGCGCTACTATCTTGCAGCACACTAGTCTTAAAGCACAAGCGGAATTTTCATGAAAACAAGAATTTTGAAAAAAGCAATAGAAATAAATAAAACCTAACTGCATGAGTGTAGTGAACTAGGGTCTCAAACTGCCGCAAGATAGTAGCGGAATACATGCCTATACAAGGCACGTTTTCGCAGTCTGAACGATATTGTATACACCACGGAACCATTGCAAAATAAATTTTTTATTTGCTGTCCCAAAGTTATCTTACAGTAATCAAAATAATACAGTGACAATGGAATGACAAAATGAGTTAACATGCTAAAATTGGGTTTGAAATTATGATTAAAATAGCTGAATTTATCACATCACTTAAAATTCATTTTGCAGGACTACTCAATGTTGTATACAAAAATTTCTAGTAGAAAATCACAAACCTAAAAATAGAAAAATTAGCAGGTGTCATTGTGGACTAAGGATATCATGTAATTTTATTGTATGGTAATGCAAAGAAGACAATAAGATAATTTTACAAGTAATGTAAAATATTATGTCATCGAGACCAGTTTATTTATCTAAATTATCAAAATATTTAGATGTACCATTTATCCAAAAACAAGTAAATTAAACAAGAATTTAACTGCACTAGCTCAGAAAAATATTCGGACAACTATTAAATTAAAAGGAAGACAAACTAAGTAACCAATAAAATAAGAAAAGTGGTTACTGCTAATTGCATAAAATACACTGAAACATTAAAATTGTTATTACATTAGTTATTGATCAGTATTCCATAATTTAGATGCTTGATAATTGTTCAGTTCATTTATCTTTTTTATTAATAAAATTGCTGTAACATTATGATGGAATAATGGAATACTTAATGACTAACAATGAAATAACACAAAGAATTAATTTAACCATCAGATTATTTAAGGTATTGCTTCATGAAAAGGCTAAAACCTACTTTTCGTTCAAGATTGCCACAATTTTTAAACATAACATAATACATACAATATGTGTTATCTGCATCAATATAATATGATTTATTTTCACAAAAATAGCTAATTACATGTTTGATATTTCCAAAACTGGCATATTTGACAGTGCTGTCATTCCTTTCTTATGAGCCAATGTCAGCTCAAACCAAGACTTAATGTAGGGCAAATCAAAGCATGGGAACACTTTTCGGGTTTCTGATATCTTCGGTGATAGCACAATAAACCACCTGTAAAAAAAATATATATAAATATTAACAATTACAAGTTACAAAGGTACATTTGAAATTCAAATTTTACCAAATCTATAAGAGAAACATTTTGTGGAGAGAAAACTTTTTATCATATTTTTATAATTATAAAATAATACTTAAAAACTTATTGCTTAGTTAATCATAATATATTATTAAATAATATTTATAATTATTCATACAATAAAACATTACAATCAGAAAAAATTAGTCAAAATACAATATTTTAGAATGCGAATTCCACCTTGGTTCTCCACCTTCTTTTTCTTGGTATGATCCCTGGAAAAAAGGGGACTGACTGTCAGAGCCCAGCTTTCCTTCAAACTTGATATCAACTTGATAGGTTGCATCTCGCTGAAGTTTTTGTGTACAATGTATTATTAGAGAATGGTTTTCTCTGTCAACTGCACTGACTGAGATTGGTCTGAAAATAATAATTATTGTTTTTATATGCTAATATAATATAATAATAAGATTTTAATATTTATTTATTTATTCTTTTTTTTAACTTACGTATCCTCATCAGATTCTTCATCAGATAGGTCAGCATTTGCTAGTCTGATTAGCTTTATATCTTTGTTACTAACATTGATTTGACTGTCAGCATTTAGCTTGAGCTGAGTTATTGCCTCTGAACCTATAGATAAAACAGAAAACCAAAGAAATTAAAAATAAGCCTTCAATATTGCTTAAAACAATTATGCTTAGTTCTTTTCTGAAATTATTCATTTTAATTTTAATATATATATTCAGGGCCATGGAGAGAATCCAAGAGCCTAACTATGTATTATAATATAAATAATGTTTGGTTAAAAAGATTTAGAATTATCACATTGAAAATCAGAGTTCAACAATAATATATTTAAATCTTATTCAAGTAATGATTTGATTTAATGAGAAATGTCATTAGAAAGAGTTACAAATTGAATAAATTAAGATCTCATGAAAGTAAACTTTAACTATGTTGAAAACATAGACTCTGACATCTTGGCAATAAATAATGCTTTAAAGGAATGTAGAACAACCAAAATAATTGTGAATGTGTTATAATAAATCTATTTCTTACTCAATTTAATTAAAGTTAAATGATCAGGTTCCCTTGGCGGCTCTCGCCATGGAAATAAAGCCCTGCCTATAGACCATAATTCTAGAAACATGACATGATAGGGATGTCATTATCAAAATATCAATATTTCAAGTCCCAATTTTTTTAATCTTCGAGAGAAAGAGAAGAGAGAGAAAGTTTAACTGAAGTCTTAGATTTGTAAAAGCTTTAATTGCAACAATTAAGTATCCGTATATTGTCCATCGCAAACAGTATTATCAGATTATTAACATTTATTAGTAAATATAAAAAGAAAATATTACCAGAAACTAGACAAAATTATTTTAAAGCATTCAGTTTAAAAAGTTAAAAAGAATCAAAGAAGATATCAATATTGAATGAATTACTAAAAATCTATTAAAGTATCATTTATTATCAAAAAGATTTATCACGAGGATCTTATAAACACTTTTATTATAAACCAACATTACAAAAACTTAAAAGATAAAAAAAAATTAATTGACTCAACTAAGAGCTCTCAGTGTTTAAAAATAATATCATTAGGTGTGTTATTTGTAGATATTTTAATTTTTTTTTTAATGTAGGCTTTTGGTAGTTTTCAATATTTATATTAAACTATTTGACAAAAATACCGATTTATAAAAATATTGATATTTTAATATATCGATATTTGTTTTTAAATCCCTGACCCGATTACGATACTAAAAATAAAAATAATTATGTCAGAATAAAATTCTTGGAGATTTAATGACAAATCTATAATCAGGTAGGAATTTTTTTTGGTAATCTGATGTAATCAAGCAACTCTTCAGACTTCAATTAAGCCTTCCGTGATTTACTCCCAATGACATTCATAATTTGAATGATAATACTTAGATGAAAAGTGATCAGTTTAAAAATTTGAATATCTTTCACTTATAAATTGTGGTTTAATATACATTTTATACTGTGTTTCATATATTAATTGTGTTGCATTTACTATAAAAATAATAAATTTATAATATTTGAAAATGGAAAAATATTTCAAGTAACTTCTTCTCCCTAGTTATATGTATATAGAGGTCTGAGCCAACACTTTATTTCATGTCTTGGTACTTCTAGCGATTCCACAGCTTTAAAAATGTTCTCATTTACAGAAATATTATATTTCAAATAGTACATTTTAATAGATATTGTGTAATAGTTAATAGGGAAAAAATGATAAAACAGGCATTTTATAATGAAAACGTAATTTAGGTTTAAACAGTGTATATAGGATAGGTATGTCTGTGTTGTTTTACTTTACTTATCTTTACCTTTTACTAGTTGGCCTATGCAAATAACTCTCATAGTATAATGATCAGTGAACAATTGACAATACAATATAGAAATAATTTAATGAAATGTATAATGAGATAGAAGAAATCATTTTCTTTTTCTCAGTCAAATCACATTAGGTCTTTCATAATAATAAACAAAAAACATGATCTACTGGGGGTGGAGGGAGCTTTTGGGATGAAGCCTCCCCTCCCACAAAATGGTAAAATATAACATGTTTTACAGAAAAAAATATTAAATGCTATCTCTCAAAGTATTCTTGTTCCCATTAATTACATTTAATAGGACTTCAAGAACCACTTAAACACCATTTCATATAGGTAGTTAATTTCTTTCTTTTTTCTTTTTAAATTAATTATCATTATATGTATATGAAAAAAAAATCTTTCGGGCTGAAGCCCCCCCCCAAATTAAATCCTGGATCCGCTAGTGCTATAGGCTGTATCTCTGCTAATTGTAGTCGGACTTCGAATTTTTTTTTTTTTTTTTTAGAGAATTACTAATCTTACAATTAATCATGACTGAAATCGAAAAAAATGTATACTTTTTGAGTGATTCGCAAATCAAGTTTCCTGAAATTTTGGGAGGATGTGACTGTAATATGTCACTTTTCCATGAAAACCTGTTTTGTTTGATACCTGTTTCATCAAAACTCATCGCTTCTCAGAGCCAGAAAAGGGATCTACTCTGTGAAAAACTATCGTATTTTATGTAAAGGTAGATTTTATCTTTACATATTTTATATACTTTTAGATAATTATTTTATTTTGTTAATTTATATTTTTTATAAATATGGTGTGAAAGAAATCTTTTCTCACTATCCACATTGCGACAGGATATTATATTAACAAAACAATTAGTTTATGGGATAGCTTGGGTTGGGTTCCTAGATTCCAAAAACGATTTGAATTGGGTTCCAAAATACCGTTTAGAGAGCTTAAATCAAGTTCCGAACAGGTAGTCGACTAGGGTCTGGTTTATCAGTTTAAACGTATGGTATGTCTATCTGAATGTTTTATGTCTTTGTGAATTTTATAGGTATAAATGATTTACTAAGTGAATTTCAACTACAAATTTAAATATAAAAAGACACTGAATGATTTAATTATGATTTAAGCAGCCGAAAAGACCATCCCTGATTTTTTCATATTTTTGGACTAAATGATATTTCCTGAACACCCACAGTAAGAAAGAAAGACACGTGTTTAGAGATCGCAGCTACGTCATGGGAGCCATATGAGGCCTATAGGCAGCAAGTACCCCATCAGTGTACTATGCAAATTATTCGCATGGGGGCAACTAGTAAAATATAATATGGATTAAAACTATATTATTCGTCGTGGTTATTCATCTCGAGTCCATTCAGACAATATACCATTCCAGTTTGTATATTACTCACTCCTGTGAATAATTTATCCTGAATATTATTTTACCCGTTACAATAACATAAGTAAGGAATACTATTCTTCCTACATAAGCAGATGAACGATTTGCATACCACGATTGACGATGTCGATCCGGACCCTGCCCTTGTAGGTGCCCTCGCCCGGGACTGGATGGAGGTCTATCCTGTAGCCCTTGGGTTCGATGGGGAAGTTGGGTGCCTCGTAGAAGGCGGCTGCGGAGGACAGAACCACCGCTGCCAACAGCGTCCTGCAGAACATGGCTGGCGACTGACTATCTGCTCTGTCGGAGCTCCCCTCAACTGGATAACTACTTCCTCCTCTGGGAGCCATTTTTCAATCAAACGGCATCCTCTGCCCGCTCACATCGTTAAGGACACTTTATCAGAATTGGCAGTAAACTCCGAAGCAAATTTACTTTTTTTCTACTCCTCTTTTTATGAGATTACTCACCTATTAAGCACAATGGAACGCGGAGGAAGAGACCTCCTGTATTGGTATGTAGTGTAAATGAACTCGTCATGACCAACCACTTGTAAGATATCTCTAAAATATTTTGACAAAGAACATGATAAAATATTATTTTCAACCTACGAATCACAGCTTTAATTCTTATTATATTTTTTTTTAATTAGACAGAAGAAACAAAATGTGGTCTTAATCTCCAAAATTAATAGCGAAATTCGGTTACAATAATTGAATTATCCACACTATATATAATGCGGCATATATAGATACCTTTTCCGGCTCTCAGAATCGATAAATTTTGTTGAATGAGATATCAAAGGGAATTTGATGAAGAAGTGGCGAGTCCCAATTCGTTGAACGTATGGATTAAAATATCTCAAAAACTAAAATTTGGAATTGCATAATTTAAGGAAGGCAAATTTTTAGCATTTCATTCTCTTTGTAATGAGCTATATTTAAAATTGTTATCTTAAAACGAGTTAGAGAGACAAACAGAGAAAAAGCGAAAAAAAAACCAAAAAACAACTAATAATGACTGTTTTGAACATTTCATATTTTCAATTTTACATTATTAATCCCGCCTTGTTGGTGTGTTCGCTTCTATCAGATGGTTTTAAGTACCCATAATACTTTTTTAAAAAAGCTGTTATTTAAAAAAAAAGGAAAAAATAATATAAAATAACCTCCAAAAAAATAATTAAATCCTGGATCAACAACTGCCTCAAAGACATGGAAGAAATTTTAATAGTTGATATAATTTTCTTTTATTACTCTCACAGTTTGGAAGAGGAGTCATTTAACTGATCTGACTGCTAAAAAAAAATAAATAATAAAATAAAATAATAATACCAATATGAATTTTTCAAAGGAAAATATTTTAACAATATTGATGTATTTATTTCTAAATAGAATTAAACTCTTATAACTTCTTCATAGAATGTCCATTGGTCATTTTGAAATGGAGAGGAAAAATAAAAATTTTGTATCAATAATGAGGAAGAAAATATGTACTTATAAGTATTCTAACAACTAGGATAAAGTCAAACACTATAATCTGAATTTAAAAAAAAAACAATCATTGAATAAGAAACGTTCTTGGAAATAAAACCGAGTATGATACGTTGACAATATGAACTATAGGATGAACATTATTTATGAATTAAATTTAACTAAAAAATAGATTATTATTGTTGAAACACAAAATTAGACCCCATTTAGTATTTTATACAGGATATTATTGGCTTCATTAAGTGCATTTTTTATGTAGATTAACTTTCAAGTATATTTTTGTGAATTCTGATGTTATTTATCGATACAAAAACATCTTATGCTCATGAAAATGACCAAACTCTTTTATTTGTCGTTTATAATTAAACTAAATACACAATGTTTAAATTTTACGGATGAGAAATTCATCAAAGTACGTAGTGATTCAATTATATGGAATGTTTGTTACTTATTGTTACGGATTTTTTCTCATAACCCCATGATATAGTTCTATAAGATATTATTGATATGGTTATACTACACTCAGTGAGATAAATGATGGAATATTAATATAATCATTAAGAATCATTTTAATTAAAAATCTGAATTAATAGTTCGGTAAATCAGAGTTCATATGCTCAGTAGCCATCGTGTTAGTGAGGGTTCCAGGCCGTGTGTTCGTACTGTCCAATCACATTTAAATAACAAAATATTTCAAACAGGATTTTATATTTAAAGTTATGTAAATTAATAAATAAATGGAACAAAAAAATCCTTTATTATTAAATAAAACAAATCAACTATTTTATATCTGCAATTTTATCTTCAAAATGTAAAAAAAAATTATAATAATTCGATAAGATTCTGTCAATATTTATATATTATTTTAAAAAATAGTGTTTCTATCCAAATGAAACTAATACTTTATCGATTGACGTGTAGGAAACCCTAGAAGATGAAGAAAGCGCATTAACTGCCACCTGTATTTTCACCATTACTTGAACGTTCTTCCTGACTTAGTCACTCTCGTTTTGAGATGGATGAAAAAGGTATGTTTAATAAATTAATATATTTAATAATATCTATCCCCAATTAATAATTTGTCCGAATTAATACAATAGTTTCGTGTTAATCTATCTTGGGATATATATGTTTACACCTCTCACACAGGGGAGCTTATGAAAATTTTATACCGTTTCTTAAATATGTTTTGTATGAGTATATATCTTCTGGTTGTACAAGTAGGCAGAGGTATAGATTGAATAAAAAAATATATCGGTTACGTAATCGCAGATGATAAAGTTTTATAAGTTGATTATCGCTCTTAATGGCCGACAAAAATATATTTGTAAGAATTATTACGATCATTTATTGCAAAAGCTTTTTAGAAAACTGTTTTATAAACAGCTCTTGAAACAACAAAAATAAAAAGTTCATGTGTCACAAATTTTTGTACACTCCACACCATTACAATTTTTTTCACGTTTTGACATTATATTCAAATGAACATACCGTTGATAATTTGCAAAAAGTAACTAATTACATTTTTGATGGAGCTTTTATGTTATTGTTAATTTCGACTCTTTTGATAAAAAAAACAGTGAGTGCTCTAAAATGACACCAGCTCTTTTATTTATGAAATATAGTTACAACAAACGTACAATTTTCTGATTTTATAAAGAGAATATTCATCAAAATACTTAGTGATTTGATTATTTTTTTTTCCGAAACATTGTGAACATGAATTGTTTATACGAGTTTTTTCAAATTACATAATTATTATTTACAAAATATATGTAGTCACTATAACTTTTCATTTAAAAGAAAACGATACGAAATCAGCATTAAATATTTTGTAAAAATCATCATCATATAACAACAATTGTGATTTTACTTTGTATATCATGACGTAAGTAAATATAAAAAATTCTGCATTTCAATCCAGGAAGGAATTGCTAGAAGATGCCGAAGATAAATTACTATTAATAAACTATAGGATTAGGTACCCACTTACAAGAGACTGCATATACTCCAAGAATCCCTATATATTGGTCAAAGAATTCGTATAAGGCGTATATAAGTGAATATATATTTCTTCTACTTACACAATAAAGTATAGATGTACATAATCATAATCAACGATTACGATGACGGTAATTATGATTACAATTACAGTGATTTTGATTAGGTGATTACACGGTTACAATAGTAATCAGATTTCAGATTACTTTTGTAATCAGAAGATCAGGAAATCGTGTCACATTTTACTATATTTATATTGCTATTGAAACAAGTACAAAATTGGCGTGGTCATTAAGTTTTATTTTCAGTTGTAATCATGCCCGATTTTGCCCTTCACTGCAATAAACAAATCAAAGTCTACATTAAAATTATCTACAATTTAAATCCTTTTTTATTTATTTTCCCCTACATTTAAACATTCCAAAGTTTTTTATTTATTTCCATCTCTCTACCCCTCTACCTTCAAGTGATTTCTTGCAGAGGCCTCATGTTGGAAGGGAGTAGACGGTTGAGGTTATTATTTTATACTCGTTAGGAATCTTCCATCACCACATGTATTGATCTTTGCCTTCTCATTTATGATTCTATAAGCTTTCAACATATTTGATATATATATATATATATATATATATATATATATATATATATATATATATATATATTAAAATATTCCCGCATAACTCTCTCTTATTTTGTTTTTAGTATTATATGTTGATTGATTGAGTATGCTTTGTGATTTATCAACTCAACACAGTTGAGCAGTCATGCAATATCATTATAGTTCTCTCTTGTTTCATTTTTTTTTTTAAATAAACATTAGTACTTAACTACTCAGTACCGAATATAAGTTATAGTCCGTCATTTAATAAAATTTTTCATTAATTATATTTTAATTATCGAACAGATAAAAATCAATCTATTATTGATTACTGACGTAAAAAAGGACCCTTTTGTGGAAGATGATGATTGATATTAGAAAAGAAAAAAAAAAAACTAATTTTTTTTTTACTAGTATATAAATAAAATAGTTTTAATTATTTGTAAAATTATTATTTATATATTATTTTATGTATGTAATATTATTCAATTATCACATTCATGTGTTTATTAGTTTTCTTATAATAATTTAATAAAATCTTATTATTTATCGATTTTGTTCCTATTGTTTGATTAACTGAATACATTGTTAGTTCCAGAGGAAGAAGAAGGCAATTATGACGAATACGAAAAAGAAGAACCTACATTTCCAAAACAACTAAGAGTCCATTTTCCTCCAGACACGAGTCTTGCGTGTATCAAGATTCTACCACCTCTCCCAAAAAAACAAACTCCCTTCAGAAAAATAAAGAAGAAAATATGTTCTTGTTGTTCTACCGATTTCAGTAGTAGCTAGATGTTATGCCAAGACTTTGATGGAGTTGATGGTGTATTGAGTGTGCGCTGCTTTGGAATGATGCGATATGTTTTTAATTAATGAATTTAACGGCTGTGAATGCTCTAAAGCGAATTAGTTTTAAAACAGTATTGTTACGAAACATTCTTTTTTAAGGAAATAAAATAGAAAATATTTTATGTTATATTGTGCGATATATTTATTTCCTAATTTGAACCTAAGATGTATAAGAACGTAGCTTTTTCAAAGATTGTTTCTTTTCTAGTTAAAAAAATCATTTCTAATCAAAATATAAACATATTTTGATATAATTTGTATTATTACTTATTTTTTTAAATAGGATAAAAAAAAATGTCCATATTTATTCTATTTGTGTTAAAGACGACATTTTGTAGTCTGCAACCGCATTAAGTAGTTTGCTACTATGAAAAATAGCAGAGGGAAATAAAACATGAAATTACACTAATAAATCATAAAGAAATAGCCAATATTTATGTTCTTCAGTAAAAATACTCAATTTTTACATATGACTTTTTGCACTAACAGTAGCAATTTCCCCACAATTTTAGTGGGAATTTTATGGTTCATAATAATAATTTATATTTCACGAATAGGTATACTTTGGATTTTAGATTTCCAAGGTATCATAAAAAAAAAAAAAAAAACGTAGCCAAATGAAGTAACACCCTTATCCAGATATTATTTATGAACTTTTGCTACAAATTCATCATAAATACAGTAATTTCAATTGATAGGACACTATGATCATTTATATACATTGTTGTTTTATCATCATTGGTTTCTTAAAATAATTATAATTAAATGTATAGGTACATTATGGACGGAATAAAAAATATTTATATAGATTAAAGACGTATTTATTTACATTATTTTTATTTTGTACAAATTATATATTTAATTGCTATTTTTTTACATTCCATATGTAGCCAAATCTAATTATTCAAGACTATTACATATTTAATCAGTTCATCTCTAGTTTTGAAGAAACACTACTTGAAGATTTTGTCAAAGTTCGATGTATTAATGACAGTTTTCCTTACTATTTTATTAATAATTTCTTGCAAACATTAGCAAACAAATTGATGGAAATGACTTGTCTAAAGTATTTTTTTATTGAAAACATAATTTTAGGACTAAATTTTTGGGTTTGTTGTTGTTTAAATTTTATGCCATATTCAATTGTTTTCTATTTCAATTATTCCATTATCTTTCTCACTTTAATACTATTATTTTAGAATTCAATTTCTGGTTGTTGTCATAATTTAAACACACCTTTAGTTAAAAAAAAATATTTCCATTTTTTAGTAATTATAATAAACTAAATGATTACAATCATACAAAAGAATTATTTAGAATAGAATAGAATAGAAAAATAATTTTATTCTGGGACGAAGTCCCTTCAGAATAACAAAAAAGTACATAAATTAAAATTTTACATCTGGCCAGATAAAAACAAACATAACAAATTAAGATAAAGATAGGTCATTAAAGAAAAGAAAAGAAAATAAAATATACAAAATAAAATAAAAAAATTTATATAAACAACTCTTGAAACCATTTTAGATATTTAAAACTATGTACAATGTTAAAATATAAATAAACCCTTTTAGAAAAAAGAAAAAATACAGAAAAAATAAATGTATATTCTTCTTAACAGTAAAATCTGTCTCTGTTGAAAAAAAAAAAAAAAAAAAAAAAGAGAAAAAGAAAGTCGAATCTATAATAAGTATTCAGGTCATGAGCTATATGTGAATATGGTCTTATAGATAATATGTAATTTTACATAAAAGGTTAGCTGGTGCCTGACTGTTTTTGGGACAGGAATTGAAATAGGAGGGTTTTGAATGTAGATAAGGATGAAGAATGTCGAATTTTGATAGGAAGGGAATTCCAGAAACTAACAGAATGTGCAATAAAGGAGTTTTGGAACGAGGCAGATCTGTGAGAAGGAATGTAAAGGTCGGAAGGTCGAGATCTTGTGGAGAGGGAGTGGACTGAGGACTTGAATTGGAGAAGGTTGTAGGCGTAGGAAGGACGATGATTGTTGATGATATGATAGAGGAATGTACCTAGGAACAAACTTTATTATTTAAAGAAAAAAATAATTTTAAGCTGTGCAGGTCTGCTTCCAAACAATTAATGTGCACGTATATAATACAGTAACAAACATACCAACTTATTAAAAGTTATTTTTCAAATTATCTCTGTTTTTAACAAAAGGTGAGTTTCAATTATGACAACACCCAGAAAATAAATTGTAAAATAATCATATTAAAGAGAGAAAAATAATTGAATAAAGATAATAATCGTCAATTTTATGAAAAAAGAGACAGATGTTGACATAAAAGAAAAAAATATCGTTGAGTTCTTATAAAAATTAATTCTTTGCTTCATGTAAGCCTATTTTTTTTATTATCTCACTACTTCTATGAAAAATCTGTGTTGTCAAAAGACAGGGTATGGTGGAAATAAATAAATAAACTTGAGTATGCTACTTTATGAAAGTGATTTTCTCAAATTTATCACCATTTTCTATAAGTATAAGTGTCAGCCGTATGTTTAAGTGGATTTATCACAAGAAAATTTCAGTGATCAAATTGAGGGCTAGTTCACATATTCTAAAATATTTTTTCTCCTTGATGTCCAATCTCTGTCATCTGGTAAATTTTTAATCCAACAGATCTGATCTGAAAAAACATAAATTTTTAATTATTATAGCTGTTTAAAATATATGATTTATAATTTTATAATAATTACAACTAAATATAATTGTACGGTGACAAAGATTACATTTTTTTTAGGCCTGTCTGTGCATCATTTAACTTTCGCTTATACCGTGACAAGCCAGGTTCAGGGGGGTGAAACAGTTATAATTTTAGTCTTATAACATTACCTATAGATCTTTCTGTTATCCAATCGATGTATTCTGGATGGTGAATATCGATATGAACACTTGGCAATGTCCTACAATCTTCAGGTCCCTTCGAGACTATTCCTTCTAAGGTGTAGGTTTCTTTTTCAGCATCGAAAAGCAGCACTGGACCTCCAGAATCTCCCTGGAAAAATTTACTAATACTTTATTTCCTGACTAAATACAAACATCTATCTATTTAATTTTTATTATTAGAACTGATCGAAGCAACTCGTTAATCAAGCTTTCGACCATGCAGATTTGATGTGTTTGTGCTATCCACAAATACCTAAATAAATAAAAGTTCCCTTTTGTGTGATATAAATAAATAAATGTGTGTGCATAAGTATATGATGGTGGTAAATATTAATACTTAGTGATATTTTAATTTTTAACAATCTTTAATTATAAAACTTTACCTACTACTTTATCCCAGGCCCCTTCAGGCCTTTGTTCCTCTAGTCTGACAAACATGGCAGTTCTTTTTTCATACAAAAAGCACAGCTTTTATATAACCGTGAAACCTATTATTGTTCTCAACTAATTTCTTGTATGGTTCAGATAAAATATTTCTTTTTAGTAAAAATATGTAAACAATTTACTATAAAGTTATAATCTTACCAAGCAAGGTCCTTTATTCCTTGACAATGTACAAAACTGTTTTCTGTCGTGTTTATCAATCAAACCTCGACTGTAACAGTTATCGTAATCATATTCATCTACAGAGACTTCCTGAAGATATTGTGGAGTGGACATATTGCTCAAGCAGCCCCAGCCTAGTATAAGTTAATTTAGAAAAATTAAATTAAAGCGAAGTTAAGTAAAATAAAGAAAATGTAAATGCTGTAACTCACTAACCAACAATCCTGAATTCAGAATGAATTTTTCTCTTCTTCTGACCCAAACAGACAGGACCAATCCTTCTTGAACTGAAGTCCAGAGGATGATCCACAGTAAGCAAAGCTATATCACCAGCTAAAGTATTCTCATCAAAATCAGGATGGATGTCAATTTTTGATACTTTTCTTATATTTGTCAAGTCTGTGAATTCAAACACAGTTCAATTAAAATCTAAATAATATTTTTTAATTTTTTTTTTAATTACATAATGGACTTGGATGAAAGTGAATGCAGAAGATTCCAATCAGTAAACAAGCCTAATGATTGTTCTTTTATTATCTAGAAACAATGCTTTCTCAATTACAATGCATTTGATTTAAAGCAGATATGAAAGTTGTTGTTAGGTCATTGTTACATATCTTCTAATAGAAATACTTATAAATTGGATATTTTGTGATTTTATTTCTTCCTTTCCAATCATCTCTAATGAGTTTCACTTAACTTTTTTATGAAACATTAGGATTCCTCTGCCATGTGGATTTCATTAATAACTAATAATTATTTACTTTAACACATTGACAAGCAAGCAGTTTTACTTATTTAATCGAATATCATTTAAATTCCATTCTATTATATTTTAAGTATTAAACAAAAGTATCTTGGTTTATTATAATGTAATTTTTTTTTGTTGATATTGCAATACAAGTAATATTTTAATTTGATTGATTTTATACTTCTTGTATTGTAAATAAGTATTATTTTAAACCAGAGTTATAGTCAAATAACAATATCATTAATAAAATTAATTAACTATAAAGTTGAAAATTAGAGAACTCCTGTCATCATTAATAACATAAATGAATCAATATATCTCTTGCTAACATATTTAATAAAATTGAATCATTCATAAATTTCTAGATAGAAAATGTTCTAAAAAAGATTCAAAGAGAGCCATTCATTAGTAGAGATCTTTCCAGGACATTTTGTAAAACATCTATAAATTGTATCCAGCTATATTATTGACACAGTTCTCCAATATTGTAACTCTTCAAGGCTTTGATCATATCTATGATGATCACACAATAATCATGTAAGAGTTTTAAGGGATGTATAAAAAAAAAGGTGTGTATTTTAATTTTAAAAAGAAATGCTAAGAACATTCTACATAAAAATAATTTGTTTGTCTCCTATGATCCTATTAAATAAAATAAGGGAAACAACCTCAAAACTCATGACAATCCGAAAAAATTCAGAAATAATAGTAATCATAATCATCAAGTTTTTGATTGTTATAAGACATACACTTATAAGACATCGATAATAATTAATAAAGACTTTACGGAGGACTCCTTGTAGACAATCAATGGGCTTTTCCTTACATAGTCTCTCATCCTGATGAAATTTACATTTGGGGGACATTACTGTCATATAAATATGGTATGATTGATAATCAAGCATCTTTATAGGAGTAAATGAGCCACCTATCCTCTATCTCAAGATTATTCATTTACACTTGATTATGAAAAGTTATTCAACATTGCATAACAACTGTTTAACCTTTATATTTCTTCTCTTAAATGTTTACTAATTAGTTTTGAAGTTGTTTATGAAAAAAAAATGGTTTGGAAAAATAGCAAGATATAGCAAAAATAATGTATGTACTAGTGCAAGTTTTGAGAAGCGTTATCTGTAAGCGTTTTAAAAAGTCATTGGTACGTTTGGTCTGCCACAACAGTATATATATAAAGCTACAAAATAGATTGAATGTTTTAATTTCTTTATTATTCTTACCAGGATCGAAGAGTCCTAGAACTCCAATAACCACTGAATAGTTAGATGAAGGGTTGACACAATGTGCAGCAGTCAACAGCTGCAAAGAACCTAGGATAGTGGCTCCACATTGCACTGATTCCACTAGCCCATCTGCCTCTTCAAAGAGGCCAGCCATGAAAGGGTACTCCCCATCATCAGCTTCGTCTCCTCCAATAATACGGCCCATTCCCTGTAAAAACTCTGTCAGCTGTCAATTATGATTTTAAATTAAACTTTGAAGTATTAAATACAAAATACAAAATTTTATCTGAAATTTAAAACCTTTTCATTATGTTTATTTTTCCATTCACAGGTACAGTAAGATTTCTTTATATCAACTCCTTTGAATCCACTACAAAAAGTTATGGAAAGTAATATGAAAGAGAATGTCTGCAAATAAAACATACTTATATAATTTTTCAATTACATTTTTATAATTTAAAAAAATTGATCATATATTATTCATGAAAGGATTAATTTAATAATCAAATAAGACATGAGCCCAACTTAAAACTTAAAAAAAAATAAATAAATAAATAAAAAATGTCGCTGCCTACCCTGACTAGTGACCAGTAAAAATTATAAAAAACTAGGATACTTTTAACATAGTGGATTAAAATGGATGAAATTTAAACTTAGTTCTTTAAAGACTTGTATTGCCGATAAACAGATTTAGAGTACTATTATAAAATTAAAATCTGACAGCAATTACATTAACAATATAAATGAATTATTACTATTATTTTTTATTTTTAGTTATAATTTAAAACCCTGGAATATGTAATATATAAATGCATTATGTGAAAATTAAAAAAAAGCAAAAATAAATTTCATGCAGTAGCTTGATATTCTATGTTAAAATATTTAAAAGTAAATATTGAGGCATTGTGCTGAATGAACAAGAAGTTAAATTAATTAAACAGTCCCGACTGGCATAAATTATTTTGATTTATATTTCCATCAAGATATAGTCGATATATTTAGTCTTAGACTTTAATTATCATTAAAGTATTGTAATTTAATTTTGCTCCTTTACGTTACTTTCAAAATTGTTGAAATTAATATAGGTTTAGTATACTTCTCCATTTATATTGTTTATGTAAACAGCTAAGAGTCCTGGATGATAGAATAGATATATCTAATATAAGTCTAGTCTACTAAATCTTTTTTAAACTAACACATTTTTATTAATTTATTCATATTGAGATATATTTTATGCCATTGATTGTACTCAAATCTACTAATTCTCATAAACTGTTAAATAAAGAAGTAAATATCATAATTTTTAGACTGAGAAAAGTGCGTGGTGGCTACAGCTGGTGATAATTTTGTTTTCTCTATATCATATTCATGGATCAGATATCTATTTTGACTTCTTCAATATTAATTATTTCCATAAGTATGTTAATTTCCCAAAAAATTAAATTTTAATTCCTTCTTCATGGCAGTCTTTAGAATAACTCTACTATTACTCACCTCATAAGTAAGAAAGAATTAACTTATTATGATTAAATCAATAAAAATCTATGGCCAAATAAACTTACCAGTTTAATATTGTTGATAGGTCTCATACTGAATGGATACGGAAATAATAAATGAAATTTGTGGAGGATATACACTTTATATAACATTTGATTGGAGTGGGGTTAATGGTGGGGTAAAATTGAATTCATTATAAAACAATATAATTAATTCAAAATTAAGTAGTTTTTGCTAATTTTCTTTGTTATTAAATTATTTATTTTTCTAGAATATTTATTTTAATTTTATTATTATTAACATTCATATATTTGAACATTTATTATAAAGTTTTGTTACTCTCAAAATATAGACTGAGGAATCTTAATTTTTTATAAAGCTAGTAATCTCATTAAAATATATAGTGTTTATTTAAATAAGTCATCACCTGTTTCATACTTAATCATAAAATGCGTCATCCAATCTCTATGATCATGTACAATAATTTTTTATTATCATTTTTAAAAAAATTACATATGATGAAAATTTATTATTTTTTCATCATTTACATTTTCAGAGTTCTCTTCTTGGCTTGTCTTACAACCCATAAAAGGTCCTGCTACTGCCATGTGTCTCTGTTCTGTGCCACTGCCATCCAGTTTCGCACCTTCAAATATTTTCTTGCGTCATGGTGACCCAATCTGCCCACTGCAGTTTCAGCCCTCCAACTCTGCGACAACTTAACAGGACGTAGAGAAGCAATAGTATGTCACATAAACTATTTATCCTAATACCTCCTACATTTCGGCTCCGGAAAAATGCTTCTATATCGCTGATGTATAGGCTAAATAAATAAGGCGATAATACTTCTCCCTGTAGCAGGCCAAATGTGACTTCTATTTCACCCGAGAATATACTGTTACATCTTACTCTAGCTGAAGCATTCTGGTAAATGTTTTTTATGATTCTAATAATTTTATTACTTAGCCCTTACTTGGCCCAGATCGTGTAGAGATTGCCATAACAAACTGTAGAAAACAAACAGTAAGTATTATCCTGCAGTTCCTATAATGCTAAATTAAAATATTGAACTTGACTTTCTCAAACTCTTAACTTCACTTTTTTTGTTTTTTCAGATAAAGAGAATTTTAGTTTAATAATACAGAAACAAATCATAGAAAATGAAAATAAATAAATTTTAGAATTGTTCTGGGCTGTCACATAGTTGGATTTTGGGTTTTTCTCTGCTGTTAAATTAAAGTAAAAATTAATAATTTAACAATGATAAGTCTGTTATAATATATTAAAAAAATGATTTTGCAAATGTTATCATTCCATCCAGTTTAATAAGAACATTATCATAAGAATAATGGTCTCTTTCATGATCTAATAACATTTCTTATTGCTTATTGAATATAAAAACACTTAATACCAAAGTTATGCTTTCTTCCAATTAATTAATTCACATAAAAACTATATTTAAATAATATATCATAATACAAATATGGTAAAATTAAAGTCTTAAAAATATCACTATGGAAATTTGCTAGCCCTAATTTGAGCATAGATATACTACACTTATAATAACCTACCAAAATTAAACTTACCACTGAAATACTTTGCAGCTTTGCTCGGAAGTTATTCTGGTACTGGTCGAAAAAGAATTCTTAAAGTAATGTTAACATTCCGTAAATCTGAAATTTTTAACAATTAAATTTAGTTTTGTGCCTCAAAAAAAAGTTAAGTTCATATAAGTAGCACAATCTCAATTATTAAAATTTAACTAAATATTCTGTTAAAAACTATTTACCTTTACTTCCTGTAACAGTTGCAATATTTCTAGGGTTCATTTTACTATATTAGGTTCAAATATAAAGTAAAAAGTTATTAACATACATACACATTAACATACATACATATTAACATACATACACCTTATTAGCATACTACCTTGTGGACCACTTCATGATTACTTAGTTTAATGAAAAATTTGCATAACATACACTGTGACAATGCAAACGAGACCATAGCTCAGATAAAATTAATGATAATACAGAACATGGTTACCTTATAAAATAATTGAAACTCCTTATTATTTTGCTAACTTATGGATAACGAAGTGATGAAGAACAGAAATACATCATCTGGAATTCTCAATATTATTGTAGAATAATATAGATGGACATTTTGATTTTCATATTAAATATACCATTAGAAACATGACAGATTGTAAGACAGGAAATCAACTATAAAACTGCGATCAACTGAACTAAGAAAATTGAGATCGTTTATACTAATTTAAATTTTATTTTATTTCGAATAAATACTTAAACTTACTTCTTTGTTGTTTTATATTACCTTTTATGAACTCTAAAGAAAATTAATGTATTTCAAAAAAATAAGCATTTAAGCCTAGTAAATAGGGTTCTTTATGGGTTGGCCATTAATGAAAACGTTTATTTAATTGAATATAAACTAACAGACAAGTAAATATAAACAAACCTAATATTCTCTAACAATGAAACCTTTCTATTTTTAAAATTAAAAATGCTTATTGATAAGTTTTTTTTTTTTGTTTCATTTTCAGCTTATATTTTAAAAATAATCTAATCAAATTGTTTACTTTTTTTTTTTTTGTTAGTATAAAAATGGCTACTAGTGCTGTTTGCCTTCAGTATGATACAGAACTCGGTTTAGAAACATTCTTAAAACTATGGCGCAGGGATTTGGTTCTGCTGTTTATAACACTGCGAACGTAACAGAAGATGCTATTTTCCAACACATCATTTCATCTCCTGTAATACTCCAGATTGAGAAGAGGATGATTAAATGTGGATTTATGATGTATTTTCCACCATTGGACAACAATGATGAAAGCCATCCCTTAAGCTCTGAAGGACCTCTTTCTATTGTTAAACTGCAGTGGGGAGATGTGGTGCCTGGTTCTGTAATTCAACTCTACAATATTCATCCACCAGCAGAATTAATGGAAGTAAGCATTCCCTTTTCAATGTTCAAGCCTGGGATAATATTGTATTTTTGTGGATCTCAAGTAGTTCCAAGAAATATAAGAAACTATCCGATGGTACTTGTGGTACCATGGAATGAGCGCATATTTTTTTTTTGAAAGTAATAAACTAAAAGAAATATAGGCCATGTAACATTTAAAAATAAGAAATATATATGTGTATATATATATATATATGTATATATATATATATATATATATATATATATATACATATATATATATACATATATTTTAACTTTTATCTAACCAGCATTCACTAGGGTTTGAAATTAAAATTTAATATTTATTCTTAATCAGTTTGAATGTTACTAGAATATTCATTTTCCCTTTGTTTTTTTGTTCTTTCAGAACTAGAATTTTTTATCATTGAACATTTTAATTTGTTTTCATAAAATTTTTATTTAAAAATTCTTTTAAAGCAATATATATATATATATATATATATATATATATATATATATATATATATATATATATATATATCATCAAATAGTAAATATAAACAATTATAAGTGTAGAGGAACTCCGAAGTTACTTAACAAAAAGAAATGTGAAAATCAGGTAATTCAAGACAAGTTATATCTGTAATCTTAGTCAACTAAGATATTATTTATTTCTCATTTAACAGGCCTTTTATTCTTGTGCAACTTAATAGATAGAAATTTAACATTCATTATAAATCCAAAAATTTATCACTCAAAAGTTCTTCAAAACGTTTTTTAAAAAAGTTCTTTCAAAACCTATTATGAAACTTTCTAAAAACATTTCCTGTTATTTATCATTATTTTTCTACTTAAAACAATCACTTATTTCTTGGTGTATTTGTTTTATAACTTTATAATATTTAAATATTTACAGATGTAAAAGGCTACCTAAAATTGAAATGTAATACATAGCGATTTAAACTAAAATTAAAATAAGTAAATATTATAAACGGTTATTATAACAAAAGTTTCCCTGTTTGTCTATAGGAAATATTCTATGGAATAAAATCTTGTTACCATATAAGATATATTACAATTAAATGTTTATTCTAACATTGTTTCTTGATTTGAACGATTTATAAATATTTCAAGATTTATTGTAAATGTGGGTTGATGGTTGACTGTAGTGAATAATTGAAGGGAAGGATGGTTGGGGTGATCAGTCAAAATAAAATAGTAAAAATAAATAATTGTATTTATTTTTATATTCAACGACATTTCAGCCCGAAGTTCAGGCCTTCATCAGGGCTGTTATATCAACGAGCGTAGACAGACCAAGCCCACTAAGATACTATTTATTTCTCATTTAACAGGCCTTTTATTCTTTTGGAACTTAATAGATACAAATTTAACATTTGCTATAAATTAAAAAAATTATCACCCAAAAGTTCTTTTAAATTTTTTCTAAAATAGTTCCTTCAAAACTTATTATGAAACTTTTTAAAAACATCAATGAAGCATCTGTCTACGATTGTTGATATAACAGCCCCGATGAAGGTCTGAACTTCGGGCCGAAACATTGGTGAATGTTAAAATAAATACAATTATTTATTTTTACTATTTTATTTTGAATGATCACCCCCATCCTTCTCTTCAAAGATTTATTGTAATTAAAATAATTTTATATTATCTCTTTGTTAAATTTAAGCTGTATGGACAGTCAAGATATGAACTTATGTTACTTTTTATAAGAATACAAAGAATAGTTATTCCAATACATTTTATATTTATAAAATGTCAGTCATCAGATGCTATCCTACTTTCATTTACTGATTTAATTACATAATAAGGTAATTTTTTAATAGTTTTATATCTTTGAACCACCAAAATCACTTTTATGGATCATCGACTTAACAATAGAATAATAGATATTTATATAATTTATTCAAAATAATAACTATTTATGTATTTTTATAATAACAAAAACACAGTGCACTGTTTATTGAATCATCTAAAGATTTTTGCAGACCACTGATTAAGTAACTATGCCTTAATCCAGAGGTCTCCAAACTACGGCACGCAGGCTCCTTTATTCTTGTCTGCAAATGCTTCTTTTGTTCCATGGTAAAATTAAAAAAAATATGAAGTTTAGAAAATCACTCAAGCATAAGATTACAAAATAATTTATTTTATGAGTTGTTTCTCTTAGAAAATTTATTTCACAACTGAAGTATCATTTATCGATCATACTATTTTTCATCACTATGCACGTCCTGTGGGGCTTAGAGGAGGTCTCAATGTTGTCTGCGGGTCAAGAAGTTTAAATATTTTAAACCATGACAGCAGATACCTGGCACTGCTCTTCTAGTGAAAGGTGTATCTGTTCGACTCTGTAACATTATCTGTCTAATTTTTACTGACAAAAAATATGTAAATATATGTCATCCATTTATTATATTATGCAGTTATGTACTTTATTTTCTTAGAAAAGATTGTATGCAACTGTTCAAAACAAAATACTCATAATCATGATATAAACTTTAAATAAAATATGATATTAAATTTTATTTTTACAATTAATAAGATTAATCTTGTTTCAAATGTATAAAGTTACATTAAAATGGCCAATGTTTATTTTGGTTGACTTGAGTTTTATTCAATTAGGAATATGTTTTGCTCTTTTACTATTGTCTATAATAAAAAGAATAATAAAATTGTAAAAAAAAAACAACTTATTTAATCTATATCCTTTCAATTCGAATTCAATTCCATGTTGCATGGAAAATATATTATACACACATGAATCTGATGATTAAAAACGAGAAGAGGTAGAAGGAATTTATAAAACAACAAATCATCCATCAGCAAAGGATCTTCCTTGGCTGTTTGAGAAAAAATAAAATGCTGTAACCAATGAAAAATAGCATTAGTACTCGATGAGTTTGTTGGAAAGGATTTATCATCCAAATATTCAGTCAGTGTTGTAATCATTGCTTTCATTATCTAATTATTTTAGTAATTCCAATGCTTCATTCAGTAAATCATATTCATTTAGACACAATACTATTTTGTTATTCGAAGCAATTTAATTTGAAATCAAATATTCTTCAGCGGTTCATTGATATAATTAAACCACCACTCACAAGTAAGAATTACCTTGTTAGTGGTTTCAGTAATAGGCAATAAATATGTGACAAGTGTCTATATTTATGAGTCTATTAAATTAATGGCCTAAAGGCTGAAACATTTAATGTAAAATAAAAATAAATTAGGAATTGGGACCTAAGGGGTGATTTTTGATAATACAATTAGGGTAAAAACACCAATAGTTGACAGTGTACCATTACCTGATACCCTCCTCGAAAAATGGAAATAATATAATTTCAGGACCTCCTAGACCACTATTTCATATATTTTTAGTTTCTATATTTGTCTGATTTGCTTTAGTCTTTCCGGAAATAACTATAATTTATACTTTTTTTTCTTTTATAGTCAATTTTCAAGTAATATTTTGATTTTTTGAAAAACTTGGTTCATTCTATATCTTTTTTTTTTGTTTCAAACACCACTGTAAAATAGAAAAAAAAAGTCCCTATCAATGTTTTACATCTAAACCATTGTAAGTTCATAAAACCAATTTTATACAAGGAAACATAAACTGTATTTGTATTAGAGAAATGTAAAAATTTTGATGATTTGTTCTTATATATTGAAAAATCTTTGGCATTTTTAAAACCATAATGCAACACATTACAACTATTAATGTAAGTGAGTGATCATTAGTATTTAGTATTTTAGTGAAATGGACTTAAATTATTTTAGAAACCTTCAATATTTGTTAGAATTCAGCAGTTGTTGGAAATAGTCCATCCTTATGATGTCTGTTTGATCTCTTGAATGATCAAAGGACCATGAATATCAAATGACTCATGCTTTATATTATTGAAATATTAATTTGTATTGTTTTTAGTTGTGGCAACTGAATATAATTAGTTGTAGTGTGATTTTTTACTGCAATGTTCAATCAAGAAAAAAAAAAAAGGTTCTGTACATATAAGAAAGGTTGTATAAAATTACATTCTGCATAACTCAAATAAAATTTTTATTTCAATATCTTCAATAATTTACAATTTATAACATACTGTGCTTTACAATAAACATTTACATACACTTCAATTTTTTCTCTTTTTTTCGTTGTGGCAATATTACAAAACATTGATAAATGATGTAATGAAAATATTAGTACTTATGGTTAGGCCACCAAAATACAGTAAAAGCATTATTAAATAATAACAAACAAAATTGAAGAAACATAGTATTAATATAAAAAAAATATTTAAATTCTAGATACTTGATTAACAATGGGAACTCCTTTATAACAGCAACTTTAAAATCATTTTTGTCATATTAACGATTTTTTTTATCTCCCTAGCATACATAAATTGATTTACATGAAGATTAGATTTTTATAAAGTTATTCCAGGCTTTACCCAAGGTCAAGATTCAGAACTAAATGCCTTATAAGCTACCACATGCAAAAGCATATAATAAAATAGATATGAAGAGAAGAATAGTTGGGTGCTCAGTCAAAAAGGAAGGCAAAAATAAATTATAATATTTATTTTTTACATCTGCCGACGTTTCGACCTGAAGTTCAGGCCATCATCAGGGCTAAGAAAATAAAATATTCTAACAATTTTATTTTACTTTATATCTATCTATTTTATTTTTATTTTATCTAGATCTATTTTATCTAGATCTAATCTATTTTATTTTCTCATCTTTTTTTTGTTATTATCTTTTTTACCATCATTACTTAAGTTTCTCATACCTTGTTATCTGGTTATTTTCTTAGCCCTGATGATGGCCTGAACTTCAGGTCGAAACGTCGGCAGATGTAAAAAATAAATATTATAATTTATTTTTGCCTTCCTTTTTGACTGAGCACCCAACTATTCTTCTCTTCATTATCCACGACAGTCAACCAATTACCAATTATAAAATAGATATGGCAATCAATAGGTTCAGATGGTGGGTTTCTTTGTTCTCAGATTTGAAAAGTTCTATGAATATTTAGCATTTTATTTTAAAACAGATGAACTTGGCATTCAATCTTTTTAAAAACACATTATTCAAATAGTTAAAAAATGATAGACTGTATATTTTCTCTTTTTTTAAGATCAATACCTAGTCTGTAAGTATTGATCTTTTTTATAAGTTGGAGAGATTGATTTGTCACTTATATTTTGGGTATTTTAAGAGAAATAAAATTAGGTTCTATAAAAATATGTTATTTATTACTGTGGGTTATGAATCAATTTGTTATATATTGTAAAACTATTTAATAATATTTTTTCAAGCAACACCAAGTACATATATGGAACATTCTTCTGGAAGATATACAAACATTTGTTTTATAAAATATTTTTTCATATTACTCTTTTACATGAATGCAGTCAAAATCATTTTATTAATACCTTAGTCTCTTAGTGCATAAACCCACCATCTGCTATCTTTTCTAGTTGTTTCTAAGATTAAAAAAAATTAAATAACTAACAGATTAAGAGATCAGTCTTTTCAACCCAAATATACATATTTAAAACTACAGGGCACCAAAAATTGTTTATTATATTTTAAAAAAACTTTGTACTATTTGTAAGTAAACTAGATAGTTATAGATAATAATGAATAAGTTCATAGTAATAGCATAAAAGAAAAGAAAAAAGGTAAAGCCGTATCTAATAATTTGATGACACAATTTAAGATGTGGTTATAGACAAACACTATAAAGGACACAAGGTTGTGGACAGGCATCGCTCTTAGGATGGATTGAAATAACATGCCTGGGAACTACTACAGCGTGGTAAGGTGCCTATGGGTGGTAACATGCAGCGTCAGTCTTCTAAATGGCCCCATGCACTAAGTCTTGTAGCCATCATCAGATCTGTTCCTTCTCTTATCAGAGGACCCCTGAAAATTTTCTTGTAATTATTAAGAAAATAACCGTAACTTCTAAAAAAATGATGTTTTTTAAAAAATATATGTTTTTACCAAAAAACAATTAATGTTTAAATGTGCATTTATTTCTTTACACTTCATATTTATTCAATCTAAAAATGTTGTTCTGAAATCACATCTCAAACCTGAACTATTTTTTCAAATTAAAGCAATAAATATTGACATAAGTGAAATGGATCCAATACATTGTCTTATTATAAAATATAACTTATTTAGTTATATTAATTGCCTGAATCTAATAATTTCAGGTTGATGTTGATTCTGAAGAATTTTTTGAAGACAGACAAATATTTTCATCTGCAATGACACTCAGAAAATGTTTTCAAAACCTTTATAAGGTAAGCTCTTTCAAGCTTATATGTATTTTTGTTTTCAAAAGAAATTTCAAATCTTGTTTTTTAAATAATGTCAGAAAAAGAAAAAACAGATTGCCTCTAATTTTATTTTATTCTTCATTTAGTTCAGGAAAAAATATTTTCTCTGATTGTAATATGATCATTTTTTAATTAAAAAATAAAGTATGCAGAATTAAAATATATTTTATTTTCCTAGTTCAGGTTCTTGTCAGGGGTGCCCATCTCCCCAAGTTAAATGGTGCATACCTTCCCTCCCTACCTCTTCCTAAAAAAAGTTATTATTCTCCTCCTTTTGTAACAATGCAAGAGAAAGTAGAATTAGAAAAATTGTTAATCATATAGAATTACACTTGCTATAGTCCGTTCCATATTTTCACTGGTTTGAAAGCTCCTCCAATTTAAAACTCCAAAAAATATGGTTTCTCCTGAAAATTCATAACTCTGTCAAAATGTGTCCCTCTCTCCTAAATAATTCAAAATCCTATCAAAACATACCTCTCTCAAAAATTTTGATGGTACAACTTTCGCCATGAGAACTTCTTCTGGGCACCTTTGCTTCTTGTAATATAAGTTGCAATCTAATAATTTGAGTACTGTTGTGTAACATGGAATCTAGTAAAATTATTATTGATATGGGTTATTTATTAAGTATAAAAGTAATATTAAGAAAGAAATTGACTGGTTCAAGAAGGTTTTAATGATTAAGACACTAGTACGTTACAAAAACTATTACTTGATAAAATATGTGGTAGCCCAGAGAACAAAAACCACTTTTGTTAAAAATCGTATATGTATTTTAAAAAATTAAGGACATCAAATTGTTCTTAGTTTAACTAAAAATAATATTTGTACAATATAAACGATTATATTATATTGGATAGATTATATTGCAATTGATGATGTACATTGATTCTAGGCATGTTTTTCCCATCTTTATGTTTATCAAAGGATTTTAAGATTTAACGCATCCAAATTATATGAATATGAGTAGGTATATGAATCATCGCTATTTTTTCTGTTAAATGATCCCAACATAATGTTATGATCTGATAAATATTTGTTTTTTTAAAAGTTTTTAAAATTTTAAAAGTTTAATTTATAAGAATTTTGTTAGAATGCTAATTTTTAAATATCTTAATTAATCATTTTCTAAATTATTCTTTATTTAATATTTTATAACAAAATTTCCAGATTAACAATTTAAATTCATGAATATGGTATTAATAAATTGAAATTGACAATTAATATAAATAGTTTCATAATTTAAAATTTATCAAGTATGATTACTTTTTGCTTTTTTTTTTAATAATAAATACAAATTATATCAATTTAAAATTTTTAATTTAATACTTCAATATCAATTAATCAAATCTGTTAAGGTTTTCAGATATTTTAATAGAAATAGTTCTTTGCTCAAAATCGTTCATTGTTAAGGAGCCCCTTGAAATTTGAGAATAAATAAATAACATAATTTAATGGGAAAGTGTAATATAATTGAATTAATTAATAATTTAAGTATAAATTATTTTATTTCATCTGTGTTACAGTCATATTCTCACTCTTAAGAATATGACTATAGATTTTGATTAAAAGTCTTCATTTTAAATAACTTATTGGCAAACAGAAATCATATGCATATTAATGAGAACATTAGTAGATTATTGAGGATTCTATTTAAAAATGTCGGAAACCTCATTTCTTCATTCCATTCTGTAGTTGTCGTTTGATTCTATGTTTATAATGTCATTAAATGAAACACTGTCAAAACAACTCTTCTCAATAAAAGCAATAAAATGTACAGGTGTAATGTGATATATTAAAACGCCGTGTGGTATCCTAATGTTGCGTTGCAAGGCTGTACTACTGGCGAGGCCTATACCTGAGGCCCTGGCAGCTGGCCTCTGAAGATCTGCAGACATGGCAGTGGCAGCTGGTGGCTTGAAGGTACTGGTGGACCTCGGTTCCTGGTTCCGCACCCTCTTCGCAATGTTGAAGTACTGCCGTCCGTTGTTCCCGAGCACCGTGGAGACAAACTGGGTGGTGAGACCTCTTGTAAGGGAACCTCCAGTCAGAAATCTGAAAAAAAAAAAGGAATATTATCATAAAAGTATGGCTGAAAAAGCAGGGCATCTTTTTTAATAATAAAGAGTAAAAGTTACTTTCAAATGCATATCTTCTGAGGAGAGAAAAGTAACATTCCACAAATAAAACAGAAGTAATAGATATATTTATTCAATGTCTAGAAATTTTCATGAAAAGAAAAGTATATTTTGTGGATAAATAAAAAGCAAAAGTACTTGAGAAAAAAATGAAATAAATCAGCGGTACTTGCTTAGCTTGAACTTTATACATGGAGTGACTACAAAGCTTAATAATTATTATTTATTTGTATCTGGCCTTTGTTGGCCCCGTGGTTTTTGAGTGATATTGAATATTTAATAGTTGATCGTTGCATTATAAAGGAAGGTCCAGGGTGGCAGTCATAATTAGGCTAAACAGTGGCAAAACTATTTTATTAAAAGCCAATGTTTCGACCCTACTTTGCAGGTCTTCTTCAGGGAGGTGTGTTCAGCTAGGAGTTTCACTTAGAACACAAGCTGGCTTTCACTTAGCCAGTTCTAAGCTGTCCTAGCTGAACACACCTCCCTGAAGAAGACCTGCAAAGTTGGGTCGAAACGTTGGCTTTTAATAAAATAGTTTTGCCACTATTTAGCCTATTTATGACCGCCACCCCGGACCATCTCCTTCTTTTAATTATTATTTATATTTCTGTTGAGGATTAAGTAAGAATTCAATAAGAAATAATTAAGGAAGTGATTTTTTTTCAATTGGACAGTAAAGGAATATGAAAACAAGGATTTCCTATCATAAATGGATAATATCTCCTAAAGGTAAATAGTTCAATATTTTTGAATAGTTGTTCGACTTCAAGTCATTCACTTTTAACGAAAAAGTTGCTGTAACATCCCAGGCCTATGTCTACCTTAAATAAGTTATTTTAATTTTGTACATTTCCTTTTCACACAAATACACTTAATTTAGTTTTTTGAACTCATAATGCCTCAAAATATGTATTTCTGTTAAAAACTGGAGAATTTTTCACGATCGCAATACTTTTTCTTAATACATATATCATGCTTCGTAAAAATATTAGGATTTACATTCTACTACTATCGTAATATCTTATAACCAGATTTCCCAAGACCAGAAAAATATACATGTGTATTTAAAGGATTTTATTGTAGGTAATGTCTCCCAATTCATTAACTACCCAAGAGCAATCATGACGTAATCATGACGTAAAACTATGTTTGCCTTAAATTCTGATATGTTAGCTTGGATTCCACAGGCGGATCTACGGAAGGGGGAGGGGGAGGGGAGGGCTTTCCCCTCCCCCCCCGCCGAAATGGTAAAATATAACCATGTTACAGAAACAAATATTAAAAACTATCTCTTAAAGTATTCTTATTCGTATAATTATATTTAACAGGACTTCAAGAACCACTTAAACACCATTTCATGTAGGTTGTTAATTTCTTTCTTTTTTTCAAATTAATTATCGTTAGATGTACATGAAAAAAAAATCTTCCTTGTTGAAGCTCCCTCCTCTCCCCCTCCCAAAAAAACAAAAAATTAAATCCTGGATCCGCTATTGCTGGACGTTGTTAGAAAAAATATTTTGGTATTGGCTATTTTTTTAATTCGAGAATGCTTGCACTTCTCCGTGCTTATGAAGATGGTAATATAAATCATAGCGAGGTCTGGATGTTCTTAAAAAAGAAACATCGATTAGGAATTTCAGTAATCTTATTGATATTTTCAAATTTTTCTTCAGAGATTCTTAAATCAATTCTTTTTCCCCTTTTATACATTAGAGAATAATAAAGGATATAAAGATCTTAAAATTAAAAATAACTTAAGTAAAATTTGACGCACTATAGCTGAAAGTTAAGGATCGCATTAAAAACAATGTAGACAGTTGGTAATTTTAAAATAATTGGTAATTAAAGACATTTAGCAACAGGAGATTCATTGATTAATTACTTGAGCTCTGTTGATTGTCGAGATTTGACGTGCTTCGAGTTATAATATTTATCTCAGTTTATTGATATTTAAAAAAATACTAGATTTTTAAAAAATATTTATCCATCACACACAGTATCCTAAACAATAATTTCATATTTTTCTTAATAGTTGTAAGCATTTAGAGACTTAAAAAGACGATCATTCTAGACTTGCAGCTATATCCAAATAAAAATGTCCAGAGAGATTTTCTCTAACCTGCATAAAAGAGAAAAAAAAATACAATAAAAGTTCGATTTATTGCCCGATGTTCATTTTAGATTGCAACAGAAATGGACATTTCTACCACCTCTCTGTGGTGGCCTGATAGGTACAGAATCTTCATCAACAAAAAATTACCGTCAAGAAATATCATAATAGGATATTTTTGGGTCGGAACAAAATACGATTTCTCAGATCCAAAATCTATTAGCATAATTTATGACAATTTTAGCAAAACAATAAAATAAAATCTATTATAACAGTTTCAGCCATTCGCTCGGATATCGTAGAGCAAAGGAACTAAAATCGAATTCTAAGAAGAAAGAAAAAAATGCTTAAATTACTTTAAGACAGAGGCTGTTACGATAACGCTTCTAAAGCCATTTGAAATTCATAAACATAGAGTTGAAAGTCAGAGGGATTGTCTTAAGGTATAACCTAATAACCTAGCTCATCTATTATTTAGCCATCAAAATTTTTTGAGAGGGGCATATTTTGACGGGTTTTTGAATTTTTGAGAGGGACACATTTTGACAGGGTTATAAATTTTCGGAATGAAAAGTTTCATATTAAGGGAATAGGAGAAAACATGAAACAGACCGCAGCAAGTGTAACTGTGTATGATATACGATTTTTCCAATTCTACCTTTGGTTGCTCTGTTTTTATGAAAATAAGAGCAATAATATATAATATATGGGAGTGAGAAGAGAAGGGAGAGAAAGGTTCTTGCGCCATCGACATTGGGGGGAGGGAGGGATGGTCACCCCTGCCGAAAGCTGTCAGAAATAGCGTTTTCTCATTAAATTAATTAATTCAATGAGTTTTTAAAAAACTCATGAATATCCATTTACTTTAAATCGCAAGATAATTTAACCGCAAAATCAAGAAAAAAAGGTGGCCTACAAAAATATTTGACCGGTTGGCCTATTTAATCTAATTATTTTGACATATTGAGAGTGAAGGTCAAACCGAACGGCCCAATATTTTTGTAGGCCACATTTCTTATCAAATTATCTTTCAATTCAAGTGGAAAGCAATTGGTTGTTATGAGTTACCTCAGTACCTCATTAAATACACAAAGTACACCTATATCCACTTAGAAAACGACCCATTTTCGAAAATTTTCGTAAAAAACAAATTAGTAGCCAAAGATAAGATAAAGTCATTCACAGGGTTTCAGATTGATGTTAGTTAATAATCTGAAAAAAGTGGTCCGTAACGTGGAAAAAAAAAAAATAAGAAAATAAAATACATCTATTATTTTAAAAACGTTTAGATAGGTACTATAAATAAATGAAAAGACATAAAAAGCATGACATTCTTACTATTAATATGTATAGCAGAAAACAGTTTTAAAACTTTATATGGAATATTTGTTCATATTCGTCAGCAACACGTGATTATTGGGAATAAAGCCATTATTACTTGATATCTAGTTACCCAGCGTCTGATTCTATTGTGAATAGGAATTGGAATAGAAGGGAATTGAAAGTGGATAAGGAGGGTATATGAATAATTTTAAAAGGGATGGAATTAATCATATGTATGTATGTATTAGTCTAACTTGACCACAAGGGATTCCTTCCAAAAAAAAAAGTCAGTCTGAGATATGAGACCTAAGAAATAAAAAATGGGTTTTATCTCATCTGAGATTTATCAGACCTTCCCTCATATACTTCTCAACCTCGGTGTAAGTGAGAAGAAAACAAGAAAATAACGCAGGAAGTTTTTTTTTATTAAGATACAAGAATTCACGGAATCTGTATTAAATATTTTATGAAAGTTGATAATTTTTCGATTGGTTTAGAAAATATTATTACTTTAGATTAGATTTACAAAGCATTAGTGAATAATATATAATAAGAAAAATATATTTGATAATTTTGTACATAAACTATTCTTTTTTCTTAAAATGTGTGTATGGAGTATCGTATTTAAGTCGACTGTTTTAATATTTCCTTCTTATTATTGCATTTTTTTCCAACTAAGAAAAACAAGGAACTAATTTCCTTTAGTAGAAAGAAGGAAAACTGGATGAACCTAAGATAATAGGAGGGACCCTTCTGATATAACCCAAGGGTTTTTCAAGTATACAAAAAAAAAAAAAAACCTTATTAAGTCTTGTAACTTGGAAACTATGTAGTTAATGTAAGTATCAATTTACGAGTAATTGTTATTGTAGTTTAATATGAATATAACAAAGTATTTTGAACAAAATTATGCAATGGTTGACTACTCGTTTTCTACTAAGTAATTATTATATATTTTAGCATATAAGCTAAAATAAAACATCACTATACGACGCTTCCTCGTAAAATAAAAAGTGGACAGTTTTTTTAATTATTCAAAAACCATACATCTCGGAGAATATTGCAGAGGGAGAGAAAAAACAGCCAATATTAATCGTATCAATATTAGCCATGAAAAAGCAAACAATTATTGTATTGGATATTATGGCAAGAAAGTCCTGTGAGTGGGCCCATTAGATATTTTTATTTATATATCATAGATAGGTTTATTTTCGGTGGAATTATTTTGCTTCCTCACTTCCGAAGGTAGGGAGGCATTGTATTTGTGCGAGAGGTTAAAAAAAAATTGTGTACACAGAAATTTTTCTTCCACTTGCGTTTTACGTTTGAGGCATCAAGGATCAAATTTGGTTCAGTGTCTGTCTGTAGTAAAATCGATATAACGGGCATATCACTTACTACCTTTCATCCAATTTTCATGACATTTTTGGGGATTATACGGATTAGTGTCTAGATGGTTCCATATCAATTTTATAAAATTCCATCCAGTACCCCTGCTTACGAATGCGCAACCGCATTTGTTTAGATATGTCAATATTTCAGAAACGACTCGTTCGATTTGGCTCAAAATTGGATATAAGGTAGATATTGGTGAAAAATTAACGTTGCGTCAATTTTATTGAATTTCATCAAGAACTTTCTCATATATATATGTATATATATATATGTATTATGTATATATATATATATATATATATATATGTGTATATATGTATATATATATATATATATATATATATATATAATGTATATGAGCAAACGTGTTTTTCTTGATACGTCTATATCTCTTAAACCGCACATTCGATTTGACTCAAGTAACAAAGTTGTGTGAACTTCATGTATGTTTTTATATTCCAGCTTGATTAGATTTTTTCTGACTGAAAAAAAGTATTGATATCCTTACCTCCGAACAAGCAAAAGGTTGAATTTTTCCTACTGATTTTTAGTTCCACCCTTACCTACTTACGATCTTTTTCACTAACAGTAGCCATGTGCATATACAGTATGTACTTGGATTTTTTTTTTAATCACGAATCATCAAGTTCATAATTTGGAAATGTGGAACTCATCCTCATTTTAATATTCGCTGGTGAACAAAATTTGTGGATAACAAAATCTTGAATGTTGAGAGGTTATTATATTTACGAAAACAGATTCTTCCGAGGATTTTATTCTCATACAAAAAATTATGAACCTTGAAATATAGATATTGTTTAGACATCGAAAACGGTGTGGAAGCTGTACTGACCTTACTTAGCAGAGTTTTTTTTTCTATATTGCTTCTATTCATTTTTTTTTTTAGATACAGCTTCGATTATTAATGAATCAAATAAGACGTATAGATTCTGTTTCACGGATATTTTTTTGAGTAAATGTGATTTATTTGTATTTATTACCTGTTACCTGCATCAATTTGAATTTTCATCACGGATAAATACATTTCTTGGTTTGGAGAATGATGCCTCGCTTATTTCACGAATATACAGTAAATTTGATCTTTTGAAGACGAGAACCAAATTTATATATAACCTGTGTAAATCCCCCTAACCTCTGTGCTACCGACTTTGATGCCCATGGAGGTAGAAAATTTGACCCACAAGTCTGACATCACTTTTAGAGCCTATTAAAGCTGGAGATAATAAGCACTGATGACAACTTTATACTTCATCGCCTAACTAACTCTATGTTGACCTTTTAATATCAGATCTCAGGCAACTCTGCAATATTAAATAGACATGTAATTTTCGCTATATTATATTTATATTCTAATAATACAATATTGAAGCGATGTAGCATATCATGGCAGGCTACACTGTTGAAGCAGTGAGAGCAGTACTGCTCCCACCAGCACACCGCTGGACCATGTTCGAATCGATTTCACTTAGTTTCACTCAGTACATGGAACGAAAAACAAAGGTATCTCTGTTTAGGATTGTTTGTAAAATTATTCCTCAGCTGTTGGTTTCAATAAAATATGTAGTTTATATGATAAATAGGCGTTTCTGAAATTGATTTGTCGAAAACTTCCTTTACTCTGGATTTTAAAATTAGAACACCTCTTCAACCAAAGAATTTTTACCACCATCTCTTCATATCATTATATATTAACAATTGTTATTTTATACGAATAAACGAAAATACAAAATTGAAGAGGAGATTAAGGTCAGGCTGAAGGAGAGAAATGCTTGTTATTTTTCCGTGACAAAATTACTTAGCTCGCTCCTCCTGTCCCAGTGCTTACAAAATTAGAACCAACAAAACTATTATCCTACCTACGGTTCTTCATGGATGCGAAACGTGGTAGCTTGCTACATCTAGGAATGAGAAACGTCTTAAGGTTTTTGAAAATAATGTATTGCATAGAATATTCGGACCGAAGAAGGATGAGTTAACCGGAGAGTTCAGACAGTTACACAACGCCGAATTGCGTGAATTGTATCCGGTTAATGTAATTGAGATGAAAACATCGCGGCAAATTAAATGGCCTTGTAAAGTTGTTGCACTTAGTAACGAATGAATTCCTAAAAGGCTAATATTTGCTGTACCGACTGGTAAAAGTTCGAAAGGTAGGACGAAGCAAAGGTGGAAAGCCGGAATCTGGAAGGATTGGGTTTGTACGACGAACGAGGGAGGTGTGTATACAGCGATTGGTGACGTCATCATCGAATCTTTGGGTTCGCTAAGACTTTTATTATTATTATTATTTTATATGAGTTACCAATTGTCGTTAATAGGCAATCATATAACAAGCGCAAAGATAGATCTTCTTCAATGGTATTGAAATCCCATTATCAGGTATCAAGAATTCTCAAATTAAGTATGTAAAATTCTATGAAAAAGGCTGCTCTAATAATGGCTACGAGGCTTGAATACAGACCAGCACCCATGAAAGAAGTATTCAGATATTTGATAATCCGCACGATAACCGTAGCTATCTAGCATCTGAGTACTAATACATGGAGGAGAGAAAGGTCACTAAAGAACTGCTTACAGAGACTGGTCAATCAATACTTCATAATATGAAGGCAAGGAGGTTAAGATTTTAAGATAGGCAAAGAGGTTAAGATTTTAAGATAGGCATAGAGGTTAAGATAGGCAGGGCATATTGTACTGTAGCTGTAGCCATGTCGTTTACCAGTCTATTGTTATGTTCGTGAAGTTTATTATTAAATCAATAATAATCAATAAATTGTTTCATTGGATTTATACTTGGAGTCCCCAGGCGCTCCCACGTCTCCAGTTGCTATGCCGAGTTGAAGTGGCTCCATCCAGTTTTCCGACGCCAATATTTCCAAGGTGTATTCCTTTTCCGAACCTTTACAACCAAAAAACCTTCTTACCTTCTTGATTTCTTTACTCCTTGTTCCTTTGTTCATTCGTTCAACACGAGTACCCAATCGTCAAATTTGTTTATTCTTTCTCATAGAACTGTTTCCTTTGAAAAAACCTTCGTCATACGTGCTACCTCTTTTAGAATTTCCTACCAACCTCTTTACGGAAATCCTCATTCTTGACCTCTTTTAGAATTTCCTACCAACCTCTTTACGGAAATCCTCATTCTTGACCTCATTTAAATATAATTTATTTTTCCACCTCCTGAATAATCAATCTTCCGAATATATGTAAAATAAAGTTAATTTGTACTTTAGAGATATCAGTTACAATATTCCGATATCTTGCAGATATCTATGTATGTTTCATATTACGTATTTGTACAAATACGTGAGCTCGCCTGTATATAATCATCTTTAAATTCATATGTCTACTTCAAGATCATATGTTTACAACAGTGTCTTTATTTTTAATATTAAGAAAATTTACATGCTTCTTTGTTTTAATTTTAAGGTTAGACAACTTTGTAAATTAATTTATTTTTAATTGTCATTTAATTATTCACAATTGTCATTTCATTTTAGTTATTCTGAGGGGAATAAATGTCCCAGAATAAAATTTACTTTCTTTCTTTCTTTCAAATCAATACGAATGAATTGGTCGATGGTTGGTAGCCTCCGAATGTACAGTTTTGTACCAATGAGTTTCAGTTATTAGTTTTTAAAATTTTGGATTGTAGTTTTTGTGAGTGCGTCATTGTTTACGGAACAGCAAATCGGAGAAGGTTAAGATAGTTTCTGTCTAATTTTCAGTTCTGATCAATGGGTTAGTTACTTCAGTCTTTTGTACAAGGTCTTCGTTTTCATTTTATGGTTGGGTCAAAAGACATTCTTCAATCGAGTGCTAGTCCAAGTTATGTCTTTCTGAAGAATAAAGTTGTTGATAATATAAACTAGTAGACACGTGTCTCATCTAGTGTAAAGGCTATATTTTGTCATTTGTCGTGATTTAATTCTAATTTACAAACTAAGTTTTAATTAGTAAATGAAGCAAGTTTTTTATGCATTATGTGTAAAACTTTAAAAAAATGAATAAAAACTGAGATGTGTGGTTCAGACCACAAGATAAAAGAGACATCAACAAGGCGAGATTAATAATATGAAAATGAAATATAAATTATAAATAATAGCCTATCATGGTTGAGGATGAGATGCTGAAAAATTCGATTTTTATTTTAGTTTCGATTTAGATATTTGTGTTTGAGATATTTTAATCCATATCTTCAATAAAACTCGTTATCATTTGGTTTTCAACACTCTCTGACAGAGCGTTGCATTGAGATAAAACTTTTACTTTCACTTACGTATATATGTAATATATAGTAAGGGTAAGTATTGCGATCGAGAAAATTTTTGAATCTGAGTTTTCAACGGAAATACACGTTTTGAGGTACCCTGAGTCGAAATAACTAAGTCCCGAAAAATGGTCTGTGTGTCTGTGTGTTTGCAGTCTAGCTCAAAAACGTACGAAACTGATATTACGTATTTAAGATAGGTATATGCCTTAGATGTGACAGCAACTTTTTCCTCAAAATCGGCTAACCGGAAGTGCCACTTTATATCAACGCTGAAACACATTTTTAATAATAGCTAATAATAACAAAGAAGATGAAATTATGAACATTTCTTTTGTTAACAATATGCATGTCCGATTTTTAGTTTTTGAGATATTTTAATTTGTATGCAAAAACATTTCAATTAGTCGACTCCAGCCGACTTTACTGGAGCGTTACATATCGGAAATCTAACCGCTCAATCTAATTGAAATTCCACAAAAAAGTTCAATAATTTTAAATATTATAAAAATTGTAATTTATATTCCTTGAATTATTATTTCAACAAGTTAAGTTTATCCTGATAGCATAATACCTATTATTTTTTTCCGTTGCATATTGAATAATCTTTAAAAAAAGAAAAGTTGAAGAATTCTTTATTAATTCTAATTATAATTTTATAATAACTAGCAATTAGATCGTTTGCTTTTACATAAATGATTATTTAGCCATTTCTTCACCGTTTATGGTTAATAGTTTCTTAAAATAGCTCATTATTTCATTAAATAATAAAGCATAAATAATTTTCTAATAGTATGAGAAAGACGAAACTTCGATCTAAGACCAACTTGCTGACATTCAATGAATTACTTACTAAAAAATTGGCCTCTATCTTTTCCTATTACTTATCTTCCATATAAATATGTTACCATATTGATTTTAAAGTTTTGGATAATCGTTTCTCCCTCCTATAAATTATTATATAAAATATAAAGTTAAGACATTAACGACAGTAGAATATCCGAAATATCCTAAATGGATATTTTATTTTATCAAGGTCATAGCAAAATTATTGACAAAGTGAGTTATATATCATATGATTCGCTGCAAAATATACTATAAGGTAATATTCCCTTTTGTCCCACTAAGCATCAACAAACTTTTTCAACCAACCTAAATTTCCCATGGGAAATAGCACAAACTGAGCGTTACATTTTGTATGAACTCTATACTTTCTAAATTAAAGAATCGAAAATAAGAATAAAATATTTATGAAATATAGGGCGAGGTTATTGAACCATTTCAGAGAATGAGGTGATATCAATATGAATTATAATTACCGCATCGCTTTAAATTTTGGTCGGTCAACAAAGATATATATATATATTTCGAATTTACTAATTTTATTTGTGAATACTGCTGTTAAAAAATCCTCAATATATTTCTGTAAAAAAATATATATAAATTTAAAGGATAATGCAGAAAAATTTTTAATCTGCGTTACTTATTTTTAAGCAATAAAAAATGTAGAAGGAATATTCTCTGTTAATAGAAATGTAAATTAATTCTAGTTCGGTTTTAAATTAACAGGTATTAAAAACAAAATATATATAAGCTTATTTCGATGAAAATTATAAATCCACATTCGAAGTTTTTATGGCATTTAATATAATAATTGAAGCAACATTATCGATACACGTCTTCTTAATTCTTTTCAGATTTATATATGTAAACTTTGAAAAATTATCATTGTAAATTAATAAAATGAATTATTGTATTTTAATTTGAATATATTTTAATACTGTAAATTATTCGTTCTAAAAATCTATGACTTGTTTATATTAGAATGAATAACACATTTCAAATTCTCCAATAATGGAAAATATTAAGTATATAATTAACCATTTGACATTAATCTTTGATATAAAAGTAGTTAAATATTAACATAAGAAAGAATTTTATAATTAACTGAAGGCGAAATAAGAGATCGTTACGGGTAATACTAGTAATGGAGGAACCAAAGGAACACGAGCTCGCCCGAAAGATTACAACACGCTTCCATACATAACATTAGCTAATATAATACAGAATCCGAAAATATTCTAATATTATACATATAAATACATATGCGGTTTTCATAAATGCTATCGTTCGTAATATATAATATTTACTTATATAGAATACAGCAATATAAAATTTCAAATTTATATACACCCAAAATGAAATGTAAATAAATAGCGTCTATAATTTTTATTGTCACTTCCTCTTTGTCTGAAACTACTTATGTCTGCTAAGAAGAGGGTGTTAAGTGGAAGTCGTGTGATATGCGCACTACATTTTTTAAATTATTACTGGAATGATTAGTGATTTTCGAGTGAAGTTCTAAAGAATTTATTAATTTATTTATTTTTTAAATATAGGTTTTGAATTAAAATTGAAATTGAAATAATAGTTTTTCGCGCTTAATGACAATAATGATTTGAAAATAAACGACTTGTGTGTTTCAATTACTGATAATTCTTTAAACGAATATTATGAAATCAAATCATTTATCAAGGGTAGAAAATTAGCCAACTGGCTCAAAAAATTGTTCGAATTTTAATAAAATGAATGCTATTGGAAGGGTTTAATTTGCTTAGAATGCATCATTAATTTCTATTTATAATAAGCATATCTGATATGCATTCCAATGACCTAACTCTTTCTCTTATGTATTTTTTAAAGTATTACCTGTTGATTGCTTTATAATTTAGCAACACAACGCAGTTGAGAAGCCTTGCAATTTTATTGTATTTCTTTCTTTTTTTATAGATTAATTAAAACAATACAGGCAAGAAAAAATGCTAAATATTTTTATAAAAAATGTTTAAACATATTTATAACAGTTATAATCTTGTATACTTCTCTAGTTTAATAAATCAAAATTAAAGCCTACGAGCAAAAGCGTTCTCATAAAAGCTTTATCTTTCGGCTTTAGTGTTTTCTTTTAGGGTAAAACTTCATACAAACTTTTCATACTGCGCTTTCGTGGAAATGAATAAATAACATAAGAGGATTTAGACACACGGTGAACAATAAGTTATCTTTTGAATGAGCCCGCATGGGCAAAATTATACAAATTCGTCGTGTTTATTGTTTATAATTATTATTTATACGGCTTACCCCGTGGTTCGACTGGGATCAGCAAAGAAGATAATTGAGGTGTAATGGTTAATGGTTACCAATCATTTCTCACGGTTATATTTTGTTTTTATTGAATAGGGGCACTACATATTTCTAATTTACATATGACAGCTACCATAATACTGAATAAGGAGAGAGCTACCTACAAAAATTCCCGACTGACAAAAAGAAACTTTTTCTTCTTGTCTAGATGATATTGAAAAATATTTTTAAAAAATTACATATTTACAGGTAATTTTTGGAAAGGTGGTATAAACAAATATTTTAAAAAGGCCGAACCGTTACAAAAGTAAGAAATGTTATGTAACCAAATAAAAGTTATGTGTTAGGTCTTTTGGAGTATGGATAGGTTCACAAAAAATATTAATTAATTATTTATTATTATTAATTAGCTAATAATAATAAATAATGGTAAAAAAGTATTATACAAAATTCATGATTTAATAATTTGAAAAAAATATTGAAATTTTGACTTAATTACATTTAACTTTTTTTGTTTTTGATTTTTGTAAATTGAAAGTGATAAAAAATACATACATTAATCTGAATGACCATAATTATAAAAATTAAGATGCAATAGAGGAATTACTTATGGTATAAATTTTTGTCAACACTTGCGTAAGAAAATTTCTTATCAACATTAGAAGATGTCTAAAATGAAACTAAATATTATACAAACTATAATTTATTATTGAAAAACTAGATGAAATACCCTCAAAATAATAATTAAAAATGTTGAATTTTTATAAACAATTATTTATAATTTTATACTTATTAAGAATAATGCAATTAATATTCATTGGATAGGTTGACTTTAGGAGGCCCGAAATTCGATGAAAAATTGCTGGTCTTTCCTCGGCATCTATCTTATTACATTGTATAGTCGTTTGAAGTCATCAACAAAGAGAAAATTAATCATATGTCATACCTCATGCTTGTCACATTTTTGATAAAGCTTGAAGCTCGTTTTATAAGCTCATAGAAAATTTAAAACTACTTTAAATCGTAGGAGGAGAGAATCGTTTGTTTAATTTATAATTGAGTTATTTAGTTAGGGACTATACAACCATGATAGTTAAATTAATTATGGATATTTGCCTAATATTCTAATACCTAATACTCCAATAAACCTGATTAATATGAAACAGGGTGGAAAAAGAAAAGTGGGTAGACCGAAGCTGAAATGCATAGATAGATTTAGTGCCGAGCAGCAGCACCACTGCCCATCCTTAGAACAAGGAACTGGTGGAAAGCAGCTCAGGACAGAGAAAGTAAAGAGCAACTCTTAAGGTAAATGAGATCAAGTTATCAAGTAATGGATTATTGAGCTTGGGATGATGGTGTTGATTTGCCTAATATTATTGGAAACTGTAGCATTAATATAATCCCAATTCAATGTGTGTTTGCCGAAGTATTTCAATTTGCCCATACTCGGAAACGATTTCTGTTTTAAGCCGAACCAGTTATCGGCGTGAAATTTTCAGCTCATTATAATAAATTTTGTGTCTTCATTATCTTCATTTACTTGCTGGTCTTTTGCTTTGCTTCTCTTATCGGGGCTTTAGCGAGATTCTCAATGTCCTCTTGGTTTCATCCGAGAACAGCTTTATCATCTGCATATCCAAGGATTTTATGATTCCGACGTGTGCTCATCAATTCGCGTGATTATAATATCACCTTGTGTGCTAAGTTTAAAAACATCGGTGAGAATCCATTTCTCTGCCTTAAACTAGTTTTAACTTTGACGGCTTAAGATCCTTGTTTTATTATGACTCTTTATTTAGGGTCATTTCAATATCAACAACTTCCCGGGACTGATTCACAGGCTGTTTTGAAATTCACAAATAAAGCTTGCACATCTTGAGCTATTTTCTATACTTTTTTTATATAGATTACATATTTAATACAAATTATGAATGAATGAAAATAATTTTATTATTTTGGGACTTAATGTCCCTTTAGAACAAATTATAAATAAAAATAAATATAAAATATAAATTAACATATTGGTGGATCCATAAAATAAAATTAAATATTTACTAAAACCTATGTCCTCTTGTCCTACAGTATCCTATAATAATAACCCACTTATCCCTGTTGAACAAATTCGATACCTTGGACTCCACTTAGACAAACGTCTAACTTGGAATGCTCATACCAGACAGAAACGATAAGAAACAGCTCGACGTTTCCGACTACTCCAGCACTTACTAGACAAACGCTCTAAGCTCCCAGTCAATTACAAAAGACTCATATACATGACTACAATAAGACCTATTTGGACTTACGGAATTGAGCTCTGGGGCTCCACTAAGCCATCGAATTCCTCTCGTATCCAATCCTTACAATCCAAAATCCTTCGTAAAATCCTCACAGCTCCTTACTTTGTCACAAACAAAATCATCCATAACGACCTTAATGTTCCTTATGTTCCTGACCTGGCCCAATCCAGATACCTATCCTTCCATAACTAACTTCAGAACCATCCTAACCCTTTCGTTTCTAACCTCGCTTCCTTTTCAATCCCTGACAACCCTCCGAGGCGTCTGAAAAGAAGATGGCTTCGAGATCTCCTTTTGTAAATACATTTTTAGAGTGCTACCAATGGGTAGTTTCTCAACATGTGATTTCATGCTATTATATTCTTTTTTTCACATTTACTGAATGTATTTTTACTTGTAATACAGTTGTAAATATCATCAATAAAAAAAAAAATATATATATGTATATATTTACTAGATGATTGGTAATAAAATAAAAATACAGATAATGAAAAGATATAAAAATTAGCATAAATAGAAAATAAACAGAGAAAAGTAAATTAAATAAACAAAATATCAATAAATCACAAAATAATGAAAGTATCTAGGGGTACTTTGAGTGTCTTACGACTTAGATTTTTAAGTGCATTTCATGATCAACCGGATTGAGAATGGAATAGGTGCTACAAGAGGAGAGATTTGAAAGATCATACTAACTTAGCGTGTCGAATATCAGAAGGTATTGAATTCTAGAGAGAGACGGCATGAATTAAAAAGGATTTGTCAAACGCAACAGTTCGGTGAGGAGGAGGATAGAGGTCAGATGTACGGAATCTGGGTGAACGGGATTGAATTGTAGGATCTGTAGAATACAGTAGGGTCACCGAGTTCTAATAGCCTGGTATAGGAAATACTGACGGACGCATAAAGCACGGATAATAGAACGGATAAAGCCACTTCAACTCGGTTTAATACTGGGTAATATGTGTATCTCTTAAGATCCCGAAGATAAACAGTAAATAGTATTGTGCATATTTTGAAATAATTTTTCTTTTCTTTTTTTTTCTTCTTAAAGAGCTTAACTTAGACTTATTTCCAGACCGATTGTTAGTTGTATTTACTTTGATGACCTCTGAACTCTGAAGGTGTTGGGAAAGGAAAAGAGAGAGATAGAGGAACGGTGAAGGCTGGTTCGTAATTAGTTCGTCCGTCACTCTGCTTCGCTGCGGAGAGGGCGGGAGAAAAAAAAATTAATCCCTCTTGATGGGATCGGAAAACATTCCTTGATAACATATCGACCTCGTATGCATGATGCCTGTTGTTAACACAACCGACAATATTCTCTTATCTGTATTTCACAAAGTAATGAATGGACATCTTTTTCGTTGTTGTTCCACACGCTGATGCTTATCAATGATGTAATGAAATCGGACAGCTCTCAATGAAAACTATATTCAATTCAATTCCAACGATCCTCACTATAATAAGAATTGCATAGATCTTTTGAAAGTTAATTAATGAAAATAATGTTTTCGGTTGATTATTTCTTCATTTGTTAAACCTTGTATACTTACCGAAGTAAGGAACCGGAATAGAGTGGGAGTGGGATGGGAACGCCATTTAATAAGTGGAGAAGATATAACCTGTACCATTAAAACCCATGAAGGGTCTTCGGTTCAGTACAATTTAGAAGAGGGTCTCCTAACCTCAGGGTTGCCCCACGACAATATTAACCCCATTTTTTTAATTCGAGATGTTTATTTTATATTTACGTTTTGAATTTAATTAGATTATTTAGTTTTTGAAAATAATGAATCATTATCAATCAGATGATTATATGTAAAATAATATATGATTTATAATTTAAATATTTTGTTTGTTATGATTGTTGCTTATGAGAAGGCGACTGAAAAGCAACTGGATGAGAGACCTCCTTTTCCGAATTAATTAAGGAAATAACGATTAAGAAGAGGTGCTGCTTGGTACTATTCTTTTCCAAGTTTACTACAGCACATCTGCTTATTGTAAAATTCAGAGAGACCATAAGCAGAGAAAAAAAAATGTTTTAAGAACCATTGAAGAATGGTGCCGAACCTGCAGGATGTCAAGGGAATATGTTTGTATATTTAGAATAAATTCGGTTATTAAGGGTCTAACAAGAAAAAAATTAATTTGAGAGGAATTAAAGTTTATAAACGAGAAATTGTTGTTTTTTTGTAATTAGAATATTATTCAGGCCTTACGATTTGTCCGGAATCTTAAAAAAAATTAAACAATTACTACTTTTTGTCATTGATGTGAAATATGACCACTTGCAATGAAGCAAGAGAGCAACGCTTTAAGGTTTTTGAAAATAATACCGAAGAACGAAGAGACAATTGAAGAATTTAAACGTCAACGCAACGCCAAATTACCTGATAAATATATGTAACTGAGAAAACAGCATTGGGGTCGCTGAGAATTGCTAGACCGACTCGGTGATCTTAAGTAGTTGTTATCGGACTGCATTCGGGGTATAGAAATATGTAGACAGTGATTTGTGATATCGGCATCAGAATTTATGGTTTGTGAGGCCTTTTATTATTAATAGCTAGCTGCCATCCTTTAACTTAAAAAATATTTGGTTTGTCTACTATTCATAAAAAAAAAGAAAAAAAAGCTAATTCGATTCAGGTCTAACCTGTATTTATTGCAATTTACCGTATTGTTGTTATACTCGCTAGTACTACTTCAAAAATAATATTTTCCTTTCTGTTTGAATCTGTTGGTCTTTAATTTCCTGTTTAATTGTATTAGCTTCGTGATCAAGTAACACAATAATATTGAAAATAATAAACAAATATCTATATAAAGGAACTTGTGATTATGAAGTCGAATATATCCATAGAAAAACTTCTAAAAAAAGTTCAAAATCCTTTTGAGAACTGAAAGATTGTTTATTTTATTTTAAGGTTACCAAAAATAACTTAGTTGTGAAAGATTTAAGAAACGAATGTATTATGATCATAAAACACCTTCTAATATTTTTCATATTATTCTAAAGCTCGTTTGACAGTATATTACCTACTCTCCTTTAAATTACGAATTATATATATATATTTCTTTCCTTTTAAAAGAAAGAAAAGCAAAACTTTTCAAATCTTAGTGTCTAAAGCGAAAAATAGCTAACACATAAACCTCATCCGTTCATTGAAGTAATAAGTTTTTTATGAGTTCCTGTTTCTCCGAACTCAACAACTAAAGTACTTTTGTTCCTTTGGAGTTCACATTGAAGTTCTTTTCTTTAAAACTGCCTTGAAACTAGTTCTATCTTAGATATATGACTTTCTCTAGTTTTATTTTTTTAATTAAAAAGTTTAAAATCGATTATTTTTTAAATTTTGTTTCAACAAAACAGTAAGGTGAATTAAATTGTAAGTGAGTCAACACGACGGGGCCAAAATCACACTAGAGTCCAAAATAGCTATTTTGATTTTTTATTTGTTTTTCGAATTTACTATTCTGTTGCTGGGTCCTAAAGAATTTTAAATCTTTAGCTGGCATTGTAAGCCAATAAGCCGCAACGCTTGTTTTTTTAGCGATCGCATTAAGATATCATAATCTTATAAAATAAAAAAAAATCAGTGGAATCAATTAAAAAAAAACAATATTAATCACCAATTAATAATTATTCAGTTTTCAAGCCATTACTAATCCGAATTATCTTCAGATTAACATATCTGTTCTTCAGACTCAAAACATATAATGAATATTCCTCTTATGTCAAGAAGAATAAATGGAATATTATTTTTAAAATGTGTAAAACAGATATGCGTAGTTTAAAACATTCAGTCCTTTTATTTAATAAAGTTAAAATTGAGTTTAAGAACTTAAAGAGCACATAATTTAGAGAGAAAAAAATTTTCCCTGCTAATATTATGGAGAAAATATAATCCTGAACAAGTGCTGTATACTTTGTATGATAATAATGTGTGTAATATGTTCCATAAGTTATACGTTGCATGTAATAAAATAATGTATTTGATTGGCTCCTCGTCTCGATATAATAACCACTACACTATTATATTTTTGTTGTTATTTCTTTCTGGTTGTTAATGTCCTAATGTATTCAATACACAACAGAAGGCGTGGTTAATCTTTCAGGTAACTGATCTATTCTGTGAGTAGAAATTCATCTATTCTGTGAGTGAAAAAAGTTTATTCTACTTTGAAATAACAGTTTGAAATCTTCTTCTGTCCCCCATTTCCTCTTTCTTTGGTCCTTTCAATTGAATATATATTCGTACTGACAAAACTAATTTAATACACTTACAGAGTGTCCTCTAAAAACGCTGAGCAAACAAAAAAAGGATTTCAGGCCAATCACTATGGATCGTGTTTTTCAGTTTTTATTCTAAAAAAAAAAAAGAATGCATCAAAAACGAGTTGAAATTTACACCACTGAGAATAAGGTTTAATGTGTAATACAAATGAAACACAAGATCTCTATCACTTTCTGGCTGCTTGTCCGATACTCTCTGAATTTAGATTTTTTTTTTAAACTTTTATTATGATATTTACAACTGTATTACTATGAATACATCAAGTAAATGCGTACATAGGAATATTATCACATGAAACACGCTTGTTGAGAAACCACCCATTGGTAGCACTCTAATAATTTGTCTACATGTGGAGATCACGAGGCCATCTCCTTTTCAGACGCCTCGGAGGGTTATCAGGAATCGAATAGGAAGCAAGGTTAGAAACAAGAGGATTCGGATGGTTATCAAGTTTATTATGGAAGGATAGGTATCTGGATTTGGCCAAATCGGAAACATATGGAACATTGAGGTCTTTATGGATTATTTTATTTGTGACAAAGTAAGGAACATTGAGGATTTTACGAAGGATTTTGGATTGTAAAGATTGGATACGAGAGGAATTTGATGGTTTAGTGGAGCCCCACAGCTCAACTCCATAAGTCCAAATAGGTCTTATTATAGTCATGTATATGAGTCATTTGTAATTCGTTGAAAGTTTTGAGCGTTTGTCCAGTAAGTGTTGGAGTAAGCGGAAACGTCGAGCAGTTTCTTGTCGTTTCAGTCTTGTATGAGGATTCCAAGTGAGACGTTTGTCCAGCTGGAGTCCTAGGTATCAGATTTGTTCTACAGGGATAAGTGGGGAAATTTAAAATTAAATGGTTAAAATATAGAAATTTATCTCAGGATCAAGTAATAGATTTAATAAATGGAAAAAATTGGATAGCATTGGTAAATTACTGCAAATCTGATTTCTCCTATAGAATAATGTTCACCAGAGAATTTAACTTAGTTATTGGCAATAATTACTTCCAATTAGCAACAATTGAATATATTTCTTGTATTATCAACGTTACTTGTTAATAAGTTTACGTTTCGGGATATTTACTCCCATCTTCAGAACTACAATCCCAATGATCTTGTGGATGCAAGGCTAAAAAATTTTTTTTTTAGCTAAATATAGTGCATGTTGCATTCATTACATGTCAGAATTTTGTTGTCACAATAAATTTGTAATTACTTTAAAAATAAGAATATTAATGTGCTTCATCGTCAAATTTCTAGTTCATGTTATAAAATATATCATTTAGAGCAACATCTTGCTTTAGACCTTGGTCTTTGGACTTTGTTCTGGGTCTGCCACAGTGAAATACAATTGGCCTTTGGATCTGACTGTTTTATCTGACTATTTTTATACTATTGTTGTTAATGTTTATTTTATGTAAGGTAATTACAAATTTATTGTAACAACAATATTCTGACATGTAATGTAACATGCACTATATTTTAACACAAACAATTTTTTTTAGCCTTGCATCCACAAGATCATTGGGAGTGTAGTTCTGAAGATGGGAGTAAATATCCCGAAACGTAAACTTGTTAACATGTAACGTTGATGATACAAGAAATATATTCAATTGCTGCTAATTAGAAGTAGTTATTGCCAATAACTAAGAATATTAGACAACTTCCCAGAAAAAAGAAAAAAGAGAATTTAACAATTAAGAAATTAAAGAATTTTGGTACCACTCTTTTCGTAATTAAAATATTTATATAACTTTTACATGGTAAATATAATTGTTCTTATTTTCTTATTAATTAGTTGTATGTAAATAGATTGAAATATAATTTTTTTAAAAAACACAGACTCCTATGATAACAGACCATGTAGCACGTCTGATTTTCGGTTTTAAATCCAAAAATAATATTTTGTAATTGATATTATTTAATTTTGATAAATAAATAGACTTTTTCTTCTTCTTCTCTTCTAAGAATAAGGTTTAGCATCGTGTAAGATTAATATAAGATCGATAGAACGCTCTAACAATCATTTATGAATCATCGGAATCGAGGTGATTTTTGTTACGCGTTAAATGTTCTAAATAACCTCAAGGATTATCCATTCCTTTTATTGGATACACCCTATTTAATAAAAAGTGATATCTTTCTAAAAGATACTTAAACGAATGTAGATAAATTTAGAATTATAATAATTTCTTAGAGTCTCTCAAAAGACGTGGACCCACTGTTTTATTATTTACTATAAATATAATTAAAAAAATAAATAATAATACAAATCTGCTCTCCTTTATACACCTCATATAAAACTAGACAACACTAAAATGTGACAGATACATAGTCCACTTCACATAGGACTTTGTTACAGTACTGAAAACAAAGGCAGAATCTTTAAAAGCTCCGCGACGTGATATGACAGACAAAACCACTGCCACAGCTCATAGAAGCCTCGATGTATAAATTGATAGAGATTCGGCAGGCTGGACTAGAGAAAGCAACATATTTTGTCTATTCTTCTTGGTTTAAGTTCCGAAATCAAAATATAACTTACGATACTAGTAAATATATGGTTAGTGATCAAAGTAATTGTGACATAAGAATTAATAAAAATAATTTTAAACAACAATATCTGAAATTTTTATAATAATCATACTTTTGTTATTTTATATATATATATATATATATATATATATTCGGTTGGCGCTACAGATCATTTAGATCAATGGCGGCGCGATTTCATCTTCTTACAGACGTGTTTTAATTGCAGAAGTACAGATAGCTTCAAGGGGTCACCCAACCTCCCGTCGCTACGAACCATGGTCTCCATGGTGCAGCGGTAGACCATTTACAATTCCATAGCCGATTCCTTTGGGTTTGATCTGTCACTGCCTTTCCTCCCATTCACTCGGGTTCAAGGACAAGGACAAATCTGTCCAGATCCATGGATTATCCAGCGACGCAAGAGGTACAATATTGTTTTCTCTAAAATAGACCGTCCATGGACCAACATCAGGGGCGCTTCTTACATCTTGGAAAACGTTGCCATTCCCATTAAAGTACACAGGGTAGAGACATCATTCCTACATCTATCCTGCATTGGCTCCAGTAGTCTAACGGGGTTCGCATATCTCGGAAGGGAAATATTTTGTTCGCCATTTCTAAATAAGGTACTATCAACTAAGTATTAGTCACAATTACTTACTTCTTAATTAACATCGTTTAGAAAAATATTATGTTGTCTGTATGACTATCGTCATGAATTAGAAACAGATTTTGATTCGACTCAGAAATTTAAAAAAAATCTATTAATACAATACCTTTGAATATTTCAAATTGTAATACTAATTTCAAATATGCTTCATATTTGCAAAAAGACACTTTTTACAATATTATTTTCTTTGAAATGAGATTGCTTTCTCTCTGTCCAGTAACGGAACAAATTCTCGCTGTATATCATGCAAATCTTTATTCACGCCTGACTTATATCTCCTTTTTGCGATTTACTCTGTGCTGTGAAAGGAGACTTTGTTCCTTTTTCATATCTATATTTTATTTAAATATGAAAAATTACATTAAAGAAGAACAAGTATTGAAATAGGCAAAAAAAAAATTTTAGCATTAACAATTGGAAATATCTGGTTATAGAATTTACAAAATTAATTAAAAATTTAAATCTTAATAGATGGCGTGGTATTGAAATTAAATGTCTCAGTACTCGCTCAGCTGCTATATATCATTTATGCACTGTGTATATATTCCATATTCCACACAGTTTCGAAACTCTGACCGCGACTTACGCAGATGATACTACAATCTTAACAAGACATCAAAATCACAGACTCTACAATATCATCTAATTAAATTTCATGACTGGGATAAACTTTGGAAAATTAGACTCAACCAAGACAAATCACAACATATTACTTTTACTCTTCAACGTGAAACTTTCCCTCCTATTTACCTCGACAATGTCCAAATTCCTCAGACAGATAAAATTCAATATCTTGGAAATACATTCAATAGAAGAATGACATGGGACCCACATATCAAGAACAAAACAAGCACCCTAAACCAAAGACTATGACTGCTATATTCACTTGTTTCAAGACATTCGAAATTAAAACCATCAAAAGCATCACCTATTTTTTTTTTTTTTTTTTGTCTGTAAAATATGTATTTGCGCCTGTCAACTTATTGTTGACAATCAGCAAATGTGATGGTGATACATGATAAATGACATGACAGGCATGGGGAAGGAAAGTACTCAGCAGTACCTCTTCCCTAACTTGTTCCAATTACTTAGGTTGTCTAAGGAAGGAGATCCCTCATCCAACGCCTTTTTAGTCTCCTCCTCATGTTCAGAGGTATGTTAGCTGTGGCCATGTATCTTATAAGTCTGCTATTATGTCCATTTAAATTTGTGTAAAATCGTTGATAAAGGGTCGTTATAAATTGGTCAACTGTTGGAAAGTGGAGGTCAGTGTGTAGAGATTTGTTAGTCACGTACCAAGATGCTTTCGTTATGAGTCGCAATAATTTTGATTGGAACGTTTAAAGTTTTTGTAGGTGGGTCTTTTTAGCGATGCCGTATATTTGTGATGAGTATGTCCATATGGGCTTAAGTAAGTATGTATATGTATTCAGTTTCTGTTTTAGTTTTAGTTTTGAAGATTAAAAAAAAAGAGAGTAAAGTAGTTGGAGTCGTTTGTTAAATGTCTTACGTTTCATTTTAACATGCGGACCCCATGTCATCCTTCTGTCGAAGGTAAGTCCAAGGTAAAGTACCATGTCCGTTAAAGTAATATGATTGTTGTCAATATAAACTGGAGGGCTGGTGTTTTTTCGAAGAGTAAATGTTATATGTTCGGATTTGTCATGATTAAGTCGAATTTTCCATAGTTTGAACCAATCTTGTAATTTGAGTAAGTGATGTTGCAGATATACAGATATACGGGACAGCCAAAAATAGTCACATACGTAAACAGGCTTTTCAATCAAATACTTTCAGGACTATCAAAAAGGCTCTCTGGTATGTCAGTAACATTACTTTACACAAAGACCTACAGATGCCAACAGTTAACGACCACATACAAACATACTACAAATGATTTTACAATAACCTATACGGACATACTAACTCACTGATTCGAGGAATGGCCACAATCAACATGCTCGATGGCGCCCGTAGGAGGTTCAAAAGAAGCTGGATGTGGGATCTCCTCCACTAACTATAAACAATCAAATTAGGAAGAGACACCGCGGGGCACTACTTTCCCTTACGCCTATTAACGTCTTAATCTTCACTCTTCTTCCCGACTGCACACTCGCTGATTCTTAGTATTCACAACAGGTGTGAGTTCAAAAAATAAAGTAAACAAAAAATCAACTTTTATGATAATAAAAAAAACTTAAGTTTAACATAATAATTTTATCAATTTAGAAAATTTCTTTATTATCACAATTTTATAAACAACAATTTTGAACTACAGTTGAGGCTTTAAAAAATATGATGTTTGAATTAGGCTCTCATCCTAATTTTATTTTACTTATTTCTGAGATAGGTGATCAGAAAGGTAATTCGTCAAAAAATAGACTACCACAAATCTTTACGAAATTTATCAGTTTTATCAATATTTAGTAAGTATTTAAGTTTTAATATATTTGTTTTTCTATTTCCTAGCATGAACGTAAGTTTTATATCTATGTATTGTTACTTTAATTACATATTATTACTTTGTTTCATCCATCTCTAGTCAATACTCGGTCTCTATTTATTCATTTCTATAAACTGAGAAAAGAATAAGATTATCATCTTGAGCCGCCTCGTTATATTTGGCATTATATGAAGAGACTAACTAAAAATCGTCGTTGTGGGGACGGCATCTGGTGAGGGTTTTTTAAAAATTAAATAAGGTAATAATAGAATATATAAATTGAAAACTTATGTAAATGCTGAGCAATATAAAAATAAATATTTGTTCTTTTAGCATTACAGATCATGCAGATCTTTTGCCGTCTTAACAAGACTGCTCCATATCTGCCTGTCTTGGGCTATTTCATTCCATTTATCGGCACGCTGCTCTATTGCATCTTTGATGATTCTATTTTTTCATCTTCTTTTCGGCCTTCCACGTGGTCTTTTGCCTTCAGTGGAGGCATTAAAAATAAATATTGTAAATCATAAATGCTTACTCAATTAAAAACTTTAATTTTATAACTTTAAAATTTTTAATTTCGAAAACATTTTTTCTGACTTGAAAATAGACTAAATGATTGTCGAAACGTCGTCTTGTAAAATAAAAGCAATTTAACCATCGTGTACAGATGATCTTAAATTTAGGACAATGTTTCAGAAAGATTTTTCTTATTTATTTAATAACTTTTAAACCATAACGTTCCAGTTTGTAGTACTTCATACTCGGATAAACTGAAACTTCAAAAAGTAGGTTTCTTAGTTTATCTAACGATTTATGCCGTTTTAAACGCCTACTTGATCGAATGAACAGAACCTTAATTAATTACGTTTTGAACGCCCTCATAATGCTTAATGTAGCGTGAAGCCATTGATTCTTCGAAATTGGGTTCGGTGTATGCTATCAGCTATCCTTTCAGATGATAGCGAAACCCCGACAATAAAACACATTATTCACCTCCACATACTGAAGATAAAGCCCCTCGTTTGTAAGAGTCTTTGCTTTCTTTAAATTGATGCTGGCTATACATATCCTGAGGACTGCCAACATCCCTCGTCCTTGTTTTGCCTATAATTAACCTGCCATTTAAGAAAGAAATAATCATAATAAATGATGCAATTATATTTTGTAATATTAAAACGAGAGAGAAGATTATAAATTAGCGTGGGTTTTCAAGCGGTAGCTCTCCTTAATGGACCAATCACCGGACGATAACAGAACACTTTTTCTCAGAGTTCAATATTTTCTACCATGAATATCGTGTGAGTATTCCCTTTTATCAAAGTGAATATTGAACAGTAAATAAATAGATCTATTCCCAAACTAGTTTTGGCTATCAGCAAAATAGTTGATACATGTAAGCAAAAACGGATACAGGATTTAATTTTGTGTTTATTAATATAACGGTAATTAATTAGCAAGAAAAACGGAGAAACTTGTAAGTAAATTGATGTTTAAAGGGTCCTTGAAGGCCTTAAAAAAAAAAAACAATATATTTTTTCTTGATGCTTACATTTAGTAGCTTTATATACGTTATAGTTTAAAAAGAGTACACCTATTGAAAATTGTTCATGTTTATATCTCAGATCACTCACAGTGACAAATGTGGACCGATAAAAAAACAAGAAGAGTGTATTGATGAACCTATATAATTTTCTTTCAAGACGCTCAAAATTAAAATTGAAACAGAAACTGAACACCTACATATATCTACCAAAGCCTATAAATATAGAACTCCCAAAACGATCCACATACAGAGACTACAAACGTTCCATTCAAAACTTTTAGGACTATCACTAAAGCTCCAGGGTACGTCACAAATATTACTTTACATAAAGATCTAAACATGCCAACAGTTAACGACCACATACGAACACAGTACAAAAATGTCACAATAACTTACATGGACATACCAACACATTGATACAAGACATGACCTCGATTAATATGCCCGAAAACACGCTTTAGAGGCTCAAAAGAAACTGGATGAGGGATTTCATCACCTAAAAATATATTGAATTCAGTAAGGGATGCTGCTGAACACTCCTTTTGATCAGGCCGATCAAACCACTATTTATTTTATTTTCCCGACAGCAGACTGGGGTAAAAAAATATAATTTTAAATAAAAAAAAATTAGTAAGCATTTATGCTTTATAATATTTATTTTTAATGCCTCCACAGAAGGCGAAAGACCACGTGGAAATCCGAAAAGATGATGGAAAGATAGAATCAACAAAGATGCAATAGAGCTGCGTGCCGATAAATGGAATGAAATAGCCCAAGACAGGCAGATATGGAGGAGGCTTGTTAAGACGGCAAAAGACCTACATGGTCTGTAATGCCAAAAGAAAAAAAATATATTTATTTGTAAATTACCCAGCATTTACATAAGTTTTCTATCTATATAGTCTATTATTACCTTATTTATTTTTTAAAAAAAAACCTCACCAGTTGCCGTATCCACTACGATTTTTAGTTAGTCTCTCCAGATAATGGCACATATGACGAGGCGGCTTAAGATGGCAATTTTGTTGATTTCTTAGATTATAGAAATGAATAAATAGTGACTGTGGATTGACTAGAGATAGATGAAATAAAGTTTTTTTATCTTCTTATTTTTTTTAAATTCTTTTTTAAATTTATGTGCCTTAAGATTGTATATATATATATATATATATATATATATATATATATATATATATATATATATATTTATTTATTTATTTTTTTTTTTTAAGGTTGCGTAAGACGGGTCACTCGAAACGAAAAAAAAAAAAAACTTTTGATTGTTATAAAACTGACTTTAAGCGTACACTCAAGTGTGAATACCAATTATGTTTTAATAATAGATTGTTAATAAAACCGATTCAAAAAATTTAATACTTGAGTATTCTCAGTAATGGCTAATAACTGACATAAAGTGTACCAAACACATCACCTGAAAGATTATCAAATTTCTTTAATTTTATATGGTAATTAATTAATCGTAAACGATATTGTAAATGTAATAATTTTTTGTATAGTTATATTTAACTTTTATACAGTGCATATGTAAAAAGTAGTTGTCAATATATTGTAGAAAGGTCTTACTGGAGAGGCGATCGTAAAAATGGATTCATTATTATGAAATCTTAAACCGAAAGAGGGATCCCAAGGCTCAGTTTATGTTCATTAGCGGGGCAGATCGGGTGACCACAAAGGGTCAAATCGTCCCAGCAAGTTTTCAATTATTTTAGACTCAAGTATTGGTTTGTCTTTTCTTGTGGTCAACCGCATTTGTCAACTGTTAGATAACCCACACGGGCTCTTCATCTTCTATGATGCTCTTAGTGGTTTTCTTAAGTGCTTTAGAATTATAGGTATACGGTCTTTACTGATCATATAGATTTAATTATTAATTTATTCCTTTTTTCAATTATTTATTTACTATTTTTTTCTGTTATTAAATAATCATATTTATTTCTGTATTGCTTATGTGTATTGTATTAATTAAAACTTTTAACCTTAATGCTTATTGCCCTAATACGTAATATTAATTAATTCTTATTGCCTTAGTAAAATTTAAAAATATAATAAAATAAAATAAATATCATATCTACGTGCAAATCACTTGCGGATCCACGGTGAAAGTAAGGGGAGAGGAATATCGTCCTAATGCCCATCCAAAATATAAAAACATATATATATTTTTTAATGAGAAGGAGTTGGTCCAGAATCCGGTCAAATTAAATACTATGTACTACAATAGTATTTTATTTGTTACGCCGACGTTTCGACCCATTTTGTAGGTCTTCATCAGGGCATTGTGTCAGCCACTGTTGGAAGCAGTTGGGAGACTGGTGGTAGCTCCCAGTCTACTTCCTGTCTCCCAACTGCTTTCTGCATTGCCTGACACAACATCCTGACGAAGACCTACAAAGTGAGTCGAAATGTACTCGCTTCGGCGGTACATATACTAAAATTGGAACGATACAGAGAAGATTAGCATGGCCCTGCGCAAGGATGACACGCAAAATCGTGAAGCGTTCCACATTCTTGGGGCCGGGGTGGCCGAATAGGCTAAAGCGTGTGCACAACACCGCTAGTTGCCTGGCAACCGGATAACAGAGATTTGAGATGATATAAAAAGTACGAGTTCGCGTCCCGGTGCCGGAGGGGATTTTAAATTCCCCGCCCTCATCAACCGTTTGTATCAAGGTTGGCCTAAGAAAAGTTTTCTAAATGGATTAAACAATTTAACGTGACATTAAAAATTAGGATGATTTATAACGTTGTTGATCTACTTTGAATATTAAAATTGTTCGTTGAAAAATATAATCAAACATATGGTCAAGCCTGAAATATAAAAATAAACAAAGAATAACAAGAAAATATAACTAACACATCAACCATTTTACCATTCATTTTACCATTAACATATCAACCATTTTACATACCATTTTATTGATCACATTATTTCTCTAATATGTGGTTCGTGGCTAAATCGCCATAATTCATCTTGATAATACTTCTTAATTAATCTTGTAAACGTATAAGCCATGAATAAATGGGATATTCCATGTTAAGTCATACTGCTTGATACAACACCGTTCTCTTATTGCAAATCGACTGTTGTCATTATTAATCGTAAATTGTGAATAAATGAAATTATATGTTTTAAATTGCTTCATATCCTAAGAAAATTAAGGTATGGATTTGAAACAAAATGGTTTATCGAAAAAATAAATCGGAGGGAAAGTTAAATTAAATGATGAATTATCATTTTTCTGTTCTTTTCTTTTTTTAAATGAAATTAATATTTCCAAAATTATGTTCAACTAGCAATACAACATATCGTTTATTTATTGCAAAAAATGTAAGTGATATTTTGGAGAAAAAAATTACTAAAATAAAAAATTATATTAATTTCCTCACTACGAAACTAAAACATGTGAATTTATTGTATCTACTATTGATACATAATGGAATAATGTTATTTGGATGCATTTGGTGGGTTTTGACACCGATAAATATGACCAAAATTCACTAAGACGCACTGAAAAGTTTAGCTCCATCAATTATTTACTTAGTGATTTTTTTTTGCAATAAACCGAGGATATGTAGTTTTCAAGTCAATCAAACCCCTTTTGAAAATTCAATATGAAGATTCCACTATAGCATCTAACATCGTCAAAGAACGATTCGGGGAAGAAAAATACTTAAATAGTCAGGGAATTTTTTTAATTTTAATACCGATTGGTTCTAGATTTTTTTTTTTAATCGTTTGTGAAAAATCATGAAGAATAAACGTTGTGGTACCGGGGAACCCGGGAGTAAACAGTTTGTATATAGTGGTTATTTGATACTGGAATGGGTTGGGGGAAAAAATCAGGCGTTTGAGCTTTGATCAGTTTCGCATAACCTTAAAGGTGTAAAGCTAAGGATTTTTTTTATTCATGAACAGTTAGGAATTAGCTCAAACTCACAATGTAGAGATTAATAGAACGACCGCGATTCCATTTAAAACTTATTACTACAAAATAAAGAATGAGTTAAATTATAGATTTCTCTATAGTAATGAAAATAATATTTTCTAATGTTAACAGCTAAATTATCAAGGATTTAGATTTCTCCTAAAATATATTAATTAACTGAAGCAAAATCATACAATTTATTTCGGGATATATTCAATCAAATGAATTTTTCTGTTGTTTTCTTTATTTTTTTTATCTAATATTCTTAGCTTTCACATTATACACTGCATTATTTTTTTATTAAATTACCATTCTACACACCGATGAGTAAATTGAATGAAAAAAAAAATCAAAATAGGACAAATATGGATTCATACAGTTTATAAAGGAAGGAGATGGTCCGGGGAGGCGGTCATAAACATGCTAAATACTGGTAGAATTGGCCAGTTCTAAATGAAACTCGTAGCTAAACAGATTTCCCTGAAGAAGACCTGCAAAGTCGGGTCGAAACGTCGGCTTTTAATAAAATATTTTTACCACTATTTAGCCTGTTTATGACCGCCTCCCCGGACCATCTCCTTCCTTTATAATGTAACGGTCAACTATTAAAAATTCAACCATACATTTTATAGTTGTTGATTTTTTCAAAAAGTAAATAATACGGTCTACCGCGGTAATAATGCGTATTTTCTCAACGACTCCTTGCCGATTTTTTTAGATTTCGCTACAAGTATCATAGGTTACCCCATAATGACTTTCGAAACTGACTGACTGAATATTACCATTTCGTTTCAAAATGGCTGCAGGTTAGAGCCTTAATACAATCATATCTCTGTGATTTAAGAAAATGTAACATGTTTTTGGATCATCATTTATATAATGAAAAATAAACCATCCAAACAATTTTATTGTTAGGATTTCCTATTTGGCAATTCTAAACATTTTTAATGGTTTGCAAGGTTTTTTTTTTTTTTTTTTTACAGTTCAATAAATAATTGATTTCACAATAACTTATATGGACATACTAACACAATCATTCAAGATATGGCTACTATTGGCATGCCCGAAAACATGCTTAGAAGGCTCAGATGAAGCTGTATTAGGGATTTCCTCAATCAAGAATATACTAAAATCGAGCCTGGGAGGGATGCCGCTGGGCACGCCGATCAAGCCACTACCAATATTCTTTCCGACAGCAAGCTCGATGATTGTCAATGCCTCTGAAAGGTGTATGTCAAGAAATAAAGCTTAAAATATATAATAAAACATTTAATGTTTAACAGCTACCACAACATTTTTTTTTTTTTGGTTTATTTTTTTTTTATTCACACCTGTCAAAATGGTAATGACAACCAGTGAATTTGAGGTTGATTGGAAAAAATAATGTCATGAAATTCATTACGAGGATCAGTGCCCAGCGGTACCTCACTCGGCGTACCACAACATGATTAGAATTTTAATTTCAAATAAATAATGATTTTTCGAAACGAAACAAGATCATATATAACATGCTATTTATTTTAATAACAGCTATTAATTAACTAAACTTTACATCAAATCCTCCAATATTGGTCAATGTGGTAATAAAGTCGAGAGCAGAGGATTATTGCAATCCTCGATACTTGACCCTTCGTAAAACAAACAATTTTATTTCATTTTTACGACGAGGGGCATTAATTAATGATTCAATTATTGTTTCGTCTTTTCACTATGTTTTTATTGAGTATTACAGAGGTAGGTAGAAACAATATTGTTTAAACAGTGATAATTTTTCTTACTTGTAAATCGGCGAATTTTGTTACTCAAGTTATCTGAGTAGTTTTAATTTTTATTTATTCTTACAAGAGGAGGTTGCGGACGTGAGGTCACCGATTTTAATTAAACTTTTTCCGGTTAAAAATATTTTTTATTTTTTTGATAATAATATTTTCTGACTGTTCTGTGTAGTTTTTTTATGTTATTATATACCTATATTTTTTTTGTTGTATAAAATAAGAAAAATATATTGCTAATGATAGAAATTAACAACTACGTACCTTCAGGTAAAAATCGACCAAAAGTATACTTAGTGACTGTTGCAATAAACTGACAACATAAAATACAATTTAACAACTTTAGTCTTTTAAATAATTATTTAGCTTCAATGACTCTATTTGGTTTAATTCTTACAGATAGGAATATATATTTTATAGCTTTTATGCTCCACAATCATAGATAGACGTTTTGATTATATGATTACACGGATATAATCGTAATCAGATTTACGATTACGTTTGTAACCAGAAAATCTTTTCACATTTTTCCTATATTTACATTGCTATTGGATGAAGTATAATATTTGCGTGGTCATAAAGTTTTATTTTCCGTTCTAATCATTGATATAATATAGTATATATGATATATATATATATATATATATATATATATATATATATATAATACACCATCTAAGGTAACCATATAATACACCACATATATATATATATATATATATATATATATATATATAATACACCATACAGGGGTGCTCATTCTTCCCAAGATAGATGGAACATGAACTTCCTCCTTCCTCCCAAAATATTTTATTGCACTCCTCTGTCTAATAACGGTGCAAGTTAAATTACAAGTTTTAAAACCATAGGTCATATACAATTAGGGGGCGGGGTGGCCGAATAGGCTAAAGCGTGTGCACAGCACCGCTAGTTGCCTGGCAACCGGATAACAGAGATTTGAGATGATATAAAAAGTACGAGTTCGCGTCCCGGTGCCGGAGGGGATTTTAAATTCCCCGCGCTCACCCTCCGGCCCGGGAAAATCCCGTATAGCCTAAAAGGCGAGGTAGGGAAAAAAAAAAAAAAAAAAAAAAAAGGTCATATACAATTCCATTTTCAGTGGTCCGTTCTATGCATTCCTCTTGTCTATTCATTTATAAATTCATAATTCCGTACAAATGTGCCCCCTCTCTCAAAAATTCCAAACCCCGTCAAAATATGCTCCCCTCAAAAATTTTGATGAAACCTCCTCCTGGGCACTCCAGACACCATATGGATCCTTTAATTCTAAAGAACCTTAATCATTATTAACAATTTTTTAAGAAAGACGAAATATTGGAATATATTGGAAGATATAGGTCAAAATGAATTTCTCCTGCCATTTTTTAAAAAACCTATCCATCCCATGATGTTTCTGATACGTTCGATTGCTCATCTCTTTATCCATAGTTAGCTCCGTTGGAGTATTAGTCGAAGAATTACTTGTCGGATATCCCTATAAGATTCCTTAATTCCTTACAAGTTGGATTTAGATTCCTTAATTCCCTTCTTCTTAGCTTCCTATTGTCGACAACAATTACACTTCCTCCAATGAATCGAAGCTCCCTTGTTTCTTTTATACTCGTTCAAACTTTCTTTATTGTCACAAAGCTCGCGTTTTTGTACCATTTTTTTTTTTTTTCTCAAATGAGCTTGTTGGATTGGAAGGTTCAACCAATTGTGGACTGCAGCAATAAGAAACGTTTCATTAAATATATGACTACTAGATATGTTAATGTACAGGTATAAAATTTTGGCATTACCACTGAAATTGGTCAAACGTTAAAAGTTAATAATGTACCGCCAAATCTTAATAAAGCTTCTTGTAACCTCCCTGATTTTCTCCCCACTTCTACTGCGGTTACTTGGTGTATGGAGTACTGTCTGCAAGACTGGAAAGGAGATTGAAGAGAGTCATGAAGTGTTTCAAGAGATTCATCTTTGGAATTCCCAGGTGTTTCCCATGTTTCCTGTTTATACACCGAGTTGAAGTGGCTCTGTCCTACTTCCCGACGGTAATTCCTTCTTGGTGGTTTCTGTTTCCAATGCCTAAGAACCAAAAACTCTGCCTACATCCTAGAATCCCTTACTCTACGCTCCTCTATCTACTCTCCTAATACCAGATCTCAACCTATTGATTTATATATTCCCTCCTATAAAACTACTTCCTTCAGCAAGTGCTTTCAAAGAAACTGATTTGGTCGAAATTACGCTAAAGTGCCAAGTATTTCTCCGATTATGGATATCCTTATTATAGAGGCTGAGCATATCTGAGGAAGGACAAGGTAGATCCACGGCTGGTGTAACAGAAGAAATAATTACCTAACCCAGCCGGATTCGAACTCTTGGCCGGGAGAATACGAGTATGAGATTTACTTACTATTTGAGGAAACCAATTAAAACTTTAAGAAATTATTATTTCCTGTCAATGTTAATGTTTTATTATTTGGAACGTCAGTCTTACTTCTCAACTCGTTGGATATTTTTTTCTTGTTTCCAAAAAAGGGAAGCTACCATAACAATGGCATGTGAAAATTTATGAATTTCCATTGATTAATTTTATTAATATATTTTTAGAAAATGATTAGATCAAACATTATTTCAATTCACCGTCTAAAGCGAAGAATATACTCCACTTACAACATTGTACAAGCCTCAGAGTTGTGAGGCTCTGAGAAACAATGAAGGTGCAAATGCTGCCGGAAGTTTTACTTGAAAGTTAGGGAAGCTAAAGGAGATAACACGATGTTACCACGTCCAGATCGTGCAGAGATTGTGATAGTGAAAGAACATTACACATGGCATTTGTGAAATAGAAACTTGTGCATATGATTATTTTGGATGCTGCGATTTTCGCTATTAGGGTTCTATAAAATTATAAAATACTGATTAGGATTTACACTCAAATGAGAAATAAATTCACATTTATTTGGTTTTTTATGATAACATAAGAACTTTGGTATATCCTCTACTAAAATATTTTCTTATTGAGCATTGGTTAACTCCAAAGATCTTGTAACTTTGAATTTTCTATTCAGTTCAGCAATGTTTGATAAAGAAAAAAACAACACTAAAATTGTAGATAATAGGTGAATGAATAGCTATTTAAATACAGCATAATGATTTTGAAAAGTAATTCAGATACAGCTTAGGCAAATGCTTTTAAACAATATTATTTTGATGATATCTCTAGAAAGTTGTGTGACCCAAAAACAATACAATAGGAGACCTTCCTAGGGCACACCCAGTCTCTACAAAGCGAGTACTCTTAATTAAGGGGAAAACCTAGCGGTCGGTCCTCCCTGCACAACCCTTGTTCTTGTAACAGTGTTTTCTCACATGGTACTGAACCCAACACCCTTCATAGCTGATTTAAATAAATAAATAAAGCCTTTATTCACAAATAATAATAAAAAAGATACTTTGCATGGCTTTAATAATATGGATATTATTATTAATATTAATAATACAAATATGGTAAAAATACAGCGATAAACATCATCATCATCATCATATTCCTCTTTACCGCCTATGCAGTGTGAGGTTGATTCTTGTAGAGCTTGGACCAGGTGGACCTTTCCAGTACCAGCTCTCGTCTCCTGTTTCATTCCAAACCTCGCTTCTGGAATACATCTCGCACACGCTCTTCCCAGGAGATTCTGGGTCTTCCTCTTGGTCTCCTACCCTGCACGCGAGTCTCATATGTCTTCCTTGCGATTCTGTTCCGGTCCATACCAAGAAGGTGCGCAAACCATCTCAACTTGTGTTCATCTATTATGGTTTGGACCGCATTGGCGTTGAGATTGGCCCGGATTGTAGTATTGCGAATTCTGTCTCGTCTAATCTTTTCCTCCACCTTTCGCAGGTATCTCATCTCTAGAGCCTGGATCTGGATCCTGTGTTTCGAAGTAAGTGTCCAGGACTCGGAAGAATACGTCAGTATAGGAAGGAATACAGATCTGTAGACCGTCATCTTTGTTTCCTTGGTCACCTCTTTTCGGTTCAGGAAGCCTTTCCTAACAGAGCCGAACATTCTTCCAGCAGCTCCTATTCTCTGCCTTACCTCATCGTCAATATATCCATTTTAGTTGAATTGGTCACCCAAGTATTTGAACAAAATATTTGAATAGTTGAGCACAGCAATACAAAAAAAACCAAAAACGCAAATTACAGAAACAAATAATAAATTTTCGAACTTGGTGAATTGAGTCCAATATTAACAACTAAATAAGGATTCTCGCAGTTTTTGCTAACCGTCTCTTGAGTCCGCTTTCCTCATCCAGTTTACCTTCATTTGTAGTCTCCTCACTTCACCTCGCCAGTTGTCTTCCTCTTTTTCATTTCGGTTGATTTAAGTTTTTAAACTTTTACCAAAAATGAAACTTCCGTGGGCTGTAGTTAGGAGACTCCTTTCTATATGCCAAAGGCGAGAATCCTTTTTTTCATTAAAGATCTCATTAGGATTAGACAGTGATAATCGATTTCTTACAAATTCACTATCTTATAGAATAATGTTTAGTTGAAAATATTTGCTATTTTGTTTTATGTAACCCAGAATAGAAAAATTAAATTTATATTGTAAACTGTACACTTGTGAAATGTGATGAGAGGAATCAACATGAAATGTATTAATCTATGAATCTCTTTCCTATCTCGTGTTTTCCCCTGACGTTAACATGTCCCCGCAGCGTAAAATGTTTGCGTTCCAGCAACATTGTTACAATGTCTCTTCAATTGTTATTTTCAGTCATTTTCATTTAAAATTTAATGCTATGTCATATCTTCCGTTACCCTAGACCATAACTGGTACTGACGTTAAAAGTGAAAGATTGACACAAAAAAATAATAGCAGTTTGTTTTAAAAATCAATCGCTATGGTAACACCAATAAAATAAAAATTATTGTCCTATAATTATATAAAAGATTACAATTGAGTTATCATAAGTCGGTATGTAACGTTTTCTTATTTACGTACAAGAGGGCTTCTGCTATTAGTCTTGAAATTTTTATTTCAAAGGGTTTTTGTCTTGTCTGTGAAGCTTATACCCATATGGGTTCAAGTAGACATGTATATGTACATAGTTTCGATTTTACTTTCAATTGTGATCATTTGGGAAACAAATATCACTATAATTTCAGTTCTTTGTTTAGTGTATTTCAGTGCATTGATAAAATTGTTGTATCATCTGTGTAAGTAGTGGTCAATGTCTCGAAGTTGGTCTGTATGTCGTGTATAATGTTTAGTAAAAGAAATATTATAGATCCTTGAGTTACACGTAGTAGAACTGAAGACATTTCTGAGCCCACTCGGATTAAGAAAAAATGTCGAAGAAGAAGGATTGAAGGAAAAGATAGTATATATGAGATAGATTATTTAATAAATTAGTAATAAGTGATTTAATTATATTCAGTCTAACAAGTTTCAAGCCTTGTCCTAGAGTAATATACTAAACTTTATATTATTCCAACCTGTTAATCCAGTCCGTTCCTGGTAACCTTTCATGGCCTCTGAAAAAAAGATAGCCTCGAGATCTCTTATTTTGTTATTATATTATAGCTATGGGTAGCTCCTTCACAAGTTATAATATGTTTTATTGTATACTTTTCTCACATTCGCTTGTTTCATTTCATTAAGAAAGTAGTAAATTTCAATTAATATATATGTTTTTTAAACATTTTAATAGTTAATGATTTTTTTTTATTAAGATTTATCTAAATAGAATGAAGAAGAAGACGACAGCAGAGTTTAAACACTGTTTATTTTTTTTTTAAGCAACTATTATTATATTAGAGGAGTTGGATGAGCATCCCCAGGTCTAACTAGCAATTAAGTAGCGGGTCTAGAGATTGTACTCCTGCCGGTTTCTGTTCGCTACTCAATTATGTCTTATATTTAATTATATTTAACTAATATACAGCCAATCACTAATTATTAAATTAAAAATAAAGGATTGTATCAAATTATTAAATAGTTCTAATAAAAATATAAAATAAATTGCATAATATGATCAACGTTGTTTATTGAGTTTCATGTTGTTTTAGTGAATTTCATTGCTCTAAATGTGAAGCTTTTCTTTAATCGAATACATTATCTAACATGAAAAATATCAAAGTTGCAAATTGATCAAAATTTTTATTATAAATTAACTTTCTTTGCGGCTATATAAAACTTTAAAAAAATTATATTTTGTTATATTTAGTTTTATCTCCGTTTTCGAATTTAAACCTACATTTTATTTCTTGAAATTTTAATTATCTTTCTTACTTATTTTTATAAATTATTCATTTTTTTAATTTATTTTATTATATTATAATTTTATACTTTGTTTACTCCAGTATTAACATTTTTGAGTTGTTTTTTTAAATCCTGTATAATATTGAAAACAAACTAGAGTTTTTGGCAATTATTTGAAAAATATAGTCAAGAAAGCTGTGACAATAAGAAAACATTCCTACTTCAATAAATGTATACCTATTATAATTTATGCTATTCCGTCGTAGGAAACTGGAGAAAATATAGAAACAAAAAAAAAACTGATAGAAAATGTAACAGAAAATAACAAGAAAAATTCAAACATTTTTGAGTTGTTTTCAACTCACTGTGGCCGAATGGGCTAAAGCGTGTGCACAGCACCGCGAGTTTGCCTGGCAACTGAATAACAGATTTGAGAAGATTAAAAATTACGATTTCGCGTCCCGGTGCCGAAGGGGATTTCAAATTCCCAGCCCTCACCCCCCGGCCCGGGAAAATCCCTTATAGCCTAAAAGGCGAGGTAGGGAAGAACATAAAAAAAAAAAGTTTTAAACTCACTACCAAGTATTTTATTTTGTCTTTATTTACTATTTGCCTGGTTTGCTCTGCTTCTCTTATCACAGTTTTTTCGAGCCTATCTATTTCTTCTTGTTAGTATTATAGGTAATATAGATTTATAATTGATTCGGTAAACAACATTATACAATACATTATCATTTTTACATCGTATTACATGAAAATATAATTTTTTGATTAAAAAAAAATAATAACGGTTAGTGTTAATAAAATGGTTTTAGTCCATATTCATTCAGAAGACCGGCCATGCTATAAAACATTATTTTTTTCAGATATAATGGCTAAATTGAAAGCTTCCTAGGATTTTTGCGTTTTTATGCCTTTTCTACTATACCGCATACTTATCAGAAAAGGAGTGTCGATTAAATAAATATTAGGTTATAGTAATATTAAGTTATTTTAACAACCAAGGTGGAAATCGAACCCACAGTAACGGCACCCACGCCCCAACCTGCTCGGCCACACGTCCTCTTATACCTGAATAATAGCCTTCTTTATATAAGAATAATTTCATTGCTTACCTCGTTGGAGTCACACCTTCCCCAGCAAGACATCACAGTGATGGTATCCCAACATATCCTTCCTTGAGAGTCCTCCTGAGTTACTTTGTAGCTGTACAGTCTCTTGTGGCACTCCAGCGTAGAGGTCGGATCCAGGACTGCCACGGCAGCTCCTACCGTCACTACTGCTGTCAGCAGTGCCCTAGAATCAGAGAATTACAATAAATATAATAAGACAATAAAAATTAAAAATTGATATGTATATTTCTGTCTTCCAAGTATTTTGTACCAGTCCAATAAGGAAATAGGAATAAAAAAAAAATATCTGTCTACAAAATTAAATAATAGTTCAGCAAGCATGAAGTATTACTCAGCAGCATATCCTCCCGATATTTCGAGATTAATTCAGTTATCATAGTTAGGCCTCCCGCAAATTGAGCGCAGGGCAGGCGCAGCACAGAGAGCAGCAGTATGTGCCTATTCCCCATTAAGACTAATAAGTTATTTAAATGAGTATTTATTTATTTAGAGCTCTATTACAAATAACTTGTTAGTTTTAATCGGGAATAGGCACATACTGCTGCTCCCTGTGCTGCGCCTGCCCTGCGCTCAATTTGCGGCGGGTCTTATAGTCCGTGGTACAGGCCTCTTTTTATCAAATTATTAAGATCCGACTATTACCATAGATCTCCCATTTAACAGCTTTTTAGTGTTCTTCCAAGACTTTTTTGCTTATTTAATTGAATTTATTATTATTCAATTAAATAAATAAAAAAGCCAAATTAATATTTAATTGAACACTGTCATCACCACATATGCTGATGACACATGTATCCTATCAGTCAATAACGACCCATCTATTGCATCCCAAACCCTTCAATCCCACATCACAAACCTTGAAGAATGGTGTCAGAACTGGAGAATTAAAATAAATTCCAATAAATCCCACCAAATTACCTTCACCCTTCGTCGTAAACCAATGACTTCCTGTCCTTCAGTATCCTTTAACAACACCTCACTTATTCCTGTTAAACAAATCCGTTACCTAGGACTCCATCTGGACAAACGTCTAACTTGGAATCCTCATACCAGACTGAAACGACAAGAAACCGCTCGACGTTTCCGACTACTTCAACACTTACTGGACAAACGCTCTAACCTTCCAATCAATTATAAAAGACTGATTTACATGACTATAATAAGGCCTATTTGGTCTTACGGGGTTGAGCTATGGGGCTCCACCAAGCCTTCAAATTCCTCTCGCATACAGTCCTTGCAATCCAAAATCCTTCGTAAAATCCTCAATGCTCCTTACTTTGTTACAAATAAAATTATCCATAATGACCTTAATGTTCCTTATGTATCAGATTTGGCCCAATCCAGATATCTGTCCTTCCATAATAAACTTCATAACCATCCCAACCCTCTTGTCTCTAACCTTGCTTCCTATTCGATTCCTGATAACCCTCCGAGGCGTCTGAAAAGAAGATGGCCACGTGATCTTCTAATATAGACATATTATTAGAGTGCTACCAATGGGTAGTTTCTCAACATGTGTTCCATGTCTTTATACCAATGTGCAAATTTACTAGATGTATTTTTTTGTATACAGTTAAATATCATTTAAAAAAAAAAAAAAAAATATTTAATTGAGGAACCAAAGGAATACGAGCGCACCCGAGCTATCCCGAAATATTAGAAAACGCTTTCATACGTAACAATAGCTTTGTATAATACGGAATCTGACAATATTATTTACATATACATATACATAAATTTCTTTGACTAACCAAATAAATAAAACCAAATAAATATGGCCAAATAAATAAAACCTGCCAATGTTAGAGAGCTATAAGTATTAAGGCTACAAGTGCTCATTCATACAATATATAAAAATAATACAGAAATGACTATAAATATTTTTACAAAAATAGATAAATTAATAAGAAAAGTAAGTAAAAATAAAATAAATCTTCCTTTCGATACTAGAAATCATACATTGATTTTTCTCAAAGTATTCAGTTAATATACAGATAGGTTATTATAAAACCGTAGGTAAAAATATTTAATGTGTTGGTTCACTATTGTAAGCTTAATTCGACATGTAGAGTTTTGTTAGTGTGAATGATCTAATTGGAAAATTTGAAATTATCCAATATTATAGAATATTTTTGGCTTTATCATCCATATCTGCCAAAAATAGTCACTTGGATTACATAATTAATATTCTAAATATTGAATTCAGTGTTCTGAAAAGCTGAACATAATTATTGTGACTTATTATTTTATTTGTTTTATTTTTTTTGTTTGCCTCTGAATGTTTTGTGTTAAACAACATTCACTTTAAATATCATTCAGAAATGTATTAAATTAAATAATTATGTACTCTTAATTATTTTAATTTCAAGTTATAAATATTTTAAAAGTATACCAAAAAAAAAAATCAATTTATATAAGGTGAACCTCCTTTTCTTTGCATTTTTCATTAAATCCAGCTCCAACATATATTTTATCTAATTATCCTGCTTTACTAGGATACGGGACAATATCTTATGCTCAGAGGTTCGTACAGCTAATTTGAAATTATGGTACAACACGTATAGTGGGATATAGGTTTTATTATGAAAAAAATATTGGTTTTATATCGGTTGGGTTAATTATCAGCTTTTAACTTACATATGATTTATATATAGTTCTATAATTTACATAATGGGAAAATCAATAATAATCATAGTTCACCATTTTTTAAAAAACAAAATCGGTTACAAAAAAAAAGTTTCTCAATAACTGCTGGCTAATGCTTTACTCTCAATTGTGATATTATAATGTCGAAAAAGTATTCTAGTGTATTATTTATATATTTATCTTATATTTATTAGCATGTAATAACTCGTCTACAAAAACACTATTTTTTATTACATTTTTATGAAAAATATAAATTAAAATTTCTACAGATTTCATTTACTACTAACTTTTTTGGCTCAGGAAGACAGAACGCGTTATATACGCTCCGGCGTTAAACGATTCATTGGTCTGTATCGCTGTGGAAGATCACGCTATGTGACTTTGTTAGTAAAGTAGAACGTAACATGTCTATATCACCAGATCGCCGCGGACAGCGATTTCGTATTGTCGAGACATATCGCGTTCTACGAGCTCTTAAAATCTAAATGTACTGTTACGCCAGGTTTCTCCCTCCAACAACTTTATATACGATACAGCATAATTGAAATGGTCTGCTGTTTTTACAAATTAAGGATTATAAGTTGTTTTTCCAAGAGCAGAATAATGTTTTCAATTTTTTTCTTTCTTTATTTCTTTGTCCGCACCTGTCATGAAATTGACAGTCACCGGATTTTAGATAGTAATAATGGTATTATAGGCATGAGAATGGATTGTACCAAACAACACCTATTTCTGATTTTATTTACTTTCTTAAATCAGGAAGGAGATCTCTCATCCAGCACTTTTTCTGTCGCCTCATAATGGACATGTCAACCGTGGCAATGCGGCATATAAATGAATTAGAATAATATAAATATGTACGTATAAGTAAAAAAAAAATATATTTTAATTTTCTTAAAAAGTTCTTATTTTACTATCGAAAATCTATCTGATGTAAAATATATTTTTTTAAATTATCACCATAACCTGTTGCCCGCTGAAAGGGGAGACGTTTGACTACAAAGAGTAACAAGATACTCAAGGACAGAAAAACATAGAAAGAGTTGAGTATCGAAGAGATGTTTGAGAAATCCAATACTCAAGAAGTTATTTCACTTTGTACTTTTTGCCAACTTTCGTTTCCGATTTGAATAAAATCCAACAGATCTTTTCTAGATCCAGGAATGATTTATCATTTTCTAGAGGATTGCTTAACCAGTTGAATGCCCGAACGTTGTTTTCATTTTTTTTTTTTTTTTCAAGTAACCATTACTCTTATAATAATGAACCTCTCTGGCTTATCCCTCTCGTAGATGACGGGATCTGAAATAAAGTGATTTGTTTTGGCTTTCAAGTATAAAATGAATTTTAAAGGCTTAAGCATGGTCTTGTTTTTATTGAATTGGCTACTTAGTTACCATCATGATTAAGTTTGACCATAGTTTAAACTGTTAGTCAAAGAAAGTTATGTATATGCATAGGTATATAATATTGTCAGATTGCTTATTATATTATGCTCATGTTACGTATGGAAGCGTGTTATAATCATTCGGGAGTGCTCGGGTGCGCTCGTATCCCGATGGTTCCTCAATTAAAACTATTTTCCGTTACGATCTCTTATTTCTCTTTTACTTAATTATCAAATTCTTTCATATTTTATACTTAACTATTTTTTTATATTAGAGATTAATGTGAAATGGTAAACTTTTTCAAATAAAAAAAATTAATGGTCTTTAGGGGAAGCTATTACTGAAAATTATCCATTTAAACCCTGTTAGAGAACATCAATCAGAACAAAATCTACAATTTTTTTTAAACTGCTTAATATTACACTGATACAGTGAATTTAAGCAAAATCATTAGAACCACTTTCGAGAAAATCACATAAAGTGCTACTTCCGGTCAGCCGATTTTGACGGAAAAGTTGGTGTAATGTTCCTAGCATATAAAAACCCAAAATATGCAATTTCACTTTCATACGATTTTTCGTTTTTGAGCTAAACTGTTAACACACACACACACACACACCATTTTGCGGGACTTTGTTACCTCGGGAACCTCAAAATGTTGAAAACTTGACGATCGCATTACTTTCCTTTACTATATAAGGTAAGTGAAAGTAAAAATGTGAAAATTCATACTGGAATTTTGGGGATCAGTAACCAGAATTTTGAAATAAAACCACTGATCTTTGGGGATAGGAAAAAAAAACATCTGTACTTGAAATATATCTGCATCTGTCTATTAAAAACTTGTGAACATAATGTATATAATATTGGACTTACATATGTAATCAGAAAAAAAATCTGTACAAGGAGTGCCAGGTAAAATAAATAGCATTGCTGAATTATTTAACCAATAAATACATGAATGGTCATGAATCTATGTTTATTTAGATTTTTTTTTTAGTTGTAAATTGATTTTATTATATAGTTTACCGTAGGATAATATTACCAATAAATATTTCAATCGTTTCATGCAGGATTGATGCAGGATTCATTCCTTGACATCTTCGCTTAACATCTGAGTGTGCAGAACAAATAGATTAAATAGTTGATTAAAATATCAAATAAGTAACAACAACAGATTTTACTGAAGTAATGTGGTTCGGTTGATTTTTTTTTTACCTTTTCATATCGCTCATGTTGTTTTTTATTCATCGTGGGTTGTATGGTTTAATCAGCCCAACTCTTGATTCTATTATGAGGCTTGTTCCGGTTGTATTAAGGAGATCTGAAATATCCCGAATTTTCATCTATATATCTTCTATATTACTCGAGATATTCTTTGTCGAATCACGATTAATTTTATAAACGAAACGTTTCAATCCAATCATATTCCAACATTTTACTTATTATAATATAACATTACATTTAACATACACCATTTCGATCCGTCTATCATACATGTGGTGTTAGAAATTTCTCCTCACGTTTTGGGAAAAAGTACAGAAAAAGAAAAATTATAAATATTTTATAGAATCATATTGTCTAAATACAGAAAAAAACATAGAATTTCGTATAAGCTTTATTTTGAAAGTAAGTCGACCCTGATATCGATTAAACCCGAAAAGTTACAAAAAGTCGATGCCCGGTGACGAAATCTGAAATCTGACGGTATTTTCATAAAATGTTCTCCCGAAAACGTAATAGTCGAAATTGTTATTGATTAAATCCGAAAAACTACAAAAACTTGATCCCCAATTGTGCATACCGAGAATTGGCATTATATTTTTATATGAAGCGCCTCTCCCCTCAAAAAAAAAAAAGTTGACTAATTACCTTACCATAAACAAAAATATATTTGTAAATTTATTTAATGATTTTGGTAAGTGTAAAACGTTAAGTAAATTCTCCAAAAAATATTTGATTATATTAAATAAAAACATTATTTTTTAAATTACGTTAAAATGTTTCATGAGCAATTTACTCATGGAGACCACATTTTTAATGAGTGATTTACTCATGGAGATAAAATGTTTCATGAGTAATTTACAAATTTACTTATGGCTAAACTTCTAAGAGTGGTCACTCGTGACGTTACCGCTGCACATTTACTCGAGTAATTGCCCAACATTGAGGTACAGCCCCCCTTTATCAAATGATTTGCATCCATCTTAAACTTCGCGAATGTCTTCATCTTATCGTGACTTACAATTTTTTTATTGCAATAACAAAATGATTATTAATGAATAAAAATATATTATTAACAAAATATTACAATTTAAAATGTTGTAATAAGACCTATATGAACATACGGAGTTGAGCTTTGGGGCTCCACCAAACCATCGAATTCCTATCTTATCCAACCCTTACAATCCAAAATCCTCCGTAAAATCCTTAATGCTCCATACTTTGTCACAAATAAAACCATTTATAAAGACCTTAATGTACCATATGTCGCTGATTTAGCTCGAGCCAGATATCTATCCTTTCATGATAAACTTCATTCCCATCCAAATCCGCTTGTTTCCACTCTTGCTTCTTTCTCGATTCCTGATAATCCTCCTAGGCGTCTGAAAAGGAGATGGCCTCGTGATCTTCTTACTTAAAATTATTTAGAGAGTGCTGCCACTGGGTAGTAACTCTTCAAGCCTGTACATGCCATTATTTATATTTGCGCATATTTACTTGTTGTATTTGTATACAGTTGTAAATTCCATTAAATAAACAAACAAAAAAATGTTGTAAATGAGGGGTTCTCGATCTAGAGGTTGGTATATTTCATGAGGTACTAAAAGCTCATCAACATCCATTACCACTTGATAATTTGGTAACAAAATCGAAGAAACAGGTGATCTTCAAATCTATTGGGCCATTCGGAGTGACCTCCACCCCAACAAGTTAAAATAACGAGGTTATACAGTCCAAACCGCCCAATTTTTTTGTAGGACACTTTTTTTTCTCAATATTTTGGGATCAGACAGATTACGCTACGATTCAAGTGAAAAGAAAATGGGTGTTAATGAACTTTTAGTACCTGATTAAATTAAGAAATTTAATGAGAAAACTCCCTGTTTTTGAGAATTGTCATAGATAAAAAATTTGCAGGTTACGAAAAGATGAAGCTATTTACGAAGTCTCGGACGGATGTTAATAATTTGATAAAAATGAGTCTACCGTAGACTATAGAGAAACTATATCTCTTAGAACAAGTTTTTTTGGGGGAAATCGAGTCCAGCAAGAGATTATTGAGAAAAAAACAGAACCATTATATTAAACTCACTAGAAAACATACATCATCACAATAAATTAGAATTGTAATGCACACATTTTTTAGGCATCAAGTATAATTTTAAAAGGTTTAAATGTTTTAAGTAATATAGACTGTATCCATTTGAAAACCGTTGACCTTTATAAAAGGCATCAAATTTTCTAAGGATTAGTTTTTATCGGCTTAACTTAAATTAGGATTTCCCTCTTACACAGAATTACAGTTTTTATTTTTGTCTAAGCCCTACTCAATTTCAAAGTTGTTCCTCTATAATTATCTAACTTTGTAACTATTAAATAAATAGATAATAAAAAACTGAAATATTCTCCAGAATCTATTCTTATAATCACCAAGATAAAATTTAAAATAAAACAAGATTAAACCTGAGTATTTGTAGTCTTAGGAATTAATTTATATTAAAATGGAGTTGTATGTTATAAAGTATATAGGTTGGTTCGCACATACTTTTTGAAGTGAAAAATTCTTTAGGTGCGGTTTGCACTTTTTTTGTGGAGAGTGAATTAGATTGACCCGTCAGACTTCCCAAGTGTTAACGCTCGGGTTAAGTCGGCTAGAGTCAACTCATTGAAATGTTTTTACAGATAGACAAAATATCATAAACTAAAAATAGGAAAAAATAGTGTCGAAAACCAAATGATAACGAGTTTAGTAGAACATATGGATTAAAATATTTCAGATACTAAAAATCAAACATGTACAATATACGCGAGGGAAATGTTTAACATTTCTCCTTCTTTATAATCAGCTATTATTAATAATTTATATATTATATTAATCTCGCCGTGTTGATGTTTTCACTTCTATCGTGTGGTCTAAAGCACACACTTTAGATTTTTTAACTATAATATTTATGCAAATCAATAATTATATTAACAAGGAGTAAACTTAATGAATGTAAAGATAACCAATGTTAATTAAACAATAAGAAACAAATGGGATAAGATGCATCTCTTCCTGGATGATGAGATTGTGCTCCGGTATAATGAATTTCAATAGTTATAATTATCAAATTAATTACATCAATCAATCAATTAAATCAAATTACTCTACATACTGACCTCCACCTGTTCACCAATATATAACAACCCTTTACCAACGGTTTTACACTAATTTAAACGGACATCACAACTGATTAATGAAGGACATAGCCACAGCTCACATGCCCCAGAACATTAGAAGGATATTGAAAAGGCGTTGGATGAGAGATCTCGTTCCTTAAACAACCTAAGTATTCGGAACAAGTTAGGAAAGAAGTACTGCTAAGTACTTTCCTCCCCATGCCTGTCATATCATTATTTCCAGTATCGTCAGCACATTTGCTGATTGTCAGCAATAAGTTGACAGCCGCAAATACATTTTTTATAGATAAAAAAAATATTTCAGCGCAATAGTTTTTAGATGTTGTCCATCCGTTTGATAAAATCTGGCATGAAATACTCCCCATTATACCATCTCATACATACTATCTCATTCTCCAGTCTTTCCTTTTCGATATAGTTTTCACAGACCGACATGGCTTAGAAAGTTCCTCAATTCGACCAGTATTGAGAGGAGAACCCCAAGAAATAATACTTGCTCCTCTACTCTACATTATATATACGTATAACATACCTAGCTATAATTATATTATATTCTACTAAGAAATATGAATACTGTCATAGTTACACGGGTTTTTATCAGTGTTGCCCAAATGCGAGACCTAGACGAGTCTTGGTCTTGCAAACTCAGTCTTGGTCATGGTCTTGGTCTTGCTCAAGAGTCTCGCCACAGTCTTGCAGTTACTTATTAGCTTATTATTTTAGAGATATTACTGTAATTTTTTAAATATAAGAAACCTAACTAAACCCGAATGAAAAATTAGAGAAGTTAAATGCAAAAGTATATTGGTTATACCAATTATTAACATATAGTAACCAAGATTGTCAAGTATTAGTTACTATTTTGCCCTAATTTTTATTTTAAAACTCGATTTTTTTAAAAAGTCTTGGTCTTGGTCTTGCAACAGTTAGGAGATCGATTTTGGGCCACACTAGTTTTTATTGGGGTTTATTTTCTTTTTTTTCCTGATAGAAGTAGTAATTCTTTAATACGCTTTTTAATTCTGTAGAACTTAGTTAATACGTGTTAAATATTAAATAATGTTTCGATGAACTTTCTAAATTCAGGACTTGCAAATTGGTCTGAATTCCGCGTCTCCTGAAGTGATGAAGTGTAGCAATTGAGAAGTTTCTAATCTCTCACAAGTTTCCTTCGACTGTACGATTATTCCTGAATCTTTTAAATTATACCATAATATTAATGTTTTGAAAATGAGAATATAAGATTATTTCTTCTGACAACATAATGAACAAAGATAATTTAACATAAATGTTTGAATGATTAATAATTGAAAATAATATTATCAATTAGAATTTAATTTTTAATAAATGTTTGTGTTGACTCCAACAGATGTTTCAAGTACACAATATCACTTAACTAACTATAGTTTATTTAATTCACGTCACTCAACAAACTGTTAATTCTACAAACTTTTAATTAAAATTTTTACTAGATATTTAAACTTTAATTTCTTTTATTATTCTTCCTACCGTTCCATTTGAACTTGAATCATCTATTTTTTATAGAAGTAATTATTTAATCACTTCTTTTGATAATATATATTTATTTTTTTTAAATATTTGTGTGATACGTTTCGTCGGTTTATTGCAAAATATCATTAAGTAACAAATTATAAAATTAAATCACTAAGTAATTTAATCAATTTTCCCCATGTAAAATCGAAACATTGTTTCCTCATTGCCACTCTTTTTGGAAAATTCTCTACTTTAATAACTTATCCTTTTTAAAGATTATTTCGATAAATACCGGGTATATATATGTATGCATACGTATATATGTGTCTACGTACCTCTATATATATTGATATGCCATTTCCTGTATTATTTATTGTAATTTAATATGGTTTGTTACTATTGTCTTATACTATATATATTGTCTGCTTGGTATAATTTTATGGCTTCGAAAAATGTCTCCTATACAAGTAAATTAGAAGTATATAAGGCAGTTTCACGGGTGGTGGTTTTCTATGCTGTGGAAGTTTGGTGCTTTGAGCAAGTTGATGTATGGAAAAGATTTAGACGATATTTTTTTTTTTAAATTGTTATTCCTCCCGAGATATACACCTAATTATATTTTGGGGCATGAGATAAGTATCGCTTCTATATACGCTTACACGCTAAAAATGCATTTTAAAAGTTCTGGAGATGCCTGATTTCCGTTTATCACACGTTCTAACAAAACAAGTGATCAAAAATAAATTTTATTCGTAGCGGAAGTGGTTGGAATTAGAGGAATTTTACCATACTATTGATACTTCTAACCACTTAGAAGAACTAAAGCCTAACTACGTGTAAATTTGATCGCAGTTAAACATATGGTTGAGGAATGGGGAAAACAACGCAATCTCGAAAAATGTGTACGCTCCAATTTTTCTATATATGCAGGTTTATGTGATTTTGCCACTTTATCATCCTATCTCAATGACAGTTTTGATCTTGTATCGATTTTTCGATGCAGGACGGAATTACTTAATTTAAGCGTTAAACCATGGGTGCAGGAGGATTGTTCGGTTTGTAATTCCGAGAAAAAAGAAGACACCATGCACGTCCTGTTATGTCTACAGTTAGATAAGAGAAAAATATTTTGGTCAGCAGACATATTTGCTGGTGGAATTATTTAGTCTATTGAGAAGTGCTGATTGGAAAGCCTTAAGTAATTACAATACAGCAAGCCACGTTACTAAGAGGTCGACTTTTTATTTCGTGAATGATTATTGGAATGCCTTATTTATTAGTTATGGATAGTATTTGTTTGCTATTGTTGTATTATTTATTGTTTATTATAAAACGTGCTTTATCTAGTTATATATTTACTACTTTTCATTATTGCTTGTTGGTCAAGTTTTGCTAACTTTTAATGTTTGTATAAATAAAAAAAGAATAACTTTTTGAAGTTTAGTGAATTGGGAAACAACTTTAAGATGTTGTTAATAATAATGTAAAAATATTAATGCTCATTAATCTGTGAAGGAAATAAAATGGAACATATTTTGTACAAAGATCACACAGACCTCGACAGACGGAATTTTCCATTGCGTATGTGCTGTTAGATTTATATGAATATTATATTTTGAATTTATTGGCTTTATGTGAATAAACACGTTTTCATTCAATAAAGATATTATTAACATTGATATTTTTTATTAATTTAAGAGGCCAATTTATAGATTTTTGTATAAGGTATTGGAACTTGCCGACCAATGCTCTTTTAATCTGGTTTTCGGTTTGCCTGGGACATCTCCTCGATTTTATGGCTAATCTTGATCCCTAATACGATTGGTTTGTTTTCAATGATTAGATGTAACATATACGCCTTTACGGTCAGGATAAGATCAGTCCTATTTCCTCCAATTAGATTTTAAGTCAAACAGTCGTATTTACTTATTCAATATATCAATATAACTTCATATTTATTAATTTATAAAATTTAATTCTCTAGCGAGCCTATTCATATTTTTTTTTCATCATTTTTGTCATGTGGAGTGGTAGAGGCAATTCTAGAGATATAATCAAAAATAATCTAACCTGAGTGAGAAGTTCGAGATTAATCACATGGTTCCGCAACGGAATAAATTCAACTCCCAAACTTATTTATTCAATTACGATCCACAACTTACTCCCATGGTTCATTAAACATTGTGAAATATCAATCTTAGACAAGTTTTTATTTTTGTAATGGTTACATCAATAAAATAGTGCTCCGAAAACCAAGTATAGGTCAATAGGTACCCTTAAGTTATTTCATCGCTCCCGTCAATTACTCCCACAACCTATCCGCAAGCTCCTTGTATCTTCTCTTATTTGTTCCCATTTGGACTACGGTTGTGTGGTGTACGGTGGCATCCTACTCGAGAATAGATTGATGCGATCTTAAGATTTTTATGAACTCCTTAAGATTTTTCTTCGGTACTTCCGGGCGGTCTCATGTGTTCCACCTTTACGGCGAGTTAAAATACATTTTGACTAAAGTGAATGTTTGTTGAAATTGTTAAAGTTTAAATCTTAAGAATCAACTCATAGTGCTCATAACACTTTGTTTTTTATTTTCTTTGATTTCTGCTTTCCTTTTCACTTCATTAATGTTCTTTAATTTTGGTTTTTTTGTTCAAAATATTTATTCTTTCTGTTGCTCATATATTTTCACTCAAGATATTCTTTAATTGTTATGAACGTAGTTTTTGGCCAGATATGATTTTTATTTTCTATTATAATTGTTATTCTTAAGAGACCTTGTCCCAGAATAAAGTTTGTTTTCTATTCTATTCTATTCTATACCATAATTATTTCAGTAACATCTAGTGCGCACGTATCCTAAAACGGTCAGTAGCTTCATATTTACTTTTATTAATTTTCCCTGTATAATCAGAACATGGAACAATTGAATCATTATTAAATAGTTTCGTTTACTTCATACTGCAATTAATCATCACTATTCGTTTAAAAAAATTGTTCTTTCCAATTATTTACTGAGTGAATGGATTAGAGATATTCTTATATTACATATTTCAGACATGATGTACAACTTATACTTAATGGATTCTTTGGCTAAGAATCATTGGTATTATAGCTCGTTGCTTGTGAAATATTTGAAATGTATTAAGCATTTCCTCTTTTTAAGTTAACTGGAATCTTCGTCCAGTTTTCCAGCCTCTTTTCAGTCCCGCATATGGACAGTTAAAACGTTACCTAAGTTTTTGAAATGTTGACCAAGAATTTTACAACATCCATCGTCTGGTTGAAATTCAGTTAAAATCACTAAGAAATAAGGGACCACTGAAATATGATATTGCCGTGAGCTAGAGAATCGAAATCCCCAACATCTTCCAGGAATTGAAGGAAGAAGATTATCCGAAATTTCTGTAACATTTAGACTAATTATCTCCCAACTTTGAAATTAATTTGTCACAGTTTGATGAACTAATGCCTTGAGAATTCGGAGTGAATTTAAGTTAGCAATAGGCGGGTGTAATGCTTAATGAAAATGTTATAAATATCTTACAGAACACAGAGATCAATTCACATATTTTTTAACGAATCAACTAAGAAATGTAAACAATTTATTTTATTTTTCTTCTTTCCTCGCCTCTCGCCAGATTTTTGTTAGAAGTAGCGCGATACTTCTATTCTACCACTTATCCTCTGGTTCTTCGGTCTTCGTTAGTGGAAGTTGAAGTGATCATCCCCCACCAACTCCTTCCACCCGTACACGAATGCTTCGTTATCCTTACTTACTAGTTGAGGGAAATCGTCCTCCGAGAAATTTGGATACGAGAATCATATATTTTTTTCGTAATAATGTTACTTATCTTAATTACCAATATTTACGTAATTGTAACATTGAGCTTTTTTTTTTAGGTATTTACAAATCAATGAGCACTTTCCTCAGTTTGTTGAGGTTAAGGGAAGTGATTACTGAGACTCTTTATAATCACCTCATATTCATTACCCATATTTCTTATTAGTCTGTTGGTACGTCAGTGAATTAGTGTAAAATCGTTTTTTAAATAAATTTAAATTATATTACAACAATAACCACAAACTAGCCTCACTGAACTTACAAGATCACTTACTAAATTTAAAAAATCGATACCCACTTTGGAAAATAAGATTCAATAATAACTCATCACAATAAATAATATTTAAATTATTGACTCTTTTTATTTTTTTATTTTTTTTTTCTCATGAGTGTGCCAGCACATCTGCTGATTGTCAATAGTTGTAATTGACAGGTGCGGATAAATATATGTAAGTGCAAAAAAAAAAAAAATTATTGACTGTTGACTGTAGTGAATGATCGAAGAGATGAATGATTGGGATGATCAGCTAAAAAAGTAAAAATAAATAAACTTATTTATTTTTATTTTTGTCGAAGTCTCGGCCCAAAGTTCTGGTCTTCATCAGGGTAGGTCAAATTGCGGAATCGTCTAGTTAGACCAGCCCTGATGAAGGCCTGAACTTTGGGCCAAAACGTCGGCAAAAATGAAAATAAATATATTCATTTATTTTTTTCACTGATAACCCCAATCATTCTTCTCTTCTTTTTTTTTTAAGTCGTATGCGTATAACGAAATAATAGATGTAAATAGAAAATTGAGATTCTGTAAAATCTATCTAAGCCCACTGACTACGTATAAGAGAACAAAAAGTTAAAATAATGTAAATAAGATAAATGGGCTTTAAATATAATATTTAAACTTCGACGATCCACCAAATTTCCTTGGAGTGAAGTTCGACCGATGGATGATCTCGTACCTACACCTCAAAATTAAAAGAAAGACTTTAAACAAGACACTGAAAATACTATACTCTCTTTTTAAAATCATAATTGAAAATCAGACAAAGTCTAAAAACATACACATACCTACATAACCCATATGTACATACGTCTCACACGTTAATCTGTGTTAAGGAAAAAAGAACCATTTACGAAAACTACAATCCTTTCAATACAACAATTTAATACTAATAAAAGCACGTTCTTGGTACGGCAATAACAAAACAACATACTGACTTGTTTTAACCAACACATACGTACTCTTTACTCCCAATTTCATAATAAACTACAGTGACAAAACAAAGACTTTAAACGACATATTCACGGTTGATATACCTGTCAGAAAGGAACTGAAAAAGAGCCAGGTGTGAGATCTCCTCTGCAGAATGAAGGAAGTAAATAAAAACCAGGAAAAGGTGCGGCTTAGTACTATCCTTCCTCATACCAATAACAAAGTGTTGATTGTCACATACATGATAGGTGCGAATAAAGATACATAAAAGGAAAAAATAAATAAATTTTGTAAATCATATCAAACGTTAGCTTATAATTTGTTTATAAATTGAATAATAGCATTTTTTAAAACTTTATTTCTTCACCCACACCTATCATAAGCAAGTGACAATTAGCGGGTCTTCTGTCGGTAAGAGTACAGGAAGTGGTTTGATCGGGGTGATGGAGAGGAGTGCCCAGCGGCATCCCTTCCTGTCTTGATTTTAGCATCTTTTTAAGCTACGAAATCCCCCATCCAGCTCCTTTTGACCCTCCTACGTGTGTTTTCGGGCACGTTAAATGTAGCCGAACTCATAATTGTGTTCGAATATACGTACTAATTATTATAGTATATCCATAGCATCAATACGAAAACTTTGTAAACTTGAGCGCCTCAATAATATTGATTTCCACTAAATATTTGATTTATCGAAAATACTATTCAGATAAATATCTTTAAAATAAACGTCTCAGTTCCACTCCGAAAAGAAAATCATCCTTAGAATATATGGACATATATCGTAGTTGTAAATTTTCACAAATCAATTAACTCTCTCCGTCGATCATCAATACTTGCCCTGTTCTGTTCCTTATGCATTCTATTCCTGTTCCTCCACTCTTCTCCAATTCGGCCATCAGTAATTGATTGAAGTATAACTGTAAAAAGAAATAGGATATAAAGAGAATGAGTCAATCTCATTATATCCTTCTTTATGAGTTGAATCTTGTCAGAGACAATGAACTTGCAATATTTAGGTTGTTCCTCCATATTGATGCGACAGAAATACAAGAAAAATGCAGGAGACCTGATGAGGTACTTAACAATCCTTTCTTTTCCTAAGAATATGGTGCATAAATGGTATTTTACCTCAAAAGCAATGGTTTAATAAATAAATATGATTCCTCAAACAAAAGAAAAAAGAATCTCAAGTTACATAATTTGATTCTAATTTACCATTGCCCTGTGCTACTTAAAAGAAAAAAAATCGATGAAGTAATGCTATTAAAATTTCATCTAGGAATTCATTCCATTTGTCAACTGTTAACTGTCATTACTACAAACCGTTCAGTTCTCAATAGATTTCTTGTCTCTGATTGAATAACATTAATATAAAGTAAACTGTTGAATCCTTCTGTCGTTTGATTCAACTGACAGCAGCAATTGTATTTCAATCACATCTTCAGATGATGGGTTAAGGTAAATCAGATGAGCTTAACCTGTGCATTCAATTAACATGAGGTAAAGACCTTGATTCGAGAACAAAGACTGCTTGATTTGTGTTCACAAAGATCCAGCATCAGGTCCTTGAGAGCTGCTTAGTTTAAATCATTAAATAAGGTTGTTATTTTTCGAAATTTAAAAGATAATGATGAATTCGTGTGATTATAATGTCGATACAGTTTTTATTTCTAAATTTATACAGTTGATAATTCTCTCATCAATTCAATATTTACTTTAACTTTCATTAAATATTTAAGGCTGATTAAGGTTTTACATATATTACATAGTATTATAAATTCAAAGAAAATTCTTACACTTTTTGATAAAACAGCGATATGTGATATGTGAACGATAACTTCTATTAATTTATTTAACATTATGATGTCATGTTGGGCTGCACTAGGCTAGAGGCAACGTTCCTTTTCTATTTCTACAATTGCTTAAAAACTTTTATTTCTTTTAAATATTACATGAGTTGGTCCTTAAATGATTGTAATTTTCTATTAATCTTTTTAGATCTTCTCTATTGATCCCCAGCATTCTTCTTGTTTCTTGGTGTAATTAGCAATTTAACAATATATTTTTGAATGACGTTTCTTGTGACTTCTGGTACACATCGGCTGGGGTTTTCCTTCTAGCAGTTAGCTGTGGGATATTTTAGTGTGGTTAATCTGTTAGCCTTGTCATTTTGGCTTCCTCTTTTTTATTACTGTAAGATGGGATAACTTTGGGACTGAAAGAATAACTTTGGTACAGTGGGTAAAATTTAGTTTATGGTGATTCCGTGGTGAATGCACTGTGGTGATTCAATCTGCAAAAACTTGCTTTGTGTAGGCATGTACGCGCTACTGCCTTGCGGCAGTTTGACAACCCTAGTTGTCACTACAATCGTTGTGCAGTTAGGTTTTATTCAATTCCTTTCCTTTTTTTTTTTTTCAAAATTCTCCCAAAGTTACCTCACCTTACGGTACTAGGTCTAATATTTCAGAGATTTGTTGTAACTATAACTGATTTTAGTTTATTAGGTTTGTCTTCCTGGAGTAAATTTTCATTCCATTTATTTTTTATTCATTTTTTTACGAATCACTTGAAGTCTGACAAAGGGACGGAAAGTCTAGTTATTGCAAATTACTTCTATTTCAAACTTCTAGTAGAAATATTCTTGCTAATATAAATACAGTTGAATTAGGTTTTAATGATATTCTTGTTTTATCGTTTGTTTTTTTAACTTAAAATCAATGTTTACATTTTTCACTAAAATTGGCAGGTAGTTGAGATCAAGTTTAATATTTTTCGTTTGCAAGATGTTTCAACGTAGTTAAGTTACGTTGGTACTAGACAATGATTCCGTCAAAGTTATATATTGACGTCAAATTTTATCAATTGAAAGTATTTCACCCTAAAGTTCGAATTAACCCTTTGAATTATGATTACAATTACGCGATTTATTTTGTTTTATAATCTCGAGGAAAGACTAAAACGAACCGTTATACAACCATCGTTACCCAACAGTTGTTGAACATTGGCTACGGGAACTGAGGCGGGGTAAAGAATCTGACGGAGGGGATCTGATGAAAAATGAACAAGTTAAATTGATGTTTACATGAAGATTGCTACTAATTGGTTGCTTCATTGATTCTTTACACTCTTCATTCAATTTTACGCCTTGGGGAACGTCGGGAAATTGCTACTGAATAAATTATCTAAAATCAAAGTCGATGAATCACGTTATTTATTAAAACGGCCCCTTGGAAGAGTTATGGGTAAGTTATGATCAAGGGACAAAACTTCAACATCTTGTGGTATGAAAATTAATTTTGAATATTCTATAGCGTAATGTTTTAGTTAAAATTTAAGTACTTTAAAACCAGCAACTCAAACAGACAAAGTATGATGTTTTGGACTGAAATTTGACAGAAGAATGATATAGGGCCCATATATCAACAACAAAAGAATAACCTTAAACCTCAGACTACGATTATTAAAACTCATTTTTCTCAATGTGTTCTAACATAATCCTACTCCCCTTCCTTATATCTGTCATGTAATTATTTTTCTATACCTTTTATGAAGTGTTGTATTTTGTTGACAGATGCAAATATATACATATATGAATTTTAAAATATGGGAGAAATAGTGATCGGATTCTAGCTTTTCTAAGTCGGTGGCCTAATAGCCAGAGGCGTTAAATAAAAAAAAAATAATAAAATAAGAAACCTTTAAAGTAAGATATACAATCTCTTTCTATAATCGATGTTAAAATGTATCTTAAAATCATTTTTCGAATTTACAACAGACGAGAAAACTTATTTATGACTTATATTAACTTTTAAATCTCCGGCTCCACGAACTATTTTTGTAAGAAAACTAATTATTTTCAATTTTTTATTTTTCAATCGTGAACTTAGACAGATTTGATGTCACTTATAGTGTTGTTAATTTAGCCATTTTCTATACACACAGACGGACTAAACACATACTACTAAACGTCTAAATCAATCAGTTGATTTGTGAAAATTTAACGTTTCTTATCTATCGCCAAACAAGTAACAATAAACTCAATCACCCCAATCAACAAATTGTATTTATAGGATGTGAGTGTGTATGTATATATATATGTGTGTGTGTGTGTGTGTATCAATATATATATATATATATATATATATATGTGTGTGTGTGTTGTGTGAGTAAGTATTGTATGTGTAAATATATATATATATATATATATATATATATATATATATATATATATATATATATATATATAGTTTCCTTTTGCACATAAATTATATTTAGTTTTTCTTGTACTTTTAATGATTGTAACCTAGTTTTTTTCATTTACATCTTATGTAGGTTTTTATGTGATTTTTCCTACTGTAAAAAATTAATTTCAATTTTCTAAGCAGTATTCAAACCACCATTATGTCATGTGTAAGGTTAATGCAACCAAAAACATGTAGCTTATCAGTATGACATGTTGTAATGTATATAATAAAAAAATAAATAAATAAATAAAAAAAATTAAAAAAATTTAGCCATTTTCTATTTTGTAAAAAAAAAAAAAATCTAGTGATCTAGAAATATTAATATGCGATATTGAATTATATATTTGGTTTTCTTGCAATTTTATAAAAGAATATTTTAGTTAATTTTTCCCCAAATTATGTTACTAATTGTTCTGTTGTTAATGCTAATGTGACCTAGATTATTTTAAGTTATTTTTAGATAATTGGCGTCAAAATATTTTATTTACATTTAACTGTAGTGTTGTCAGAGATGGGCAAATGCTACTCTATAATTTAATTATTGCTTCAGTTGTTATCAAACGATTAACTAAAGAAATTATTGTATTCCAAATAATGATTCAATTTGCGTAAAATACTTGGTACACGATACCCATAATAATGACAATAATCTGTTGTGCTTGGCATGCCCCTTCAGTAGCTGTGGATACATTACCGCATTACTCAACAGAATAGTGAGTAGGTTAGCCTAACAAATGAAGGGGCAAAACTCTAAGAGTAGCTGATAGCAAAAATAAATCTTAAACAGACAATATAATTACAAATAATTCAATATAGAAATAATTTTTTATACAAATTTCCAGAACCCGGCAATTAATGCGTTTTATTATTTTAATACTTTAGTTACGATACTTTTGTCTCAATAATGAATACTTGATTTATACGTAATTATTAAAAGAATCACCATACACCTAAATTACAGAGATGAATATATTCAAGCATCATCTCTCTAATAATAATAATGTAATTACACTATAATATGATTATAGAACTTTTTACACGGTAGATGAGAAAAATAAATAATAAGAGGTCACAAATCATATTTATTATATTAAAATTTTTCAATCAGATTATTTTTTTTGAAAATTGAATTTTATTATCACAGGAGGAAAAATCCACTCAAATCCTCTGGTATTCAGAATAAAAATAAAATTATTCTTTCAAAATATTGTGAAAGTAGATAATACCGTAGGCTGAACGTAAATATTGTCAAATTGAACAATTGCTTTTTATTACAGTAAATTACTTCAATTCTTCCCTTCTCCTAGTTTCAGAATTTTTTTAATAAATTATTTATGAACTAAAAAAATAAAGAGATAAATTCAAATACATGCTTGTACAGTGTAATTTATTTTATATTATTATGAATTGTAGAATTTTAAAATTATTTTAACTTTATTTATTTTATTTATTTTTACTTGTCAAAAATAGCACTGTTCGGTGTGATGGAGAGGAGTGCCCAGCAGCATCCCTTTCTATCTTGATTTTAGTGTGGATTTTTATGCGACCATCAATAAAAATGATAAGTGATGCCTCATCCAGCTTTTTTTTTAACCTCCTATGCCTGATATTAGGTATGTTAATTGTTTCTATATCTTTTATGAAAATGTTAGGATATCCATGAAATCTTTTTTAGTGTGTTTGTATATGGTCATTAATTGTTGGAATGTGAAAATCTTTATGTAAAGTAATGTTTGTAACGTACCATTGAGCTTTAGTTATATTTCGAAAATATTTCGAATGAAAAGTTTGTAGTTTTCGTGCGTAGATCGTTTTAGCTCTCCCGTATATCTCTGAAGCGTTGGCCCAAATTGGTATAAGCAGATAAATACAGACGTTCAGTTTCTGTTTTAAATTTAATGTTGATGGTGTTTTAGTTACTATAAACAGTGCTTTCCCTAAACAGTACTGAACCCAAGACCCTTCATAGGTTGTAGTGGTACAGGTTTTTTTATAGTTACCACATATCTAATCAGTACTATATAATAGATTTTTTAAACATTGAAATACTATTAACTTTAATAATGTCAATATTTTATAGCCTACTATTAGGATACTTGTGAAAATGCGTATAAGTTGATATTAAAAAATGATAATGTGTCAGATTAAAAGAAAAAAAAATATTTATTCTAACTTTTATTTAATCAACTTGAAATAGTACTGGTTATTATAGAAGAATTTCTAATGCAACTTTATTTTTTCAACGACATTCCATTTATATCCAGCAACATTGAATAATTTTAAATTCAATTTTTTTTTAACCCAATAAGGGTGTTTTAAACCTTTTTTCTTTTAAACAAAAGATTAATAAACCCACATGAAGACTACGTAAAGGTTATTAATGACTAAATCCTGTGAAAGTAATTTGCAACTTGTATAATGTCCTTTGAACGTCTCACTTCTTTGTTTCTGATATATGAATGATTTATGAAATCTATTCATAAATATTCTTCTTTTCAATGTATTCATTAATATACAACCAGTTAATCGAGATAAATTATTAAGGAACTTTCAAAAGTAACCGAAATGTAATATTTAATGAAGGAAGGAGATGGTCAGGAATGGCGATCATAAATAGGCTAAGTAGTAGCAAAACTATTTTCTTAAAAGGCAAAAGGCTTTTAATAAAATTGTTTTGTTATTTAGCCTATTTATGACCGCCACCCCGGACCATCTCCTTCCTTTACAATGCAACGGTCAACTATTAAATATTCAATATGAATATTTAATGTTTATTTTTGTTATTCTTCTGCTTAGCCTCCACTGATCCTTAATACTAGTAATGCGGAGTGAGAAGCGCTGGGATTTCCTAGAGTTCTGCCTTTCCTTCCTCAAATCTTTTTTAATTTATTGATTGAACAATTTAAAAATTATTAAAGCAATTTATAAGATTACGAACATGATGCCTATATGGGAAAATAAACGAGTGAATGGAATAGGATTTTTGTGTATCGTACAAAGTAGGCTCAAACCGAAACAATTCAACTGCAAGCTAATCGGAGCGAAGGGCATCTTCTTTCTGTGTGGGAGGAACTTCAGTTGTGTTTGAAGCGAGCAGATGGGAGTTCCTTTACCGTATTAGTTATAACTACACAGTTAATTTTGTTATGGAAATGAAGAAGAAATTTAATAAAATTTTATGAATAATTTAAATTATTACTAATACAATATCTTATTACAATATGGTCTAATATTTCTATTTTTGATGTAAACAGTTTTTTTCTCTCTCAAAATCATAATCCACACCAGTTCTGAACTTGACAATAAGCAGATGATTTGGTAGAGAATTTAGACATGAGGAAGAATAGTACCCAGCATTACCTCTTCTTGGTTAATATTTTGTTCCTTTATTCAGAAGTGGAGATCTCTCATCCACCTCCTTTTCAGTCGCCTCCTGATGGGAACGTCAGCCGACGGCATATCGTTTATAAGCCTGTTGTTTCCGTGCAGTTTAATATGAAATCGGGAAATTAATTTTTAATAATTATTATATTTATTTATTTATTTGGTTATATTTTAGGTGCCGTGTGCAACTTTATAGGTTAGAGGTACCATCTTGATTGTTGATTTACATTTCAATATGTCTTATGTATGTAAAATTTTGGATGTGTATGTTGTTAGTATTTTTGTTTAAAGAACGTGTTGTTACAACTGAATAGGTTATTTCTAATTTAGGTTGTGAATTCGTTTATGAGGATGATATTGTTTAAATATGTGTGTAGTAATTGTGTTTTTTCAAAAATTGGAATAGGTGTTTCTGATTTCCAGGTTGTATGGCTTGTCGATATCCTAACAGCAGATATGAGGTCCTTGATGAATCTAAGCTCGGACAATTTTCCAAGATGTGAAACATTGTTAAAGCTGTATCGCAGCTGGGACATCTTGGTGGCGAACTTCCGTCGAGTAGATGACCATGCGTGAGCCTGGTGTGCCCTATTCTGAGGCGTGTGATGATAGTCTGCTCCCGTCGGTTTCCTTGAATCTCTGGAAGTGGATTCATGTCATGAAACATTCTTTTCATTTTGTTTGTGATAGGAACCTTTGCCCAACAATATCGCCAGGCCTCTCTACACTGGTTCAAAATTGCGTTATTGTAATCGTATAGCGCTATTTTATTGTCTGGTGCTGGAAGTATGGTGGATGCTTCTTTTGCGGCGCTATCAGCCAGTTCATTGCCTGGTATTCCTATGTGACTGGGGACCCACAAAAATGTTATTGTTTTTTTTGTAATTTGAATAATTTGGAAGACAATGGGGTTGTTGCATGATTGAAAGTTTTCTATTAGTTTTAGGGCTGAGTAGGAATCAGTAATAATTAAAATGTGGTCATTGTTAATTTCGTTGATTATTATATCTAACGCTAAATATATGGCAAAGAGTTCGGAGGATAGGACTGAATAAATGGAGGGTAGAGAGTAGCGGAGAACATCCAACATGTTCTGATTTTTTCGACCCATCGGTATAAATGCATGTGTACTTTTCGTAGTTATTTATATGAGCTAAGAAGAGTTGTTTTAGTGCTACTGGTGGGCTATTTAACTTTTTTTTGTTTTTTAATGAAAAATCGAAAAGTGTTCTACTATTTGTCCAAAGAGGTAAAGGGTTTACGTTTGATTTGAACAGCTTTGGAAGTGTGTACGTATTGATTAGTGGCGGGTAGTTGGCAAGGCGAGTTGGTAATTTATACGTTGAGAAGTCAAAGAAGTCTGTAGTTACTTTTAAGCGTCCTAAAAACTTTAACAAAAGAAAGTGTCTGCGTAGTTCTAGCGGCCATTCATCAGCCTCCCAAAGTAGACTGTTAATAGGGCTAGTCCTGAAGGCTCCGGTTGCTCGACGGATCATTGAATGGTGTACTGGATCTAGCTTGTTTAATATTTTCTTTGAGGCATCCCCGTATACTTCGCATCCGTAGTCAATAATCGGCCTTATTAGACATCTGTATAACCTCAACAAGGAAGTTCTATCGCAGCCGTAAGTAGTACCGGAAAGTGATTTTATTAAATTGCACTTCTTTGACAATTTGGACAGTAGTGTTTCGATTTGTAGTTTCCACGTCAGTCTTGAGTCCAACATTACTCCTAGATGTCGAATTGAATCGCGTTTGTTCAAAGGTCGATTTCCAATATGTGCTGTAAGTGGTTGGGTACATCTACGAATTCGACAAAAGTGGATAGCAGTGGATTTAGAAAGACTAAACCTGAAGCCACAACTAGCGGCCCATGTTTCAAGGCTTTTGAGGGACTCTTGTATAACATATTGCCCAAAGTTTACATCGGTAGAGCTGTAATAAATCAGGACGTCGTCAGCGTATAGTGCAACATTCACAGGTTTTGGTATGAACGATTTGATATCGTTAATGGCAATGTTGAATAGGGTTGGGCTTAGAACAGATCCTTGCGGAACACCGTTGTGTAGTTCGAATTTGTTTGAAAAAGTCAAGCCAGCACGAACGTTGAAATTCCGATTATTGAGAAAGTTTTGTATAAAAAACAGAATATTGCCCGAGAATCCCCAATCCTGAAGGGATTTTAGAATTTTGTTTCTCCAGCATGAGTCAAATGCACTTTCCAGGTCTAAGAAAACTGCGAAAACATGCTGATTTCTAGTAAACGAAGATGTTATAAAGGAATTAAATTTAAAAAGATTGTGCATTGTTGATTTAGTATAACGGAATCCGCATTGTTCGCTGTCTAGTAGATGCCTTGTCTCTAATTCCCATAAAAGGCGGCGGTTAATTATTTTTTCGGTCACTTTGCAGAGAACTGACGTAAGAGAGATGGGCCTATAATTTTGTACGAGTTTTGGATCTTTATTGGACTTCAGTATAGGGATTACTGTTGCCGATGACCAACTTTTAGGAAAGTCTCTATTTATCCACATATTGTTGAGGAGCGTCAACAACAGGTCAGTTACTCTTGTTGGTAAGCGCTTTATAAATTCAATGTGAATCTGATCTGGACCTGGTGATTTGGAACGAGATGAACTAATACTTTGGTTTAGTTCATCTAATGTAAAGGGTAAATTGTAGGGTTCATTATCAAGGGTAAGATAAGGAGGGAACTGAAGTTCATGAAATGCCGAAGGATTTTTTGAAATACTAGATAAGTGCTGCCCAAAGGCATTAGCTATTTCCTTAGGCTCGGTAAGAATTTTTCCATTGTAAGCTATCGATCGCGGAATATTGTTAATTTGTCTGCCTTTTATGGCTTTTATTTTATTCCATACTATTTTCGTTGAAATTCCGGTTGAGATGGAAGATATAAATTTTGTCCAGCAATTTCTTTTTGCCTGGTTGATAATCATTATATTATTGTTGACATTGGTTGACATTCGGGTGTCCACCAAGGAACCGTTCTTAAATATTTAGATGGTTTGGTTTTAGGGACCGAGAGGGTAGCAATTTGAACAATTACTGAGGCAAACCTTTCAAGATTTTCTCCGTGAGATGAGGAAATTTCAAAATGTCTAAAGTTATCGCTACAAGCTTTTGTAAAATTCTCCCAATTGGCTTTGTCTATCCTCCATTTCCCGATAGACTGTGGAAGAAACGGGTCAATTTGCAGTGAAAGCAAAAGAGGTAGGTGATCACTACCTGCAAGATCACAATGGAAGTAAGACTGGGGAATTATAGGAAATGAGCGAGAGGCTAAGCAGAGGTCAATAGAAGTCCAGGTTTGGTGGGCTCGGCTATAGAAAGACTGCTCACAGGGGCTGCAGAGTATGAGCGAAAATTCATCTATAAGAGAGTCTATTATTTTACCCCTTGCATCAGTTCGGTGATTGATGCCCCAAGTCGGACTGTGAGCGTTCAGATCTCCCATTAAAAGGAATGGAAGTTCGAGTAAAAGATCTCGAAAATCATTATATGTGATATTTTCTGAGGGATGTAGATAAATAGAACATATCGTAAACTGAACTGGAAGATGAACGACAACGGCTAATGCTTCCAATTTGGAGGATAAATTAATAGCAGTATAACTGATGCCTTTCTTAATGGCAAGAGAAACTCCTCCGCTAGCATGAGGAGTACGACGGACTGTTTTGTAAATAGAATTATATAAAGATTTTAAAATAGTTTCGTTTTCTTTTAGATGGGTCTCTTGAAGAGATAAAAGTGAGGGGTTATAATTAGAAATCAACAACTGTAGGTCATTATAGTGACGATATACACCATCACAGTTCCAATTTAAAATAATCATATGATTTAATGTTATAAGTTATAATCTATAACTAATCTATCTATAATTAAAGTTATAATCTATCTAGTCATAATAACTAGAAAAGTTAAATGTGAGTGTTTTCACTAACAGAAGTGTTTCTAAGGTAATTTTTCAAGCTGTTTATGACTTTAGTAAATCTGCTCTTTAAGCTTTTTGTCGGAAGAGCTGAGTATAAATCTGAAAACATACTAATGATGGAATCGAGGTCATTGGTTAAGTCTAGTGCTGCCGATACCGGATCTTTTGTGATTACAATGGTTTCTAAAAATGTGTGTAATTGAATGAAGGAAAGAGGATAGTTTTTGTCAGGTGATTCTACAAGTTTCTTCAAAGGTAGTAATGAATCGGTCAGAGTTTTATTTTCCGTGTTAATTTGAATGTTAGAGGTTTTAGTTTCCGTGGTAATTTGGATGTTAGAGGTATTTCTACTATCGGTTATGTTTTGTAGGCCTTCATTTATCTGCAAGTTACCTTTTTTATCTTGTTCCGGTTCGTTGGGATCATGGTGACTGCTAGAAGGAAGACTTGTTGTTGAGGTAATTGGATTCGTCGATGTATTGTTTTTATTACTTAACTTCTCCTCTAAAACTTCGATTTTCTCAACTAAACCTTCAATAATTGAAGAAAGTTTCCCTATTTGTTGGATTATTTCGATACTAGGTGCTGGAGTGGACACAATCTTAGAAAAGCTGCCCAGAGGAAGAACTGTAGGTGTTTTATTTTCAACTATTCTTTTGGCCACCGGATAGGGTACTCTATCGGTTACCCTTACCTTTTGAATTTCCTTTTCTTTCAGAAATGCAGGACAGTTTCGAGACCACGCAGGATGTTGATCAGAACAGTTAACACATTTCAGTGGTTGGCTGCACTGATCTTCGTGTTGAGTAAGCCCACATTTGCCACAGACTTTACGTTGGCATTTCGCCGATACGTGGTTGAATGAGAAGCAATTAAAACATCTTATAGGATTTGGGATATAGGGTCTTACTTTTATGTTTATAAAATTAAGTTTAAGATGATCCGGTAACACGGGCTTCTCGAAAGTTAGGATAATCGATGATGTTGGTACCTTCGTTTCTCCTGACCTTCTAAAAATTCTTTTCACTTCCACGACTCCTTCGTCACGTAGCTCTTCTTTAAGTTCTTGTTCTGAACAGATATTGAACTCAGGACAGGTTATTATTCCTTTTGTGTAATTCAAAGAAGGGTGGAAAGTGAAATTCAAGGCTGAGTTTTCGTATTTCTTGATATTTTGTAGATTAAAAAAATCCTTTTCATTGACCACTTCTAGTAGTACTTTGCCACTTCTTAAAAACTTCACTTTTGTTTGCGGAGCAAAACTTTGAATAAACTTACAAACTTTGAATGGGTTTGTGTTTAGGAAAGTCTTATCTTCATCTACAAAAGATACTTCGATATATTTTCTTACCCATGATGTTCCTGGCCGTCTTGAGCACATGGAGAAGATATCGGGAGGCTTTGGTTCCTTAGTCCCTGACATTTCACTTTCCAACTTTGGTTTTGGAGAGATGGTAGTTTTTTTGGAAATAAGTTTCCAAAATTATAGTTTGTGCCTTCCTGTACTTTCGCCTATACGATCTCACTTCCAAAAGATGTTTGTGCTTGAAATATTTCAATTCAAATATAGAATTAAATTTTTATGATATTTACTTTTCAAGCGATCATATGTTTTTTCTAATATATTTAATTTATATATGATTATTTTTTTTAAATCTTTTTAATCTTGCTGCCTTTTATTATAATTTTGAAACACTTTTACAATATTTAAAAATTATTATTTTTTAACGTTATGACTCCAAGAGACATTTTCAAAAAATCTTTTCCCTTAAAAAAAGCAGCAAGCAAAACATTATTACTAAAAAAAAAATGTCTAAAATATATCCGAATAAAGAACACATACTCTATGGGAGTACTTGTTTTATTATAAAATTCATTGTTTTATTTTTAGTTTTGTTCCGAAAATCCACAAAATTTCTCTTCTTTTTCTTATTTTATCAACACCTCGATCCTGTAATTTAACATTTCTTCTTAATGTAACAATTAAAAAAAAAACATTTTTTAAAAAGAAAAATGCTATTTCATTCACACTATTTACAAAACTTAGTATTTAGTTTTTATCTAATTTTCAATTTTGATTTTGACAAAAAAAGTGAGTATTGTATTTTTAGTCGTTTGTTTTATTTATTTATTTTTATTTTTACGTGTGTGCTCTTTGTAATCCTTCTCCCGAAATTTGGTTGTCTTCAATATAAACTGGTGGGCATGTGTCTATAGGTACATGTGATTTTTCATGATTTATAATAAGTAACAATTTTGTATAATATTTAATAATAACAACAATTAAATATTTTCTAAACTATTTAATTTCCTAATGCGTCACAGTGAATATTTTAAATCCCTTACATCCGGAAAAGACCTAAGATGAAAACTTAGCATGTACTTGGTTTCCCACTTACTTATTTTCTTCTGCTGAGAACTTGGGAGAGTTAATTGGTAACTTTTAACCGCTCCGAACTTCAGTGAGGGATTGTTCATCCTCACTAAACTTATTTGTTTCAAGTGCTTCTGAGGACTGTTTACAAGTTTATCGGATGTAGGATTTTAGGACTCTTTATTTTTCAAAACAGCTTCTATCAACTTAAAAATTTTAATTCAGCCTAATAAGAAATTTAAGAATATTCTTTACTCTTTTACTACATTTACTCTTCGAAAAAACACCTGCCCTCCAGTTTATATTAACAACAATTAAATTCCTTAAACGGACACGATCCTTCACCTTGGACTCAACTTCGACAGAAAGATGACTTGGAGCCCACATGTTAAAATGAAACAACAAACGACTCAAACTACTTTTGCTAATTCTTCAAAACTAAAATTGAGACAGAACTGAATACATATACATACTTACTTATGGACGTACTCATCAGAAGTATACGGTATCGCTAAAAAGACCCAAAAACTTCAATCCTTTCAATCAAAATTATAGCGACTCATAACAAAAGCTCCTTGGTACGTGACTCACAAATTCACTTACTGACCTCCACCTTCAAACAGTTGACCAACATATAACTGTCCTTTATCAACGGTTTCACACTAATTTATACGATAACAGACTGATAAGAGAAATGACCATAGCTGACATACCTCAGAACATGAGGAGGGGACTAAAAAGGCGTTGGATGAACGATCTCCTTTCTTCAACAACCTAAGTAATTGGAACGAGTTAGGGAAGAGGTAATGCTGAGTACTTTTCTTCTTCAGGACTGTCATATCATTTCCCGAATCGTCAGCACATTTGCTTATTGTCAACAATAAGTTAACAGACGTAAATACATTTTTATAGACAAAAAAAATGAATATTCTTATTGTTATGGCAAATTCAATGCGTTTTTGTGCGATAAAATTTTCATCACCACATTAATTCATTTTATTTTTGTGGCTTAAAAAATTATCGTTTATAATTTATCCATCTTCTTCTATCGCTGGTATTTTGTTATCAACTATTCTACGTTTTATCGTAAGCATATAATGACTAGTATTAACTGATGGCCAAGCATAAAAAGATGGCGATAACAGCTATAGATAGAGTGGAAGTGTGCGGACGGCTTTAATTTATGTTGAAGATAAAGTCGATCATATTTCCAACACAGTCCAACATATATTTAAAAGAATCTAAAAAAATGTGAGCCTGGAACGAAATATCATCTTTAATTAATAGGCTTCCTGCTGAATTCTCCTTTCAGTAAGAAAAAAAATCTTTTAGGGAGAAGCCAAACTAAGAATTGAATAAATCATCAAATTAATTACAAAACCAATAATGGTTCCTATAGGTTCATGAAAGAAGAAAGGAAAACATCATCTTCAGATCATTTAATAATGATAAAATAAGCACTATTTTTTATTATTCATTAATTATTTTCTTCCATATAAGTAATAATTATTTTTTATTTCTTATGATTTTCTCTTGATGTGACCACTATACGAGACAACGTTGATATAAATTATAAATTAATAATAAAATAAGCAATATTTTTTATTATTATTCATTAATTATTTTCTTCCATAACAGTAATAATTATTTTTTATTTCTTATGATTTTCTCTTGATTTGACGACTACACGAGACAACATTAATATAACTTATTAATTGAAGTTTTATTTAAAACAAATATATTTATTATTTTAAACAAAATATTAAGCTGACAAATATAATTTACGTATTATATGACAAAACTTAAAACACTTGTAGTGTTTATTACAATCGCCATTAAAATCCATGAGAAATCTTAGATTGCGAGAGCATATTTAAATTTAATTCAGTTTGATATGTCCTACCCTTATTTTAGATGTGAATACATTTAACTGTGTCGTTCTTAAAAATATTCTGTAATATGGTAAAAGTTTTTTACTTTAATACCTCATATAATTACGATTTATCTACAAAATTATTAAAATCATAAATTTTATTAAGTCCTTTCAAAAAATACTTTCGCTTACGGGTGCGTATTTTCCTCTCAATGTCTATATTTGAAAAACGGCTGAAATTCGATTAGGCCAAAAAGTGGAGGTAATTCCGGGATTAATAAAATTTTCTGGAATTAATTTTCATTTAAAAATTTAAGTGTATGTGATTGATAAGAATATAATAGCAGTGAAATAAGATATAATGTATAAGTCACTGAAACAGTTACACTAGACTTTATTTTATTTTCGTAGTAATTTTGTTCTATAAAGGGTTTAAAAATTGATCCAGAATGTTTTTATTTATTTTTGTATTAAACTAAATTTGAATTTTTGCTAATTTAATTCTGTATTTATCATTTAAATGTTCCTAATGGCTAAGGAACAATAGTTTTTAATAGGATAGGTAATTTCATCTTAAAGTGTTCTATGAATTTAATTCTAATTATGATAATAATTTTCTAATTTTGTTCAAGTAATAATCAAAGATTAGTAATTATTAAACGTAAAGCTATTTCGAACGATCAACCAGATTTTACCGTTGAATGACTTAACCTAAACTAATCTGCACGTCAAAGATCAAACAGATTATTTCCTAAGGAATGTGAAGAAGATTCCAGATTATTTCCCTCAAGCATACAAGACGCTGGGAGCTCATAATTCACAATTTTGTCGTATGTAGTTTAACACGAAACAATCTAATTTATTAATATCTGAATATCAATGAATTAAGTTAAATTTGTATAGAGTAAATTAATTATGATGTAATTAATGGAGTAGTAATAATCTAATTATTATTAATTAATGACTTAAAACGACATATGTATAATAATATAACTAAGCTAAAAATAAATTGCCAATTTTCTCTCTCATTTTCTAGTCTCTACCCTAAAGGGTCATTGGCGTTTTCTATAAGTTATACTCTATTATAGTAATTTATAATCTTTAAAAATTTAAACAGGATAGAGACTCTCTCTTCATTATTTTGTAGTATTTCGTTTAGTGTTTTTCCTAGTTCTATTTTTTCTCTGTGCCTTTCGAATTGGGGACATTCTACTAGAAGGTGTTTCACAGTTTGCGGTGTATTATTACATTTTTCGCATGTAGGAGCTTCTAGGCCTCTTTGCCAATTACTCTTTTATTTATGAATTGTTTAGCATTTGCTGTTTTTTAACATCGCATCGACTATCAAGGTCATTATCGACGATCTTTCTTCTTAGATATGACTTATTAATATTATTTGTTGAATGTACTTTAGCGTTTTATCAATACCACTGTTATCTTTGTGCGGCTCTTTGTTATCAATTCGTTGTTTACGGAATTCTTTGCACTTGAATATATGTTCAACGGTCAGCTTAGCATCGTAACATGTCTGACATGTTTGTTGATGTAAGCCAAGAAGTAGGTGGAGATGGGTCAGTTTGGTGTGTCCAATTGTGAGCCTGATTATAATAAAGCATTCTTTTGATTTTAGGTGTTTTGGAAGTTCATTCCAATTTTCATTCACTTTCTTTGTAATTTCTCTTGTCCACTCGTTGAGAAACATCGATCCTAAAGCAGGCGAATCTGTAATTCTGGCGGCTTCCTTTGCGCCCTCATAAGCTTGTTCATTGCCAGTGATACCAATGTGTGATGCGGTCCATAAAAATGTTATTTATTGACTATTTTTAAAATTAGTCTCAAGTTCAAAGTTGCATTTTTTTATGCAATCTGCTACATGTTCATGTATTTTGCACTCCATTAATTGCAGATAAGGAATCGGTCACAATGACTGATTTTTTAATATTCGTATTGATTACATATTCAAATGCGTTGAGCATTGCCCTCGTTTCGCTTGTGAAAATAGAAGTATTGTTATTCAATTTCCATTTGTTTATACTGTTTTGGGTTACGACACAGCATCCCACACCTTTATCTGATTTCGATCCGTCAGTGAAAATTATTTCATAATTACTTCATGGTAAATTACTTCATTACCGATTATTTCATAATACCTGTATCTATTTTCTTCTGGGGTATTGTAAGTCTGATCATAGTTTAGTCCTACTTCATTTCTGATTGATAGAATGTCTATGGTGGAGTGTCTCCTATTGTCTGGAATATAATATCTATATGCGTTATAATTTCATATTCAGTGGAGTATTGCACTAGTCGACTTCTAAGTATTTCTGAACCATTAGGATCATTAATATCATCACCTTTATACCAAAATTTTTGTGATGCGGCATACTCAGAATTAATACTACATCGTAAAAATGCTTAATTGTCTATGTATAAATACCGCATTAACTTAGTAACATTAACATAAAATTACAAAATATATTATAATTAAGGCACATTGTATATTGTAAAATTAAAAATGTTATTATATTTTTGTCTATAGTAAATAGCCAATAGACAATGACAACAGACAATCAAACAATTAATTAATCTCTCAACCCACCACATTAGGCTGATGGAATGTGAAATACAAGTAATTGTTCGGAGGATTTTTGTTATAATAGTTATTCAATGTATGCTCGACTCAGAACAAATCACCTTTCAACCATTCGGCAAACAGATATAGTTATTTTATATATATATATTTTCTTAATATAACTTTTTAACTGACCGAGAAAAAAAAATTCAATAATTCTCAAACTGCGAGCTTTTGCTTCAATATACGTACGATCCAAAATCCGAATGAAAAATCATCATTGCGTCCGTCATTTGTGACGTTTATTCTAAACTAGTGGGCCGATGTTTTTTAAATCAGATTTGGCAATAAAGTTGCAGATCACTTCAGGATAATCCTCGTAAATTGTCAACCATCCGGCTTTTTTCTTTCAAACGGTGGTCGATTTTATAAGCCATGATTCATTGCCGCAATAAATTCACTCAAGGTCGTCCAAAGTGAAAAAAAACATGAACTTTCCTGGTGATAACTAGTGACAAACAATGAGCAGTTGAAAAACATATTTGTTTCTTGAGACATACAAAATATACAAACACTTAGAAAATTTTAAAATATTCAATTCCTTTTTTTCTGTAATTGTAATGTCTTTTTCAGATACGACGGTTGACTTCAAGTTATTTCCTCCACCAATAACTGCTTTGATATTACCTTGACACCCTGACCACAACAGAAACTGCCAACCAACACTATAGCAACTTCCTACAGACTGGACTCAAACCCATTATCAGAAACACTAACTTCCCCCACTAACCTTTGTGACCAGCCCCAACAAGCCCAGAGTTCACTGAGACAAGCTCACTTCCTGACATCAACAGCTATATAGTAAATAAATTTTGTTGTAAAATATAATCCTATTGTAATGAATCGGTTCAATTAATTAATATTGTGTTTTAGTTTTTGTAGTAATTTATTAAAAAATAAGAATGTTACTTTACAAATCAGTTGTTAAGAAATAATAATTACTTAATAAATTTCCTTTTGCATTACGAATTATATGAATTAATATAAAATAATTATTTTCGTACACCGCTAGGTGGAATTTAAATCATTTTACAGCCATTTAAAACATATTTCAATTAGAAAAGTTGACCGGAAAGAAAGGATGTTGGATATTATCACTTTTTCGTTTCATTCCTTGACCAATTTATAAATATCAGGCACATAAATAAATCTGCAATATATTTATGCACTTATACGTTTATTTTTAAGTTGTATGTTTCTATCAATATTACAAAATTGCTATATTCAAATCTTAACTCCTTATTTGTCGAATCTTATACAGTAACACTTGGTAACCACCAGCGTGTTATCTAATACCCTTAACCTGATCCTTCAATGACTGCTAATTGATCATTAGAGAGCAGTTCGTGATCTTACGACCATGACATCATACACCTTAACGTCACACAATTTAATATTTTCCGGTTACGCATAAACCCAGCTTATAAGATTTCATAAATAAATCAATCTTTTGGGATTTCTTTTTCCTCGGCCTCTCATTTATTTTTTGATGAGTTACACTTTAAGGAGGTTATCATGTATTTATTATTCAATACCGTAAGATGGGGTAACTTTGGGACTGGGTGGGTAACTTAGAGACAGCGGGTAAAATTTAGGTTTTGGTGATTCAGTGGTGGATATACTGTCTTGGTTCAGTCTGCAAAATCGTACTTTGTGAAGTGGCATGTAGCTACTTCCATGCGGCACACTACTCTTGAGGCACAAGCGAAAATTTCAAGAAAACAAGAATTTATAAAAAAGCAATGGAAATAAGTAAAACCTAACTGCACAACGAGTGTAGTGAACTACGGTTCTCAAACTGCCGCGAGTTAGTAGCGCAGTACATGCCTCTTCACAAAGCACCATTTTGCAGACTGAACCAACACAGTGTACCCACCACGGAATCGCAACAAAATAAATTTTACCCGATGTTCCAATGTTATCTCATCTTACGGTATATGATCTGATTACAGTTATTAGGTGATAGGGTTCACCCTTTTTGGTTTATTTTAATTGAACTCAAAAACTAAAATTATGGCTAAAACTTACTTCTGAAACCACTTTTGCTGTCGTTGAGGCAGTCCGGAATGTTTAAGTGGATTAAACACCGAATTTGTGACATTTTTTACTTATTCGCAAAATTTTACATTCCATTCTTTATGAATTTCATTACTATTGGTATTTTTAATTCTTCGTGTACTCTTAACATTTTGCCTGTGTGTAAGGGCGTTCGTTTCAATATTTTACTTAATATTCCATTTTAAAAGTGTTGTAGTGGTTTTTCTGTTGAATTTGTAATTATAGAAAATTAAAGCGGGCCATAAAATAGAGTCGAACGTATTATTGGTTGAGGGGAAATAAATTTTTTGGGAATTTGTTTTTTCATCTTTATTCTTGATTGACTGTAAGTTTAGATTCCGAGAAAAACCTTGCCTTGAGGTTTTCTAAATGATGTTTTGTTTAAAATATACAGCTTTAAAAAAAAATAACCAAAAGAAAGCGGAATTGGATCACGAGTATTTATGCAGTCTCTTCGTATTGCTAACGTTAGTGCAAAAGGTTGTATGTAACAATTTTATATGTTTATTTTCTTTGCGCTGAAAGTGACATTTTGTAGACTGAAACTACTGTAAGTCATCTTCTAAATAGGAAAATGGTAGAACGAAATAAAATGTGAAATTATAATAATAAATCATAAAGAAAGAATATTTTTTCATGCTGTTCTGTAAAAAAAAAAATCGATTTTTGCTTACGATCTTTTCACTAACAGCGATATTTCTTGCTTCCTGTCTTTTATTTATTTGAATTTTCCTATTCTGAAAAAGGGAGATTTTGGTTCAGAAATAGTTTATTGATCATTTTATTCTTTTCTATAGTTCTTGTTGATTCGAAAAAGAAAACGATGAGAGTATTTTATGTGACTAGGATGTATTTGCTATCTATTTAACTTGGAAAATTAGATACTTGATACCAAACACTTTCATCCTATTCCCCTAGCGTATAGAACCTCTTATTTAATATTGAGGTACGTTTCATTAAGTGTCGCATTTACCAATTCACATAATGTATATTATTTCATCTATGAAATAGAAAAACAGATCAATTATAATAAGACACCAGATCAATTATAATCAAAGTGGTCATTTCCTCTCTTAAAATGGTCATTTTTAAATAAAATTAAAGCCTTATTACTTATAAGATCAGACAAACAGCAAAAAAATGGAAGGTATCGCCAGGAATATTCATATTAAATAGAGAACAGGTTTTTTTTTTTTTCTTTTGGCTTTTTCTTGCTCCATTTCTTCCTGTCTTGGGATATTTCTTTCCAGTTATTTACAAGCAGTTCTATTACATCTTTGTTGATTTTATCTATCTATGTTACTTAGAGTCTTCCAGATGGATTGGTAAGAGCTACATCTTAACCTCCATGCCTTCATATCATAGAATATTGATTGAGCAGTTTCTGAAAGCAGTTTTTTATTGGTATTTTTCTCCACGTGTTAGTACTCTGATCCCAGATCGGTTCGGTTATCGTGAGGAGGATTTTTATCTCAAATCTTTACAGATATTAATTCTATTGAATCTTAAAGTTTCTCTCTTGCTAAAAAAAAAATACTTTAACAAACTTCGGAATTATGCAAGTGCAAACTAATTATTGAAAATGGAATGGTTTGAAAGAAGTTGAATAAAAAGCACTCTGTAGTTTCTCAGCTTAAATGACAATTTTATTACTGTCAATTGAATGCATTAGAAGGACAGACTTACTGTAGAAGGCTGTAATTAAGTTAATAAAGAAGACAAACTAGAAGAATAACGAGGCTTATCCGAACGGACTCGGAGTCCCTAACGAAAGGCAGCCTAAGCGAACGAACCTAATCAGCCTTCTACCAGGGCATTATCTCTCTTGATCAATATTTTTAATTTAAGATGAACCCAATCCTGATTCCAAGGATTTATTAGTTTTCAGAATAATACGGAAGGTACCTTTTATGTTTCGTTTCTGATTACTGCCCTTTGGCAACGTCTGTCTCTCCGATTGTGACTGAGAACGTTCAATGAAAAGCATCAATGGAAATATCTCATTCATAAATCTAAAAATAAATCTCTTAGAATTCATACAAATCAGCTAAAAATGTTAAACGGTAAAAGGAAATTTGGAAAATCTTAATTTATATATGGACGATTCTCATTGTAGTGTTAAGCTTTAGTTCGTTACAACTCTTACGTGATTAGTTAAGTCTCACTTGATTATTTTCCCATAGGTATACGGTGAAGAAGTATTTCTTCATAATGAAATATTAAAAAATAATGTGATTTTATAATTACTTAAGCTACTAAAATGTCATTACCACGTATTGTCCCACTCTCAGTTTTATAGTAAACATTTATTATTTTTCTATCAAAACCTATGTAAAATGATGATGAAATTTATCTAATAATAAATAATAATTAAGTTAGTTTGAATTACATGTGTTTTTTAACTTCTGTTAAAAGTGAAGAATGTTTATGTATATTTCAGCATTGTCCCATCACTTTGATGTCATTACCAAGCAAAAAATCTGGTGTGTCCACTCACACGAATTTCCTACCTATTTCAGAAAAGTTTTTATATCTTTACATACGTCCATCAAGAAACAAAAAAAAATTGAATTAGATTTATCTTTCTGGAAATTGATCAAAGAAAAGATTCGAGTACGATTTATTTGATAAACTAAAGCAATGTAAACCGGCTTAAAGCAGATCAGTGTAAAAATTTCAATACACTGTAATATTATTGATCAAAACATTTTTGCCATTGCCTAATTTTGTCAAAAATTTCTGTTAAAAGTAAAAGTAATAGTGAAGCTTGTGTGATGCAGGCAACAGATTTTCTTACTTTCACTAAGTTATATTTTTTTTCTCATTCATCCCTTTCTGATACAAGGATATGTACCCTAATCTTACATTAGAAATTGAATAGCTGTAACTTCGTTAATAGTTGTCCGAAATGAACGATTTATATGTAGTTTTCAAGTGAATTTAATTATCTTTCAAAAGTTTTCTTATAAATTTGACCATAGAATATATACTTAGTGAGTTAGGCCCCAAAACCTTTTTCTTTTCTTTATAACATTTTTTCGCGAATTCAGTCCATGTACAACAAATTGAAACGACAATTATTAGAACATTATAGGAAAGTTTCATCAAAATCGTTAGTTTCCCGCTACAGTCTATAGAAAAACATGTTTTTAATTTATTGCGCAGCAGGTATTGTGCATGGAGCACCCAATTTCTGTCACAGGCACCAGTAGTCAAAAATATACTAAATAAAAAAAGAAGCAACAAAATCGGTTCAGTAGTTGCCGAGAATATGTTGGCACAGACAGACAGACCAATGGTTAAAAATGTGTTTTTCGGACTCAGGGGGCTCTGAAATGTATAGATCCGTCGAAAACCGCATATCGGAAATTTGACCCGATCGAAATATTTGCCTTACCTAGTATAGGTAGGAAAGTAAAAACATAACATCAGTTATTTAAGCGTTGATGATGGAATGATAGAACAGTGGGGAAATTTAGCCACCAGCGGATAGACCGACTAGTTGGGGAGCCTCTCTCTACGAATGTGCTTCTTGTACAGTGTACCTTTATTGTTGTCATTACCACTGCGTATATTCTCTCACTACCTGTTCAAATAAGTTAATTCATTATAATTTACGTTTGACTATGGTTTGTAGCAAGTCAGTTGGAAAAAACAAAAATTTTAATACCAGTTACACAGCGGTTTTAGCCGAATAAAATACGCAACAATGTCATTACTATGTTGAAAACTCGTGTCATTCCCTACTTACTTTAATTACTGAGCAGAAATTACTTTCGATGTTCGCCATTTGCTCAGATTAACAGCTGAGCGGCAATAGAAGTTGAGGTATTTTGAAAATTGTATTTAAATGTCGCCAAAACTATTAAAATTTTATCATGAAAATTGCCCATAATCTGAGAATCACCCTTATACAGGATGAGACGAGAGGAACAGACCTAACTCTAAGTGGGTTGCAAATAGGAAAATAATTGTAAAAAGTTCATATATTCTTATCCGATTTTCGTTTGTTTAAATTTTATTGGCTAATTGAAAATAGAAAAAGTTTCAAACATAAGCATTTATGTCATTTATTTTTTATTTATTGAAGTAAAAACTAATTTAGACGCGTTTCACACTTTTTTGTGTGAGAGTTAATTAGATAGAGTCATCGGATTTCGCTCGGGTAAAGTCGGCTGGAATCGACTATTGAAGTGCTGTTGCATATAGATTAAAATATCTCAAAAATCAAAATTGAATCTGTATATCGTTAGCTAGGGAAATGCTCATCATTTCATCCTCTTTGTAATGAGCTATTATTCAAAATTTTATCTTAAAGAAAGTTAAGAACTTTCTACCGTTCGGTCAGTGTTATCAGGAGTATCTCGGATGTCAATTCTCGCTCCGCTATTATTGTCTTAATACTTTTTTTTCAAGTTTCTGAACTACTTTCGTACAATTATTTTCAAAATTGGTCTACTATAATATCTAAAATTATTATTAGAAAATGTTGACTATAAATTATAAATATTTATCGTTATTAAGGAATGAATTGATATTGATCGTCTTTATAGTTGAAAAATATCTTATAAAGCTTTGTTGACATTTTCCCCAAAAATATACTTTTGCTCTGTATCAAAGCCGGAGGATGATGGGAGTACACTTTGAGTGCGCTCATCTTAGAACTCCTCTTCATCTTGGAACATGATTTTGAAGGTATCGGAGATGTCTTGTATATTTTCTTTCTTCACGACATTACAGAATGTTGGGACATTACGGATCAAATAAATTGGAACTCGATCTTTTTAAGAAAGAATATCATAAAGGTTTGTGTAAGTGTGTCATAAAATTCGGCCGTCTTAGCGGTTTTTCCGGAGTGTTTAAATTATTTACATGAATTGAATTGTTGTTGTTTGTTGGGGTTTTAAGTCGTAAAACATCAAGGCCATCAACGCCTGCGTTTAATTATGTTTATCACTAAACTAAATTTAAATTTCAACTTTAAAATTTCGTTTAACCAATTGTTTAATTAAAAAAGAAATACTATGATATACTATCGAATACTGATTCTCAGTAATTTTTAAGGATGTTTGATATTACGGATGTGAGTCTGAAACCAGTTAAATTCCAGATATAGAAAGAACATTCTTGGAAAATGTGGATAAATGTAAGTGTACTATTACAGTGCTGGCAATTTGGTGGTGGCTGTCTGCTAATGAGATGTGAATGGGTTAGATTGGTATGGCCTACCCTCAATCTGGTGAAGACAACCTCTTCTCTGCGGAGAATTGTAGTAGATTTTGTGTTAATCTCAACGTTTTACTCATGCTACCATTTTTTGGTGTGTATATATATATATATATATATATATATATATATATATATATATATATATATATATATCTTCAGCACCTCCAAATTGCATAAATTTGTTTCAATTGTTTTGATTTTATAGAAGTGGTTTTAAGTGTTCTTATTTATTTATTTAATTTTCTTTCTTCTTTTTTTTTAGGCTTTCTTAGAATATATTTGGAATTAAATTCGGTGATTTAAAATTGATGAAAAAATTATAAAATGTTCATAAATAGAATATGAGAACGAAAATCTGTAGTTGAATGGATTTTAAAATTATATTCAATTTTCTGAGAGAAGCATTAAGGAGACAAATAACTTTTCATTTGCTTTCTTACCCTGTAGCCCACGCACTATATTTCATTTATTCAAAACAATACTCCCTCCCAACAATAACCAAAGTTACTCAAGTTAAAAGGAGAAGTGAAAAATATAGCCGCATTGAAGTGGAATATATTGAATTTCAATGATAGTGAGTCTCTTTTGCTGTCGTTTATTACAATCGATACAGAAAATAAATAACCCTTTGTTGTTAATTTAAATGCAGTGAAAGGGCAGTTTCCATAGTTTCAAATACTCTTTGAATGTAGGCTGTAGCCATAGCGGGCCTTTCTACATTGTCCTCGAAAGGTTCAAAAGAATCCCACACTTTGTTCTGATTATAAAGCTTTTAATGTCTCTTGATATGATTCAACTCGACCATGAACCCCCTCGAAATTCATTCCTTTATGTTCCTTTAAGCACTTTCTTTTTCATTTTCTAGAGTAATTAGCTGGAGAGGCTTAACAACGAGTTGGTGTTTAGGAGGGGACGCATGTCATGTTTAAACATTTTAAAGTATTTGTTAGTCATTCCATTTGTTATCTTCGAAATATTGAAAATTACGAAAACAGTATTTTTTGGTGTATATATATATATATATATATATATATATATATATATATATATATATATATATATATATCAATGATTACATAATTATAACTGAAATAAAACTTAATTTCATACTTGATTGAATAGCTCTATAAATATTAAAAAAATGACACAATTACCTCATTACCTGATTGCGATTGTAATCGTGCAATTACATAATTCAGATCACTGTAATCATAATTCCTGTCATCATAATTTTTGATTATGATTATGCCCATTTATATAACATTATCGCCCAATTACATGTAGCTTCTATGCAAAAATCGTCTTAGGCAAAATGTCTTTTTCTCAAGTTATCTTTAAGAACTAAATGCAAATATGGAACATTTTAATTCTATAGGGTTACATTTTTAACTTCAAACATTGTCAAAACATTTAAAATAAGTACATGACAGTTTTAGAAAATAATACAAAAATGGGAATTTCTCATAAGGAAATTCATTTCCAAGCTACAGGGCCATTTATTGTAATTTGTCTCAATTTTTGACAAATCTGGTGAAAAATTATTCGAACGAGAAATTATTCGATATATATATATATATATATATATATATATATATATATATAGAGAGAGAGAGAGAGAGAGAGAGAGAGAGAGAGAGAGAGAGAGAGAGAGAGAGAGAGAGAGAGAGAGAGAGAGAGAGAGAGAGAGAGAGAGAGAGAGAGAGAGAGAGAAAGAGAGAGAGAGAGAGAGAGAGAGAGAGAGAGAGAAGAGAGATTTATATAATAAGATAGGTATATATTGGTCTTTATTTTATCTACAGATTATAAAGAATTTTTTCCCTCATTAATTTCTGGTGGATCCTCACAATTATCTATTAAGCTTTTTGTTCTATCTAATTTTTCTTGAGTCATTTTACTGTGGATAACATTTATCCCTTTCCACTATCCATATTTATTATTTAAGGATATTTTATATGTACAGTTGCTTCTACTAGAGTTATTCCTTCTGGTTCGATATTTTCTAATGACACTATGTCTTCTGACGTTTGTTCATTTGTAAATCTCTTAAAAGGTTTTGGAGATGTCGGAGTTTGTTCATATTTTATTTTAATGGGTTGTCTATGGTACATTGCTTTATATTATCTGAAATTACGTCGTTTATATTAGGGAAATAATATTGTCTTTACAAGTTTTCAAATGTTTCGATAATTCCTCTGTGTTGTATTTTGCCTTCATGGTAATTACTAATTAGTTCTGTTTGTTCTTCTATATTTTGTTTGTTCCTCTCTTATTCTTCTAATTCTTTTTCAGTCCCTAAATAATGTAGCAAATCTTTATGATTTGTAGAATGGGCGTCCGCTACGAGGTTTATCTTTCCGGAAAATATTTTATTTCAAACCCAAATTCATTCAGTTTCCAAATCAAAATGAAGTCTCATTATTCTTGTCTGGGAAGTCTAGCTCTGTACTTGCTTGTGACTAGTCGCATTTGCGGTATAGTGTGTTTTCTGATTGCTGTCTTTGTGTTGTTTATGTTGTTGTTGTTTTTTATGTTTGTTTACTGTTAATTAACTTTTTTAGACATGGTTTGTTAATTGTAGTGTTTTTTTTTATAAGTGTAAATAGTTTTGAATATTGAGGTTAGAAAGCCTCACATGGTTTTCCACGAAATTTTGACCTTAGTACATAAAGACTATTAATATCTAGAGATATTAGAGTTAGAGAAAGACTAAATATTAATATCTAATTAGAGTATCATAATTAGAATAATTAAAGTTTATCAGAAAAGACTCTTTTTGAAATCTGGTTGAGGTAAGTTATTCATAACCTATCCAAATTCGTTTAATAAATTGTATTATTGTATTGAGTTATCAAGGACTACCAAAAGAAAAAATTTAGAATCCTTTATTAGCAAATATAATAGGAAGTTCCCATTGGAACTACAAAAGAATTATACAAACAATTGCTGATAACTGTTCCTAAACTATTTTAAATTAGATAGGTTAGAACTGTTATCACTGCAGTAATTAGTGTTAAAATACTATTTACTATGGACGATAGTGTTATAGAAATGGAAGAAGAGATAGAAGATGAGAAAAAACCTAAAAGATCAAGACCTGTAGCCAAGAGAGCCAGGAATGGATCGCCTGATATAACAGACCAAAAAGAGAGTAAAACGGATCCGTTGTTAGTAGAGGCGAAGGCCATTCAAGAAAACTTAAGAGTTTACCTTACGAACGTGGATAAAAGATTAAGTGTGAAAACACAAAAAGATATAAACGGTAAAGTGAGTCATCTTATCGATATCATGGAAACCGTCATCGATAGATCGAAAGAACAGAGAGCATTAATTGAACGAGTTGTCAAGGAGACACTATCATCTCCTAGCGTGTTTGACAAAATCACGGACATTCTCGTTGAACGATCTCTACCTAGAATTTTCGAGAGGCTTCCAGCAGCGGAAACACAAAACCACAACCCACCGCCTAAAGCTGGAACATCTGGGATCAATTCATTAAACAATGAATTAATAATTAAACCTTCAGAAGAAGTTTTAGAATCAGAAGATTTTGCTATAGTTCAAAGTCGAAGAAAAAAGAAAAACGTTAAAATGATAGCCAAAAAGAACGAGGAAGTAAATGAGCAACTGAAAGGAGTACAGAACAGTTCTAATGCCTCAATTTTACCCCCGGCAAAGAAAACTATGGCGGACATAGTTAAAACGCTACCGATTAAACCTAAGGAAAATGCACCGCGGCATGCGTTTGTTACAATGGCTAGAGGAGGGAAATCTGCTCTAGAAATTGTTAGCGAATTACCATCTCCGAATGAACTAGGAGTACAGGCAAAAGTGATCCGTACAACCAAGGCTGGTGCTGTTCTCGTACGCGTAGAAGATGAAAATCAAGCCATCAAGCTTTTACAGTGCCAAAAGTTACTAGAGAAAGGGATAGAAACTAAGATGGCATTGAGGAGAAAGCCTAGACTGCAGGTAAGGGGAGCACCTCACTCTTGGACCGCATCTGAATTGGAAATGGTAATATGGGGAAGATTGCCTCAGGGGACAATACCCATTGGGCTAGAAAGAAAGGAGTGTGTCCAGGCATGTTTCTCTTCAATAGCAAGAGGAGGCCTTACAAGGAATTGGGTGATAGAGGTTCATCCGATGATAAGATTTGGCCTAATACAAACATCAGTTATTGATGGAGGATGGTGGTCCTTGAACTTTAAAGATTATATAGATCCTCCTTGCTGCATGAAGTGTCTGGGATATGACCACTCTAAGGCGTCCTGCACAGCAGACTCTCTGGTTTGCAAATGGTGTGCCTGCCCAGGTCACATAGCTAAGGAGTGCCCAAGAAAGAAGGAAAGGGCAGAACCGATTTGTGCGAATTGTGTACGAGAAGGGAAACAGAAACACCTGGCCAAGCACCAAGCGGGCTGTCAAACTTGCCCAGTCCATTTAAAGAAGACCCAAGAACTAGCGAAGAGAACCAAGTATGAGTAACAAGATTACTATCCTACAACTTAATATGGGCCGACGGCGTCTTGTGTCTGATGAGCTACGAGCTCTAGCGCATCGCTATGACATTTTCGCGGTTCAAGAACCAGGTTGCTATAGGAACATGGTCACGGGGTTTGGCCTCACGTCAAGGGTTATAGCCTTGAGCAGTGGAGAGGGGAGGCCCAGGGCTGCTATAGTTATCAATAACCCCAACCTTGACGTGATGGAACTGAGGCAGTATACCATGGCGGACCGTGCTGTATGTTACATAAGATGGGGCAGGATTGCTTTTACACTGATATCTGCCTACATGCACGATAGAAGAGATGTTGAAGAGGATATATCCGCCATGGAAACGATCTTACAAGGTACAAGAAACGTGATCGTCTGCTCAGATGCCAACTCCTGGAACACGGTCTGGGGGTCCAATCGAACAGACAGAAGAGGCGTCAAGCTGGGTGAATTTATTGCTAGAAACCAATTGGTGGTGATAAATGATCCATCTGCTACACCTACCTTCTCTGGAGGTAGAGGGCAGAGCTGGATAGATATCACTCTAGCTTCACCAACGCTATCTAGATACATCTTCGATTGGACACTCAGATCAGAGACGAGTTCGGACCACAATGCGATTGCATTTGGCCTGGTAGATGATCCAGGATGTTCCTATGGCAACGTGAAGGGCTATTTGACCAGAAGAAGTGAATGGAATGTCTTTCGGTGCATGATGGAGGGTGAAATGGTCGACGAAGAGTGGGAAGTTGAGGTTTCAGAAAACACCGATGACCTAGACTACAGGGTGTCAAGGATTACTGATGCCATCCGTGATGCTGCCGAGAACTCCCTCCAGCACCGGAAGACGAGGGCTCGACCTGTCCCGTGGTGGACGCCGGCCTTAACAGCTATGAAGAGAGACCTCTACAAGGCACGGCGGTCGTACCAGAGGTGCACATGCGACGAGAGGCGCACTGCACTTCGTAACGAGTATAAGTCCATGGCCAGGGTATACCGAAATGAGGTTCGTTCACGAAAGCGGAAGTCTTGGGACGATTTTATCGTCGAAGAATCTTCAAAGAATCCTTGGGGTATTCCGTATAAGGTGGCTCTGGGCAAGTTGACTCCGCTGCAAACGATAGCGGCGATGAGGCATGAAGATGTCCATGCTACTACCTTAGAAGAGACCGCTAATTTCTTCGTCAAAGCGACTTACCCCAAGGACGACCCATCTCAAGACACCCAAGAGGAACATTTTGTGAGACATACCACGGTATACCCGCCAGGCACTGACTTTTGCTCACCATGGGACGCAGATGATATTCGTATTGCCGTGGGTAGGCAAAAGAATGGCCGCGCTCCAGGACTTGATGATATAGATGCAGCGATCCTAAAGAACAGTATCTCCTATATTGAAGAGCGACTTTTAGGAATCTTTAATGATTGTTTAGATAGGGGATACTTCCCAAGGAAATGGAAGATCGCTGATTTGAGACTCCTCTACAAGGGAGGAGGCAGGGATAAACAACTTCCTAAGTCATATAGACCAATTTGTCTCCTCCCTGTGATGAGTAAGGTCCTGGAGAACCTCATGATGACCAGGTTACGGCCAGTTCTCAATCAAGCAAGCCATCCACGGCAATACGGCTCTACCAGAGGCAGAGGAACCGCTGATGCTCTGCTGAGAGTTCGCAGAGATGTTGAAGAAAGGGAGGAGCGATACGTCATGCTGCTCCTTTTTGATATATCCTCCGCCTTTGATAGTTTATGGTGGCCCTGCGTACTCCAGCAGCTGCAAAAATATGACGCTCCCAGCAACCTATATGCCCTCGTAAGGAGCTATCTTCAGGACAGGCGAGTGAAGATCAAAGGCAGCTATTACGAGGTAGAAGCTTCCGTAGAGAGGGGATGCCCTCAGGGATCAGTACTTGGTCCTGCTCTATGGAAGCTGGTTTTTGATGAGTTGCTGGGAGTGCTTCAAAATGAGCGGTTCTCTGCCACTGCCTATGTTGACGATCTAGCTGCTGTGGTGGCATCCAACAGCAGGGCGGGGATCAAACTAGCAGCAGAGCGATGTGCCAACCTTGTAGCCAGATGGTGTGAGGGAAAGAAAATGCGTATGGCTGCTGAAAAGACGCAAGCCATCCTCTTGAAAGGCACGACTGATAGAGCACACCCCATTAGCATGGATATAGAAGGTCAAATAATACGCCAAGTGAGGTGGTAACATATCTTGGTGTAAGGTTAGGAAAAGGCCTAAATATAACACCTCACTTGGATTATCTAGCAACTAAGGTGACCCAAGCCTTGAACGGACTCAGTCGTGTTGGGGGTGCATTCTGGGGCCTCAGATACCCCGCAACGATGACGATCTATAAAGGTGTTGTGCTGGGTATCTTGAGGTATGCATCTCCCTCCTGGTATAGGAACCTCACACAGCGACAGCGAAAAAGGTTGGCGTCGATCCAGAGGATGGCCCTGTTGCGTGTCACCAGAGCATTTAGGACAACGTCACATGAAGCAGTGCAGGTCCTAGCGGGGGCGGTACCTCTCGACCTCCTCCTGCGAGAAGATGTGACCAAGCATAAATACAAGAAAGAAGGCTTGGCTGGAGTTCCAGAAAATCTGCGGGTGAGGATTGTGGAAAGTCCCAACAAATGGAAGAAGATAATCCGGGAGGATACGATTGAGGAATGGAGCCGTCGGTGGGTTGCTACCCCGAAAGGGATTACTCTCAGAAAATACTTCCCCACCGTACAGTCGCGGTTAGATGCACAATGGATCCTCCCGGACTATTGGATTTCACAGTTTCTCACGGGGCATGGGGGTTTTCGAGCTAAGCTACATGGCTTTGGCCAGGACATAGATCCCCAATGCCCCACTTGTGGAGTTCTGGAGACTGTCGAGCACGTGGTCACGACCTGCACTGCATTTGAAGGAATAAGGGCAACGATGATGAGAACCGCAGGAATTTACGTCCTAACAGAGGATGAACTTCCTCAGTTGGTAAGTAAGGAGAACTTCCCTCGGTTCAAGAAATTTATTTATGACTGGAAGGAGGCAGTGGGTCCAGCCCACTTCAACATCGGTGCACGGAGAAGAGGACCACCACCAAGAAGACCGCCGGAAGACGGACACCCTTGATAAGACCGAAGATATATTTTAAACTGTTTCACTTGCAGTAGTATGCTGTTATGCAGTCATGCATAACAGCCCACTATTGCAAACGCCCGTATGGCCCATCAGGCAAGGTAGGGTGGAATGTAAATAAATAAATAAATAATAAATAAATTATTCTTGTCTTTCTGTTTTGCATCTTAATAATGCTCAACGCAAGAGGTTTGTGGCCGGTTCGTTATAAAAATCTACTTTGGTCTAGATAAGATTTATAATGTTATGACCAGACAAGCAATAACAGCTCATTTTCTAGTGTTGAATATTTTAATTCCGGTGGTTGTAAATCCCTGGATGTGAATGCTATCGGATATTCTATTCATGCCTCATCCTTTTGTGATAGTACAGAACCTATACTTAACCTAAGCTTTATCGCTCGCATAAGTCGTTACAATAAATTGTTTGTTTCAATCTGGATAGGTTAGTGTGGGTTTATCATATTATTTTTAATTAATTATAAGCACTAATTATTTCGTGAGTTTTTTATTCTTTTGTTTATAGCGAGCTAGAAATCGGTCTGGTTATTTTTTCATAATTATATATGAATTTTCGATAATATCCCGCCATTTACCCAATATTTTCATGTCGTTTTCTCATAATGGGGAATAGGTAAATCCTGAATGGCTTTTATTTTCTGTGGGTCTGTTTTTAGTCCAATATTTTGTAACAATATATCCTTTTAAAAAAGTGTTTTTGTAAATAATTTGTTTGTAAAATCGATAAAAAAGTGGCTTACAAAAATATATTGGCCATTTTACCAATATAACCTCATTCTTTTGACATTTTGGGGGTGAAAGTCACGCCAAACGGTTCAAAATTTTTAAAGGTCATAATTTTTCAAAATCTTTTTTCTCTATTTTTTGCACAAATTACCCTAACCATTCAAGTGGAAAGCAAATGGGTATTTACGTACTTTTATTAACTAATTAAATAGACAAAGTTTGCCGAACTCCAGATTGAAAACGTCTCAATTCCGAGAATTTTCGTAAACAACATAGTTGTTGGTTACAATGAGATGAAGCTATTTACGAAGTTTCAAGCGAATGTTAATAATGATAAAAAGAGGTCTGTACCACGGACTATAGGTCTTTGTTGATTTTGATAAATTGAGTTATTTTGTTGGGGGTAATTTGGTTGATAGTCTTGATGTTTTTTAGATTTTGAAAAATTTTATGTTGGTTGTAATTCGGATCATTGTTATTTTCATTATAATGCGCATCGATTTTAAAAAATGTCTGCAACAAGTTGCTTTGTAGTTCTTTTTATCTTGATCTTGATATTTTCTTTTTATGTAATCTATTATTTATTTAACCGAAGTGTTTTTTTTTATCATAAGTTGCTGTTTTTGCATCGCTTTTTATTTTTTTTAACATAATAATAATTAATCACGAATGATTCTTACTTTTGTGGGGATTTTCTCGTATCTTTGCAAAATTAATACAATATTTGTACTTGTAATAAAATCTAGTAGAGTTGTTGGATTCCCGTCGTATTTAGGAATTATAATAAAATCGCAATATTTTGCCTTAGTACCCATTGTTTTTCTAATTCTATACAATCTATTTTTCTTAAACTATTTAAACGGCAATATTAAAAACTAAGTGGCATTTTTTTTTCTGTTGGCAGACATCTCCGAATCTGCTAGAGTCAGCAAAAAGTGGTCTCTCTACCTAAGTACTGTATTGCAATATTCAAAGAATTCCGTTTTTTTTTTTTTTTTTTTTTTTTTTTTTTTTTTTTTTTTTTTTTTTTTTTTTATGTATCCTCCCCTTCCTCGCCGTTAAGGCTATACGGGGGTTTCCCTGGCCAGAGGGTGTGGGTGTTGATTTAAAAGACGCCTTGGCACCGGGACGCGAACTCGTGACTATTTTTATATCATTTCATATATCAGGTTACCGGGCAACGGTGGTGCTGTGCACAACGCGTTAGCCCATTCGGCCACCCCGCCCACGAGTGAGAAAAAAAAAGTACCCTACTCTGGCGCCAGTTAAGGTAAAGTTCCAATTTACTCAATAAGTGATTAGCTGATGGCTCCACTGGGAAAATATCAGTTCAGATTAATACTTAAGCTATCAAGAACAGCCATCTCTAAATTTATCCAATTTTAATCCATTATTGTACATGCTCAAGACCTATTTGTTTAGAGCGTGGAGAGGCTTGGAATTTATTTCTCTGTCTTATTAAGAATTTAGAGGTCTATTACTGTGGTATAGAATCCATATCTAGATATTTCTTTATTTCTTAAAAATATCTTCTCTTCTCTTCTTCTTCTTCTTATGTGCCTTTCAGCATGGAGGAGCCTCAAACCACTTTAACCATACATCCCTGTCTCGCATTCTTAAAAATATCAAAAAGTTTATTTATTTATAGTCCGAAATGCCGAAAGAATCATCACAGGTGATTGCAACAAATTTGTTAATTTATTTCCGTATTGTTTAAAGAATTGAATATTTTTAACTTTATATGAATTTTCTATTGGAAACGAAAGAGAACATATTAAAAAGTTATTCTTTAAAAATAAGATACTCTATACTTAAGAAGGCAAAGAAGCCCCTGGTGGCATATCCTGCTATATTAAAAGTGAAATTTCGTGGTAGGATTTAATAAAACCGAATCATATTAAAACATATAATCCTGGAAAGAGCAAAAACATATATCCTGCTCAGCTCAATGGATTTGTCTGATGATTGCAGAGCTCGTATTTTCATTTTCAAATTTAATCCTGAAACATTAAATGCTATGGACTCTCTTTTATATTACTTGTCGAGGCATCAGAGATAAAAAAAAAATGTAATACAGACAGCTCTCCAAAAGAACAGATTGAATATCACATCAAACCATTTAAATTTTTTATAGAAAATATATTATCACGCTTTAATGTCCATCAAAATATATATAATATAATGTGTATTAAAGGGTTTGCTAATTGTCAACAGTCATTAAAAAAAATAAGGAAAAAAGGGTTTATGGAAGATTGTTTCTTCACATATACTTGTGGTATCTTTAGTTCATATAGTTAATATATGGAAATTTCGATAAATGAATTTTTTTTAAATAAGTTCTTTGAATAATGGATGATAATATGAAAGTTTATTGTTGGAGAACTGTTTTACTCAATATCCCCTACAATACGTCAAAATACACATACTCATCAATTTTTACTTTCACTTTCCTATATATGAAATACATAATAAGGGAAAATATTGCGATCGTGAAAGTTTTCTAATCTCAATTTTCAACAGAAATACATGTTTTAAGGTCCCCTGAGTCGAAATGACCAAGTCCCGCAAAATGGTCTGTGTGTGAATATTAACAGTCTAGCTCAAAAACGAAAAGTGGTACGAAAGTGAAATTGCATATTTAAGGTTTTTATATGCTTGAAATGTTACAGCAACTTTTTCATCGAAATCGTATGATCGGAAGTGCCACTTTATTTCATAGACTAAACACATTTTAACGATTTTCTCGAAAACGGCTCTAACGATTTCGATTAAATTTAATATTAAACTTCTTCTGCTGCTTTGGCAGCCATTTCATTTCTACCAATGCCTACATGACCAGGGGACCATAAAAAATGTACCAATGTTCCAATGTTACTTAGCTTTTTTATGAGCCCCAAAATAGTATATATTCCTATGTGGTCTGGATACATATTGTTCATGACTTCAAGGGCACTCAAAGAATCTGACACCTCAACCACATTTGTAACTGCCGAATTTATAACATGTCGTAGAGCCATCGCGTTAGCATTAATCTCAGTGGTATATATGAAACAAAGTGGATATAGTTTACATTTATATGTAGCATAAGGAGTGACGAAGGTGGATTCTGTTGATGTGTCAGATTCAGTGTCTTATTATGCATTATTATTTTAATGTAAATAATATTTGTATTGTTACAACTTAATTCATATAATATTGTGTAATCATAATTTCACTTTTCAATAACAATTTATTGTTTCTTTGATACGTTTATCTTGAAAATGAATCCTTTTTTATCGGATTTTGTGATATAAGAGCTGTTTGTCATAAAATTTGATCATAAATAATTTAAAACTTGGGGTACTTCATTTGTATTTTAATGTATTTCATCAATATTAGTTTAAATTAATTCAAAGACCTCAGGAATAAAAAAGTTTTCTGATTTACAGTACCCATAAATGTATATTATTATATACATTTATTATTATTAAAATCTATTTATACCATTAAATATATATATATATACATTTTTTACATAATAAAATATATCGGACAAAAAAAAATAAATTTAGAACAAATTACAAATTTATTCTATATTGATTACTATAAAAATTATAAATATACACAAAAACGTATTTTGTATGTTCTCATGGATTCTTTCTTCTTTTAATTATTTATTTTTATTTAATTACGTTTTCTGTACTCCTCTAGCATGATTCAGTCACACTTAGTTACGGAAAATATCTTATGCAGCTCCATGCATTCATTATCAACTGAGAATGGTTACGACATAGAATTATTCTGATGTTATGTCTATGAAAATTATTGTGAAATCGTCGGGAAACATTTTAATAAAATATTTTTTTTTTTTTAAATTAAGAATCTTAATATATTATATTTATATACAAATATCATATAATTATCGGATGACATGTATAAAATTCAATGCTCTTAGGATCATTTATCAGATAGTCATTAATCTTGTATCCTAAAATCAAGTGAAAACGGATGTTCAACTTAGATGAAAACGTCTGTTCCCAAACAATCTAAAGATTGCTTGTTTCAGAAACCAATTAAAATACTTCGGTGGTTCCCACAAGCCACTTAGACTTCCTTAGCTTTTGTCAGTAATCCGCACAGTATTGTAAGTAATTTCAAACGTCGACCACAAATTCGATACAGTTTTGTTACTTTTTCTGCACACGATTGGAACGAAGTATATGTGGAATTATTTGTGAGATTTAAGAATGTTTGATATAAAAAGTCTTTCCTGCTCTGGAATAAGATATTTTTAGATTGTTAAATTTTTTTTAAGACCTGAGTTTCGAAATTTTTTTTTTTTTGGCATCGATAGTAGATGCAGTTTTTTGTCATGAAGATAACACACTGTTAAAGCATTTAGTATAATACAATTATCCGATTTAAAATAAATAAAATGTATGAATACATTGTTATGTACTTACACTTTAATTTCGAATGGAGAACTTCTTAATGAGATCTGTTTTAATAATTATTTATAGGCTACACTTTTATTTATTATTAGTTTATTATAATGTTATTCCCAAAACTTCATTAATTTAAAATTAAATATTAACAATAAAACCACATATTTGATCACTATAGTCCTACTTTATTTGATTTTTTACATCAACGTTTCAGCCCAATATCAAGAAAAGAAACCTTTAGCAAATAAAAAAATCACAACCTCGTTACATTTCCTAATTACATATTTTCATTTAATAGTCTATTTTACATACCTATTTTAATAATTAAAAATCATTATGGACTGAATTGCCTTTGTCAATTCCATTTAACTGGTCAAACACTAAAACCTTCCTCTAAAAGGTTATGTTTATTTCAAAACCTTATATTGTCACAATCCCAAAATTAAAATTTATATTCTAAAATTATCTTTATATAGTTCTAAAATAGTTAATAAGTATTACATTAAAATTAAATTCATTCACATCCCTATCATTAATTCACCTTTTTTTTAAAAAACATAATTTATGTTATTGACATTCCGTTTTCCAATTCAATACACCATTTTTATATTTAAAAGTCAACACAAATTATATCTAAACAGGTATAACACTCATTCTTTTTTCATTTCATACATTCATAAATTAATTTTTCTTATCATTTTCGCATAGTTCTGTTTTATTTGCTAAAGGTTTCTTCCTTTGATAATGGCCTAAAGACTGAAACGTTGATGTAAAAAAACAAATAAAGTAGGACTATAGTGATAAAATATGTGGTTTCATTATTAATATTAAAGTGAAATTCTAATAAAATTTAATAACTATATCACTGTTGCCATTTTTCATTAGCTTGAGTTTTCAATAAATCAAAATTCTATTAGTATAAAAGAAGGCGGAATTAACGGCAACACATTTGCTCGATGCGTTACAGCGCAGTGGCAAATATAATGTAAAATAAATTTTTAAAAATAAATAAATCAATAAAATTAAATAAATTTATTAATATGATACATTACATAATATATAAATTTACTAAAATACATATTATATAATTTAATTAACTCTTTTTGACTAATTTTTATTTTCTGGTTTATTAGTATGTTTTATTAGTATTTTTAATAAGTATTTTAATTAAAAAATATAATTGTGTTTCTTTGAAGTAGATAAAACTTTTGAATTGTAGATTCAATCATTGATTCAAACCTGACTCACGTAGCTGAACGACATAAAATTCTACTTTAAAGTAAGCTCGGCTGTAAATTGCGTTGAAAGAAAATCCTTAAAGCGCTTCTTTATACTTCGAATACTTTATTTAAATAGAATGTGATTTTTTTATTTCTAAGAATTCAATAATAACTATGTTGCTTATATAGGTTGATTTATGGTTTATTTTAGTGGCATACATTTTGAAAAACGCAAAATTTTAATTTATTGAAAAAAACTCAGAATTTTATTGAAAATGAGTACAAGAACGTTATAAAATTAAAATTAAATTTAGTAAATGAAGAGTCAAATAGATGACGGTTTCGGCGGTTTTTGTTCGAGTTGTAAAATAATTCTAATCCTATTCTTGTCCATTAATACAGTTTAATTCCATCCAGGTTCCTTTCTCAGACACAGTCTGGTTGTATTATAGGACAGTTATATCTGGGCTTTCCTTTGACCGAATACTAACATGGGACCCACATACTGGAGTTAAATACCAAGAACTCAACCGACGATATAGCTTATAGATTACGGAATAAAAAATCTCAACTTTCTATTGAAAACAAATTACTGATCTATAAGACAATCTTAAAACCTACTTCGACCTTCCTACGGACTGAAACTCTGGGGAAACCAAAAAAAATTCAATTTTTTTTCCTTTCAATCCAAAGTTCTTCGAACAATAGTTAATGCCCCGTTCTATTAATTTTTTGGCGATTGATGTCTAGGAATTAGGAAAACATAGAAAAATTAGTTGCACCATCTAAGAAGAATAAATTTCATATAAAGAGGTTAAGATCAGAATAGTTTAAGTCAGTTTATTTTTATGCTAAAACCTTTTTTTTTAATAGTTTATTGAGATAATTATTTAATACTGATTGACACAATCACTTGTGACTAAGTTGCTTAATTTTTTTTTTAACTTCATTCTAAACATTTCTAAAATTTCTTTATGATATCCAATTCAATAAATAAATTATTTGAGCTGATAATGAAAATTTCGGAGAATCAAAAAATCTGTGAATTATTAATGTTGCGACTTAGTTCACCTTTTTTCAACAGCCCTTCCTAGATTGTACTTTCAAACATTAATCATTATTGTTCAAACTACAACTTACAGGTTTGATTATAACCTCTTATAACAGCATCATACGGAATATTTTTAAAGCCATTTAAAAGTTCGACAACATCAATTAATAGTATCGATAGGAGTATATGAAATTATCGAATAAGTTTAATTAATGTCATGAATTTTCTTCATTTGGCGGTTTGATTGAAGTCTCGTACATCCTACACGAACTTTATTTTAAGTAATCTAAGTTACGTAAGAATAAATATATTATTGTGAGTAAGGGAAGGTAGAATTTTGAAATAGAGTAAAATATGTGAATGGTCATTGCTAATTTATAGATATTTTTTTGGTATTCCTAGATTTATAATAGCTTTCGACTCATCATGATATTCAGTGGTTATTTATACCCATTGTGAACACAATGACGGGGGAGCTGCACAATAATAAGAGACCCATGGACAATGAATGGTTATCTCGACGGGATCCCATGAATACAGATTGGCATTTAAAGAATGCCATAGCAAATGTAAACCAAAGTGAATTTTTAATTGGTTCATTTATACACAGATGGGAGCAATATTTCAATTGGTTTGCAGTTATTCAGAGAAATTCAGAAAATTGCACATGGTCGATAAAATAGCTTTATATACTGCATATAGTCGTGATCAAGGAAATTGCATCTTCCCGTAAACAATTTTTTATTTACCAAATTGCTACCTGCAAGATCTCTGGATATTTCTTTGGCAGATTTGAATCGATATTCTAAAAACAATCGCGATATAATGCGGTCAAATTATTTGTTTTTTTTCTTCTCCCAGTTCCTTTTTTCGCTCCATGGTGCCTGTGAAAGATTTTTATTTTCAAAACGTGACCGTTGATTGGTGGCACCCTATCATCTTCATTATTTGAAAATTCATTCACTTCATTACATGCATAATAATTTTAAGATTTTCTGGCAGTTGTTTCAAATTAGTTTTAATCAAAACTGAACTGAGAAAAAATGTTTAAGTCTTCTTGTAAGTAAGTAAAGAAAAACAAGAACATTAATTGGAATCAACATTAAAATAAAAAAATAGATGATGCAACTGCTATGAGCAAGACTGTACATTTCGAAAATGCTCTTAAAAAATCTGGTGTGTCCACTCACACGACTTTCCTACCTATTTCAGAAAAGTGTGTATATCAAAAAATCAAACAAAAACTTGAATTAGATTTATTTTCCTGAAAATTGATCAAAGAAAAGATTTGAGTACGATTTATTTGATAAACTAAAGCAATGTAAACCGGCTTAAGGTAGATCAGTGTAAAAATTTCAATACCCACTAATATTTCTGATCAAGAACTTTTTTCCATAGCTTAATTTTGTAAAAATAATTTCTGTTAAAAGCAGAGGAAATTTCATATACTAAAATTGAAAGAACCATTATTAGAACATTATAGGGAAGTTTCATCAAAATCATTAGAGCCATTTCCGCACTACAGAAAAACATGTTTTTCATTTATTGCGCATGGAGCATCCGATTCGTGTCACAGGCATCAGTAGTCAAAATCCTACAAAATATAAAAGAAGCAATAAAATCGGTTCACTAGTTCCTGAGAAAATCTTGGCACGACACAGACAGACAGACCAATGGCTAAAAGTGTGTTTTTAGAACTCAGGGGGCTCTGAAACATATAGATCCGTCAAAAACCGCATATCGGAAATTTGACCCAATCGCAATACTTTCCTTACCTAGTATAGGTAGGAAAATAAAAATAAATAAATAACATCTTGCTGTGAATTTTTCGAGCTTCTATATTACCATCAGGTGTTCGACTACTTTCTATAAAAAAAAATGGAAAAAGGGTTTGAACTACGATACATCATTACATCGTTAATAATTATAAATATATCATTTGTATCGGTTAGTTATTTCTAATCTGTGCTTGTACAACCTTGACTCTACAGTAAAGTATAGCCGAAAAATTCCATAGATTTGAAAAGAAAAGTGCGAAGGCATATGAGGCATTCAGTTGAAAGAATGACTAACTCCATTGCTACATTTTGTTTATTACTTTCAGTGATTTTTCTTGTGGGAATATTTATACATTTATTCACAGGTCTATATTTCAACACTTCAATCTCCTATTCTGGAATCAAGTCACTCAATGTCTGTATAGATATTATAAATTTTCTAATTAGAAATATCATTAAAATGACTTTAATTAAAAATGTTGAAATTGGGATTAGTCATTCGGTCAACTGAAAAATGCTCAAATAATGAATCCAAAATGAAACGATGGAGCACGCTTTCGAACCGACCGGGAAGAAGGAATAAAGGCAGTTGAGAGAAACGAGGGTAGCTTCATGGGACTGTCCAGCCAATAAATAATAAATATTTTAATTAATTCACAATTAATTATATGGTGCAATAATATTGTGAACAAATAAGAATTTATAGATGTCTTACATATATAACTGAATAATTTTATTATATTTCTAAGAATGATTTAAGAAATAATTGTTAGTGTTAAATAGAATATCTATATTGAAATACTATATAATATTACGAGCAGCATAAATAAACGTCAATCAGTCTGGAAACACTGTAGGCGGTGACACTAAAACAGCTCTTCGTAAATATCAGTTATATAGGTTAAATGTAAATATAAGTTTACAGTCACTATAAAAGAATAATGACAAACTTTTAAGCATATATGAGTCGATTTAAGCGACAATGTACGGTGTTGTGTATACATAGGTTAGAGGCATCTTGTACTTGTTATATAACAATCTATAAATCGGATGTGAAATATTTATTTAAATTCTAAAAAAAAGGCAAAACCTCAAACAAATGAAAGCAGAAATAATAAAATAATTATAAAGAAGATCTTCACTACAGCCGTTATCTTCTATATAAATATTATAATCTTCCAGGAACATTTATCTAACGTTAGAGACCAAAATAATATTTAGAAAATGTTTTTGTGAAATCCAACAAATAATAGCCAACTGTAAGGTATTTAATATTCACCGTATTTTTACATGAGTATTTTTTAAGGAAAAAATATAATCAATAGTACTCCCTGTATCAGAACAATTTTCTAATATTATTATTTAATAAGCGTGTAATATTAAGATGTAATATTTACTTATTAACATAAGCATAATTACTTACAGGTAGAATATAAACTGTAGGGACAATTTCAAAACTATGAATAATAAATAAGTTGATTCATAATTTATTTCCATTTGGCCATTTTAAAGATTGATACGTATACTTATACATTATTTGAAGATATTAAATTATTTTATATGTAAATAATATTCCAAAGAGGATATTCAATCAGTTCCACACCTGTTGATCCTATCGAAAAACCATTAGGACACATATCAAACAACCAGCAGGTGATAAATCAAACATTTTACTTTTATATTTGTTCAATTGATAGATCTCTATATGACGATGCTTTTTTTAAGTAATTAATGAATTATACTCATGATAAATATATACATTTTTCTATAATAAAAAAGAAAAAAATTACTGTACCATTTCTACTTTCCCACATTAATTTAATATAAATATGCCATTTATTTTTATTTGTAAAGTATATAAATGTGACTTGGTTTTAAGATGTTTATATAACATCTATGTACTAATTCGCTATTGTTCGAAGTACTTAAATTCCCTTTAAATGTGATCTAAATATTTTTTTATGAATAATTTCCTCTCAATTTTCTATTGCTATTATGTGAAACATGGTATAATATTTTACAATAGAAACTGTTCTTTAATAAAAAAAAAAACAAAAAAAAAAACGGAACTTCATAAAACTTTTGGAATTGATTCGATCGTGAATATAAGGGAAAATGGGTATAATGGGACTTATTAGCGAAATGGATGTAATGAGGCATTAAATCAAAATCTTATTATTTTGCATAGCATTATTAATATTTCTTTTAAATTAGAACTATTAAATATAGTATTATTTATAAGTCTATATAATTTAGGAGCATAAGTAGAAAGAGTTTTAACGTACTATATTAACACTAAGTGCATTTTTGACATAGGTTAACTTTCAAATACTGTAAGATGGGGTAACTTTGGGACTGGGGGGGAGGGGTAACTTTGGGGCAGTGTGCAAAATTTAGCTAGTGGTGAGTACACAGTGTGTGTTGTTTCAATCTGCATAAACGTGCTTTGTGTAGCCATGAACTGTGATCTACTACCTTGCGACAGTTTGAGAACCCTAGGTGCATTAGGTTTTATTTATTTCCATGGCTGTTTTTAAAAATTCTTGTTCTCATGAAACTTTCGCTTGTATCTCAAAAAATGCGAGCATCAGATTACCGAAGTATTAATACCGGCCATGAAAAACTCGGCTTCTAATTGGAAATGACTATCAACGCCTGATGAAATTCATTACTCAAAGGACAATTCAGCCGGCGAGAAAATTTCAAAGTAAAAGACGTAGAAGTTTACAGCGATCTCTTGGCTTTTTTTAACAGATACTAAATTGTACGAAGTGTTTGAATAATGTTTGTTACATTTTCACATTGTTCGGTAAATTTTCAAGGCCTAATTGTTAAAAAAAATATTATGTGCTATCTGCTTGTACCATTAATACGAATTTATTGTTCACGCTCATTTTCCTTGTTGTTTCTAATGTAAATAATTAGTCAGTACAATATTGTGGAGTAACATTGGTACAAAATATTGTTTCCATGTCGTTTCTAATGGAAATAATGCACTGTCCCAATTTTACCCCCAATCAATATGGTAAGATTAGGAGAAAAAATTAATTTTTTAATAATGAAATACTTATGTTTCTAGAGTTATTGTTCTGCCATATTTTGCAAGAGGAAGACTGCTCTAACAAATTAATAATTTTTTCAGCATTTTTATATTGACAATAAATATAGGAGCAGCCCCATCGTATGTTTTGTGAATTTCGACCTTATTCATTGGAGAAAAAAACAGTATGTGCATTAAAATGACACAAACCATTTTATTTATCATATAACGTTACAAGGAGTTACAATTTTCTAATTTCACTAAGGAAAAATTAATCAAGTTCATTTTGGTCTAAGGTTATGAAACGTCGAAAAATAAAGTGAATGATAATTAAAATTGAATAAAACGAAATAAACATCATATACCATCATACTTATTCTACGGCGTACTTGTTTTTTTTTTTGGGTCCTCCCTTTCCTCGCCGTCAAGGCTATACGGGATTTCCCGGGCCAGAGGGTGTGGGCGGGGATTTAAAAGACGCCTTGGCACCGGGACGCGAACTATTTACTATTTTCATATCATCAATCTTAAATCAGGTTGCCGGGCAACGGTGGTGCTGTGCACACGCGTTAGCCCATTCGGTCACCCCGCCCACGACGGCGTACTTGTTTAACGTTTAGTTCCAGCACGACGAATTCTGAAGCAGATGTGCCCATCTTCCTCAAGATGGATGGCGTATGAACCCCCCTCCTCCCAAGATACTTTATTGCTTACCTCTTCTTGAAAACAGTGAAAGCGAAAGTAGAATTGGAAAATTGTAGATGATATACAAACACACCAGCTGCGGCATGTTCCATGTTTTCCATTTTTCACATGGTTTAAAACTTTTCATTCCGAAAATTCATAACCTCCCTTAATTTTGTGTACCTAAAAAATTCAAAAATCCTTCTAAATATTTCCTACAAATTTTGATAGTGCAACATCCAAGTAGCCGACAGTGAAGGAAAACATCCGATTTAAGTAGACCTCAACGTTTCTCTCTCAAATGTCCCATTGATATTGAAAGCTAGTAAATCAGAATCTTCTGACTAGAAAATTCTGCTATGATTTAAAAAGTTGCAATATCTTCGGTATGATCTAAAATGGGCGAAAGGAAATGAAAAGAGCTAGAATGGAATGGTTTGATGAGATGTCCAGTTGTATTACACCTCACTTTGGCATTTATTAAAAAAACCTGAGCTACGGAGACTTGGAAGAAGAAGTTTCCAAGGGCGGAGTCGATTGCTTTAAAATAAAATTATTTTGTCGATGGTTACGACTTAAGTGTTGAAAGGGATTTGAAATCATCTTTTTCCTCTGGTTTCTTGTACTTGAAAAATAATGAGTTAAATAATATTTACAGAAGGTTCCTCTACTCCCTTCCCCTCTCCCAAAAAAACTATAAAATAAAAATAATACGCTGATGTTACTTGCAATAAATCGTTAAATTATGGTTCAAATAAATATTTAGAATCAAATATTTTACCTTCATTAGAAAATGATTGTTTTTAGTAATAATGTTTTTAATTCTATATTTATCCAGCATGCAGCGTGTGGTCATTCGATACTGAGTTATTAATGAGATTTATTCAATCAAAATTAAATTAATTTGTAATATCTTTGTAATAAAACTTTGCTTTGGTCGAACCTTTTAAGTAAGTCGGTTTGTGACTGATATATTGCTTTATTTGTCATAAAATCGTGAGAATAAAATTAACTCTTCCTTATACCTAGTGTTGCCCAAAATAGGTCTTGGTCTTGCACTTTACAAGACCAAGGCCAAGGCCGCCTAAAAATCGACTTTTTGAATACAAATTAAGGCAAAATAGTTACTAATACTTGACAATGTTAATTACTATATGTTAATAATTGATATGAACAATATACTTTTGCATTTAACTCCTCTAATTTTTTATTCGGGCTTAGTTAGGTTTCTCCTATCTAAACAAATACAGTAATATCTCTATAATAATAAGCTAATAAGTAACTGCAAGACTATTGCGAGAGTCTTGCGCAAGACCAAGACCATGGCCAAGACTGAGTTTGCAAGACCAAGACTCATCTTGGTCTCGCATTAGGGCAACACTACTTATACCATTGCACCGTACTTTAGTACATATTACTAAATTACTAAACTTTTAGTATTTTTAAAAATCCGTACATTCATATATACAAAGTTTTTCTGTAAATACAGGAAATTATTTAAAAGATTGACTGTAGACATCAAAATCTACAAAAAAACGTTCATATAAACAATTTCCCAATTTCCAGCAGAGAAGTAGGAAATAAAAAAAAATTGTTTTTACTAAGTGAGTAACGTTTTAGTTTATTAGGAAGGGATAATTAAAAAAATATTTGATGTAAGTAATTAAATATTGCTTCATAGTAAACTATACCAAATTTAATTCGAACTAATGTAGAGTTTGTCTTTGTTTAAAGAAGAGACGATTTAAAGACGACAATTGAGTGGATTAACTCAGCTAATTTCCATTAAAAAAAATCATAAATTATTTGTGATTTGTTTCTATCACCTTTGAATGGTACTACAGTTACCCCAATTTTAGAAAAACTTCCTCATTTAATAAGCTTTAAGTTCATATTAATTAAGTTGAGTTTTATTGGGAAGAATTTTGAGATTTACCCCAAGTTGTATAAATAAATGATGTGATTTTCTATCCATTTGCCTAAAAGTAACCGTGTTTTCAGCAAAATTGACACCAATTAAATGTTACAAAGCTTTTGTTTCTTGTTGTTCCGTGATATGGGATGCATTTTAATACGCATAATTGCCTGAGTAAACTTTTTATTTATAAAAAGAAAAAAAATTAAAAATAATGATTTTCCAAAAAAAATTTTCACGCAAAGTGGTTATTAAATTGCGTTTTTCTCACAGATTTCCGTCATAGGATTTGATGCGTGTTTATAAATGACAAAATTCTAAATATGAACTAGTCAATTTGTAAATTCAATGTCTTCTTTTTTTCGTTTCAAAACATATTAGTAATGGCTGCTCCTAGAACTGCAATGATGAGTGAAAATAGGCCGACAACTAGGGCTTGTGGTCTTTGTTTGCCAATCATCGAGATTGTCGCATCATTTAACCGATATTTCAAGATTCATTCCTCTGGGCCGCCGGAAAATAAATATTAACTGACGCAGGTGGGAATCGAACCAATAACTGTCCTCTTCAAAACCCCAAATAAAGCGGTTAGCCACTTAACTAAAAGGTTGCCGACTAATCCTAGCTGGCGAGAATAGTTCAAGATTTATTAGGTTGGTCTGCCATTTAACAAACGTCTCTCCTCACAAGCGCAGACGTTTATTACCGTTTGTGTTTCTATTTGCTCAAGTGTGTGGAAGTGTTACTCAAACAAGTTTAACCGAATTGGTAGTAATTGCTAAATTTTAACTAGTGGATAAAGGATATGTTCACAGTTGAAATTAGAGGTAAAACTGTTGTTGTCTAAACGATCTACACTAATTTTTTTATTTTTTTTTATTTATTAATATAACATTCTGTCGCAATATGGACATTGATTATTATGTACAAGATACTAAGCCTGCAAAATATTGAAGCACAGCAATCGTTTCAAGATCACATCAATTATTTAGGAAAATTTGATGAATTTTGAAATAAATAAAACTAAATTAAGATTGTTTTTCAAATGAAACTTAAGTATGACAAAAGCACATACAATTATACAATTGATGGAAAATATAGCAAAAAATATAAAATAAATACATTGATGAAAATACACTTTTTTTTTAAATATTCTCAGCATATATTTATTAGCTTTATATGTGTTATAAGAAAAAAGAGAACGAATCATAAAGGCTTTAGCTCAGATCGCTAACAGGAAAAAATATGGACTGTAAAATAACTAAAACTTTTTAGTTTATTATGATAAACTAAAAAGTTTTAGTTATTTTATGATTTAAAATTAAAATGATTTCGCCAAAATATTAAATTAAATTACCAGTTAATAAAATATGCATATTTAATAAAATATAATTTTTATTATAATTAATTTAGAAGTATACCTCAGTGAGAACTCCCACATTAAATAGAGAAACTTTTTTATTCGTATATACCATAGGTTGAGAATATTTTTATCATCAGAAGCCGCAATAAGGTTAGGTTGTGATAATGGAGGCCGCAATATTTCTTTATATTATACTGTAACTATTTTATTGATAAGTAAATACATACACTAATACACAAATTCAAGTTAATTCCATTAATTTTAAATTTTTCGAAACTAAAATAAAATTTAAAATAATAAATAAGTTCAGCGCTAGATTAATGAAGACCCCATAAAAACGTTTGGAGGCCACTTATAGCTCACAGAGGCAACATGCGGCTTAGACGCCGCAAGTCTCCCTATGTGTATAATATACAATATTATCGAATTAATTAATTCAACACACAAAATTTGAAGTAACAATTACTTTCTACGTGATTAGCTCGTTCCACTGGAAAATATCACTCCGGTTTAATTGTTAAGAAATAAGACACAGATATCTTTGAACTTATACTGATCCATTATTATAATCGCTCAAGACGTATTCGTTTGCTGCATTGAAGCATTTGCTTGTAGTATCTCACTTTTGGCTTCCTCACTATCGAAGGTAGGGAAGCTTTGTATTCGTGCGGAAGGTTAACAATTTTTTTTTCTCAGAATCGAAATTTTCTAATCGCGTTTTACATTTCAGACATCAACGATCATATTTGGTTCGGTATCTGTCTGCCTGTAGTGAAATAGATGTGACGGGCATATCACCTACTACCGTTAATGCAATGTTCATGAAATTTTCATAGATTATTCAGATTGCTGTCTAGATGGTCCCATATCAATTCCATCAAGTTTCAGCCGACACTTCAGCTTACGCATGCGCAAACGTATTTTCTTAATTATACCAATATTTCAGAAACAGTTTGTTAGATTTGACTCAAAGCTGGAAGTAAGATTTATCGGTAAAAAAATGATGCTGTATTAATTCCATCAACTGCTTTCTCTTAATATTATATTATGATTTCAGAAATATAATATTAATTTTTTTCCATTAATACAATTTGTGTGTAAAAAGATATTTTATCAAAAATTAGTTATAACAATTTAATCATTATTATTTATGTAAAACCATATCACTATTTTTAACGTTATTTTTAATCGAATCAAATAAAAATCGTCAAAGATTGATTTAAATTATTATTTATAAAGCAGGCATGAATTTTTAATTAAAAATCTAATGTAATAATTATTACATGATTTTAGAATTTTAGAATAAATAATTATCTATTTCAAACCCTGATTTAAAGTATATATTTTTTTTACACATATGCGTGATTTAACCAGCAAAAAATGGTAATGACCATCCTCTTCCGGTAAAAACGAAAGCATGTTGACTCCATTAAGTTCAATCATCGCCATGATATCCACTCACACGAATTCCTAGCATTTCGTCTTTGTAATAAAACCAAGTTTTACGAAGCTTCGATGGCTGAATCAGCCACGCAACCTCTTTCAGGATTGAGAAGAATGAGGCTCCAACTTCTTATAAATTAGTAAATTCGATTTTAGTAAAAATAAATTAATCTTACGTAACTTTTCTTTAAATAGTTCTATTTTATAAATATTTATGTGATTCCTATCGGTTTATTATTTTCAATAATGAACCATTGTAATCGTCCAAAAAAAAAAATATTAAAAAATAACCTTCTCTCAAAATTAGAGGTTTTACGTTTCACGATACGTAGAATTCGAAAATCAAATAAAATAAAAATTGTCCACCGCCGTTCGCGGGTTTTCTCCGATACTACTATACCGATTTTTTTCAACTTTGGAATCAAAGTCAGAAGTCACCCAAGGATGATTCTCCTATCTCGACATTACAATCCGCCCTTTCCTACTAAGATTGCGGCGGAAAAACCTGTGTTGAAATAGACTATAGCGCCTAAACAAATGTAGCAATTTCAATGAAACTTGGTTAAAATCTTCTCCTCGATGTTCTTTAAATTTATCTGTATAACGTACTTCAAAATAATGAAGCTGGAAAATAGTTACGAGGGGTGGTAAAATTAGATTTTTTAGTAATTCGAGAAGTATACACTTTTTTGTTGATTTTTTTTTTAAAGTTTGTGGAATGTTCTAAAAAATAATCGTTGAAATCTGGGATTTACTTTTTATTTTACATCAACTGAAGCAATGTTGTCTATATTTTTTTTAGCAAATTATCAATGATAAAAAAGAAAACTATTTAGAACAATATTAGTCACTCCTTTTTATTTATTTCCCTTTATGTTACATGGAAAGTAATGTTAATTTTGATATTAAATTGTTTGAAAATAATAAACCATTTTGTAATAATTTGCAAAGTAGTTTTCCCTTCGAAATGTAATAGTTAACATCTATTGCGAATACTTTATCTAATTGTAAGTGATAACGAGATTTATTGAAAAATGACTTTCCATTTCTTGTGTAATATTAATTGAAAGTGATCACTGTATTTATCATACAAGCACGGACGGATCTACGAGGAAGGGGACTTTGGGGCTGAAGCCCTTCTTCCCCCTCCCCCTCCAAAAAAATGATAAAATATACCCATGTTTAAAGAAAAAAAATATTTATAAGTATTATTGTTGGTCTAATTACATTTAATAGGACTTAAAGAATCATTTAAACACCATTTCATTTAAGTTTCCTCCCCCCTCAAAAATTGATAAAATATAACCATGTTTTATGGAGAAAAAAATATTAAAAAATTATCTCTTAAAGTATTATTGTGTAATTACATTTAAATGGACTTTAGGAATCACTTAAACACTATTCCATATTGGTTTAGATTAAGAAATAGTTTCTTTCTTTTTTTTAAATTAATTATCCTTATTTTTATGAAAAAAAGCTTTCGGGATGAAGCCACCCCAAAATTGAATCCTGGATCTGCTAATGCATACAAGTGTATATATCTTGAGAACGGCATCTTCCTCATAGAATCTAATATTGACTAATCGAAAGAAGTACAAGTTGGCATTCAAAGTAGTTAGTTGGGGAGATATGATCAAGTATGGCTACAGGAGAAAAGGCATGGCAGAGATTCCGGAAAAGATTTGAGTGTTGATGAACATCCTCATACACGGAAGACAACATTGAGAAAAGGTACTGCTTAGAAATGGAACAGGAATGAGTCACTAACACTAGGGAGCTATCCTAAGAAAATATTTTCTCACCGTCCAGTTACAACTAGCAGCCAGATGGGCCCAATTTGCCTATTGAATCTCTTATTGAATATTTAATAGTTGACCGTTGCATTATAAAGGAAGGAGATGGTCCTAGGTGGCGGTCATAAATAGGCTGAATAGTGGCAAAACTATTTTATTAAAAGCCATCGTTTCGACCCGACTTTGCAGGTCTTCTTCAGGGAGGTGTGTTCAGCTAGCAGTTTGCTGAAGAGGACCTGCAAAGTCGGGTCGAAACGTTGGCTTTTAATAAAATAGTTTTGCCACTATTTAGCCTATTTATGACCGCCACACCGGACCATCTCCTTCTTTTATTGAATCTCTTAATTCCTCACTGGACCTGGGGAGTTTTGTATCAAGTTGCACAGTGTTGGAAACGAAATCGATCCACTATGCTCCAGCTGTGGCATTCCGGAAACCGTCGAACATGTGATCACCAACTGCTCTGTGTTTGAGGCACTGAGGACCAAACCAAACATAAGCACTGGTTTCTACAATTCTGGAGAATATGATTTTCCCATACTATGAAGCCTTCGTGTACGTTGGAAAGAAAATAGTAGTTAGTAACATGTTTCGATTAGGGAGGAAGTTGAAGAATTCCCATAATTTCTATCCTTGACGATTCCTAGGTAGAATTCATAACAATGGTGGATTGCCTAAAAATGTATATTAAATGAAATACGTACAAATTAAAATGACACACAAATTTACAATTGTTTAACACAATAAAATTATTATCCTGCTCTGTCGAAAAACATGGTAGGATAAACGGAAATAACAAGTGTGTTTATTTTTCTTAACCTGATAATGAAAAAAAAAATTGAAAGACTACTCAATGATTCAAATGAATGAATTCGATAAACAATACATACAAATGTACCATGTGTACCGATTCGAGAACTTTTTTTTTAAATACCTCGGAGTATTAGGAATATATTAAATAAAAATCTCTCTAACTAGCAGGTTTAAACTTTTTAATGATTCTACCTATGTGTATTATTTTGATCAAGTACATAATAAAAGATACATAGCTGTCCTGAAGATTAATTAATTTTATTTTTAAGCCTTAAAATATTTTTAATTAATTTTTTTTTTTTAAGATTTCTGATAGTACTGACTTGATTCGGAAAAATCTTAAAGGCCCAAAGCTCAAATCAGTAAAATAATAAAAATATTTTTTAATTTAATGTCACCAATAATATCCCAATATAAATAGCAATGTTCACTGTAGAAATGGGGGAGGATAATATTCCGTACATTCTGTAATTCAGGGAAACAGGTGTCTTTCATATCGTAGCTACATCGTTTATCATTCTGTTGAATGTTATGATGGAAGGGAAGATAAAGACGATTTATATGTTGATCGATAGTTGATGGTTTGATTCGGGTTTTTTCTCATTCCATGATTCCTTTTATCGAACCAGAACTGAAATTTGCAACATTGAGTTTTATAATACTGAACTGAAAACAGAATGAAACAATTAAAATATCTATGAATGGTTACAAATTTGTTTTAATAAAAATTGAAGATTTTTTTATATAAATCATTGTATAAATAGTTAACTAGTATAAAAAAATTATTAGCTTATCATACGTTCACTACACTCCAATTTATCTTTCATATCTAATTTCTTATTTACTCTGAGATTGTTATTTGAAGCAATGTCCACAGAAATCGCACGAAAGTTCATAATTTTTTTTTTCGTTTAAGGCAAGTGTTTGCAAACGTTTGGGAAGTACCCTCCATTTGGCTCGGACTGACCTACAATAGTTTGAGTATGATAGTCGCTTAAGTGATACATAATGTTTTGGTTATACTAATGAATAAACTGAAAATATTTTATAACTTGAATATAATAATGATTTCATAAACGGAGCAACATGCACTTTATCTGATCTTGTATCAAAGATTTGAATTATTTTATTTCATAGCACTGTACTTCAGTTATAACTTCCCGTAGCCATATGAAGAGGCATTTTTTTTTTCCTTAAGGATATCTGGAAATAAATTATGATTTTTTTTATAATATATGCACATTATCAATTTTAAATACATGTTTCCTCAACCCAGCTGATCAAACCCAACGCAATAAATTATAAATAATGAATATACTTAGTAAGCAATTTAAAAAAAAAAAAGATTTTCTGTTAGTTAAACGACATAAAGGGTTAAATTTTTTTTTTAAATATTTGTAACTGGTTTTGTATTAGCTTACAGATTTATAAAATGAAATGGAAAATAATAGTTTATATTAATTAAATAATATTAATTATAAATATATTTATAATCAAGTGCGTTTAATTTTTTTAATGAAAATTAAAGCAGAGATATTTCAATTTTTTTTTATTTTATTTATATTAAGAAATATCAGTTACCAAACAAAATAGTTGGTAATAATGCTTTCAGAGCCTGATATAAATTCAAAGAGCTTTTATTAAATAAAAAAAAAAATATGTTTAGCTTATTGAGGGAAAAAACTAATTTTTACAACTCGTTCAGCTTCCAACTGATATTAAAAATAATTATCCATTAGTTTTTTATTTGATGTATTAGGAATGAATTCTGCTTTATGAGGATATAGCTGAGGTGGTATATTTATCCAATCCTCTACAATGCACACACAACATAAATGCAACCCCCAATAAAATCGCTAAGATCGTTAATAAAAACTGGAGGGTACACCGTCTAACGGCGGACCAACTCCCATTTTACAAATTATACAAATGTTCAATTAATTGTACCATTCGTTGCTCAAATTATATAGCTTTAATTTACATTTATTCTGTAGTTCATATGATATTATTTTTTACAAAAATAAAATAAACTGATTTGTCCGAAGTATGGTTTCGATCGGATTACTTTATGTTGATAAAAAATAATACCATCTGAACTACAGAATATATATAAATTAGAGTTATACAATCTGAACAACGAATAGTACAATCAAATGAAATTCTTAAGCAAAATAAAATATATAAGCCATCAATAATCTGTTTATATAATAGAGAAAAAAAATAAGAATAACGATTGAGGAAAATACTGATTTAATTCCGTTTCTATCTCAAATAAGTTAATTAAACTTAATGAAATTTAATAACAGATACGTATTAAGTTGTATATTCGATCAATACTATGAAAATAATATTTGTTTTAAATCCGTGTGAAGAAGTAATTTAAAAAAAAAACTAATTATAAGGTAAAAAAAAATAAAGATACAAAACATTCAGGAAATTCTCTATCGCCATTACAAAACTAATCCAGGTTTGATGAAGAACAAGATGGGGTGCTAAGGTTGTTTGTATAAACAAATTAACAGTTAGCAAAAAATGTTTAAGGAAACCTTTAAGGAAAACGAGGTAGCAAATGATAGATATGTTTTAACCTTCTCATAATTAAGAATTCTTTGTGAATAAGCTGCTAATTAAAAAATAATTTAATTAAAACAGGAAAAATGACGATTATTAATTTAAATTCTGGAATCAATTTAAATAATGATTACATACTATGAAAAACATGTACAGCATAAAAGTTTTCATTCATTCACATCAACAGAAACACTTTTTTTACTTTCACTTACCTATATATGTAATATATGGTAAGGGAAAGTATTGCGATCGTGAAAATGTTCGAATCTGAGTTTTCAACGAAAATACACGATTTGAAGTCCCCGGAATCAAAATAATCAAGTCCCGCAAAATGGTCTGTGTGTCTGTGTGTATGTGAACAGTCTAGCTCAAAAACGAAAAGTCGTACGAAAGAGATATTTCGTATTTAAGATATGTATATATGCCTTATATGTGACAGCAACGTTTTCATTAAAATCGACTAACCCGAAGTGCCACTTTATCTCAACGGTGAAACACATTTTTACAATTTTCTCAAAAACAATCTTGGTTAAACTTGATGTGTCATTGTATAATTAAGTGGTCTTTAATGTCATTTAGGTCTTATCCTCATTGATGTGACTATGCAGGGCTTAAATGCCCAATGTTCATGTACGTCTTCCTCTAAAGTACCTTTAATATGGTTTATTTCAAAAAATTAACTCTCTTTAATTGACTGTTATTATAAAAAATGACTAAATGTTTGAAAGAATATGATTATTGGTAACTGGAAGAAAAAATAAAAATACTTATCAAGGTTGAAAATGAATCTCCGGAAACAACAGTCAAATTGTATACGTATTATATATCGTTGGAAAGCTGAGAATTTTAGAAAAAAAAATATCAAATAAATAATGTTGTAGAAGGTAATGAAGAATGACGAAAATAATATAAATAATAATTTCAGAAAACTAACATTATTAAACGTAAATCACATGTTTCCAAGGAAGTTGAATGAAATTTTCTTACTAAATGTGAACTTAAAAATTTTTTTTTTGCTTGAAAAAAATTAAACCCATCGAATCAAGGCAATCTCATTATTTAAAATACTATTTCATAATACTTGTGTGAAATATAAAAATATTTTATGGATATGATTATAACCTTAAATACATTCATTTAAATACATTCTGTATTTAACACTGTTGTATAATAACGCTAGATCAGATATTATATTTAAATAATCAGATGTACTTTCAAATCTCTCTAGGCATATATGAACCTTTCGGTTGTCAGAATGACTAACTCCAATTTAAACATTCTTTATTAATTATTTTAGTGTTATTTCTAGCGTGAAAATTTATACCTTTACTCACAGTTATATATTTCAACACTGGAATCACCTATTCTGGAATCTATTTACTCATTGCCCGTATAGATATTACTTTTTCAACTAGAAATATCACTAAAATGACATTATTCAAAAATTTTGAAATTAGAGTTATTCCTTCTGTGAATTAAAAGGCTTAAAGACTGAAGTTATGTGGTTTATGAAAGCAAATGGAGTAACCAGACTTTTATTGCCGACGGTCGATATAATAAATGGACTTTTTGTAATTTTAATGGTATTTAATGAATTGTTATCTGTAAGCTTTAAGCTTAAGTTCAAAATGCACTTAATAAATTTTATAATAGCCCAACAATGCCAGAAAATAATTTCTATTCAAAGTACAGCAGTAGGTGAAAGTTGTGTATTTTACGCACCATATTTTTTTCTTTTATTTCAATTATTTGTTGAATAATTAATTTATATAAACAAATATAATTAATATAGCCTACAAACAGTCTGATTAAAATTGAAGCTTAATTGGATGGAGTCCCCAACAACGGGGTCCCTCGATGTTAATGAAATTTTCGAGTACATGGACGTAAGAGGAAGTAGAGCGAACGGAGTATACTATTTCGAAGCCCGACCACACAAGTTCTAGAGCTTCAACTTTATAAATTGTGGGTCAGAAGTCAGATAGTTGAAGGACATGACGTCAAAACACCATATGAAGGATGTGTTCCCGTTATTTCGGAAAGTTACGTTTCTTAGAAATACCAAATTTTAGATAATATCAACAGCTCCAGATGACCAAGGTCAACCCTAATCGATTTTTATGGAAATCGAAATAAGTATCGATTTCTATGTGAAACGCCAAATTAATCTGATGGAGCAATCAATATCTTTTAAAACGAACATAAGTATTAAAAAAAGCTATTTTGAAAATAAGTATATTTCCGAAATCGGCCATTTTTTTCAAGGAATGTAATGAAATTTACATTTCTTAAGTATTCTTTTAAAAAATGTCACCAAAAATTTGTTCAATCGTTTTATTCAAATGAAACATTTTTGTAAAATAAATTTATTTTATTGTACCATTCTTGTAAACAAAAATTTAATATTTATTATATAATTTTTATTTTATTCAACTTTTTTCCCCAAAAATCATACATTCTTTCTCTCTAAAACATACAAAGAATAACCTTTGGTGGCAGTCCTTGTCTGATGTTTATCAAACTTATTTATATCAAAATTTATTTTTATATATTTATATTTGATTCATACACCTTTGCTAGAGATAATAATTGATATTTTTTTTTAACTTCTACATAATCATTACATTCATACAGAGTGTTTCGTAATTCCACTGTGTTATTTTAGGTATGTGTTCAACAACGTTTGGTTTTAAAAAAGGGTCCTGAAGTGTATATCTTTCCAAAAGGAATCTCATTGAAGTTACAATTGTTTTTTTCGTTGAAGTTTTTTTAAGTACCGCAGCGTACTTACCAGAGTGGGCGAGTTCATTTCCTGTGGCCTTCGAAAAATAAATATTAACTGACCCAGGTTAAAGTTTAAAACCGTTCTCTATGGAATCCACGCCCCAACTAGTTTCAACTTGAACTTTAACAACCATTTTAAATATGTATTTTAATCCATCCATACTTATCTATTACCTTGAATGAAACCTACCACAAATTACTCCAAAAAGAAATATTGTGATCCTTTGTAACTTCATTAACTTTAATTGAAAATATTTTTTATCTTTATTTAGAAATCATTTTTTTTTTACATTTTTCAATTATTCTTTTAACTCTTTTTGTTAAAAATATCCTCATCCAAGTCTCCAAATGATCTTCATCTATATTCCATCTCCGCTCCCTATAATTCATAAAACATCGTCTCAATAGTAAATGTGGGTTTCCCTCTTATATTATTCAGTCCTTGTCTGATGTTTCCCAAACTTATTTATATTTATATCAAAATTTATCTTTATATACTTATATTTGTGTATTTGTTTCATAAACTATTATTAGAGATAAAAATCTATATTTATTTTTAACTTCTATATAATCATTAGATTTATACAGGGTATTTCGTAATTTTAGGTATATGTTCACTAACACAAAATAAACAAAAAAGTTCGTATTAATATATATCTCAAACTCATTTATTTAACTGATATCAAAGGGTAATGATTTATTACTTATCATTATTACAACGTTTACAGTAACTGTTCAAAGGGGCCTCCGTTTTGTTGAAAGCAACATTCAACACGACGAATCCATGCTTCTCTGGTTCTTCGTTTAGCATTGAACTGTGTCACAGTATTCACTCACACTAAAACACACAGAACTAGACAAACAGATGAGCAACTACTGCCATTGCTTATCGTTTATTTGTTTATCAGGTAATTAAAGCCTGTTATTTAGTATTAAATATGTTAAACTTTGTACAGTCAGTCTTAATGTGGTATATAAATAATAAATCTTTTATCTTTGATATCTGTTTAATAAATGGGTTTGAGATATATGTCAAAATAAATTTTTTTCTTTATTTTTTGTTAGTTGACACATACCTAAAATAGTTCCGTGCACTTACGAAACACCCTGTATAATAATATGCGCGGGATTTTATTTATGATTGGTTAAATTACATTTATCTATTTATTTTATTTTATCTCTTCCTCTTCTACCGCATATTAGTGTGAAGTCTTCGGTGGAGCTTGATCCAGGAATCTCTGTCCTCAACCATCCATCTTCTCCTTCACAATTCCAGCCCTCATCTGTCAAAGGCCTCCTGAATTGCGCTTTCGCATGTCTTCCTCGGTCTCTCCCTTGGCTTCGCCCTTTCACTTTTGTTTCATACACGGCTTTCGCCAATGCGTCTAACTATATAGCCGAACCATCTTATCTGGTGTTCCTGGATAGTATCCTCAGCTGGCCTGAGTTCCAGGTTTGACCTCATTGTCTTATTTCGGACTCAGTCTGTTCGGAGTCTGTTCTTATATTTCCTTCCATTCTTCTGAAGTACCTCATCTTCATAGCTTGACGTTGGCTCTTGTGTTTTGTGGTGAAAGTCCAATACTTGAGTAGGTGAGAATCGGTAAGAAAGTGTTTTTGTAAATTAATTTTTTTGTATTATTTGAGAATTATTTTTTCCGGATAAAGCCTTTCTTAAGAGAAATGAAATTAAATCACATTTATTTTTTTCTTATTATCATTCTTAGTACATACATCCAGATTGGTAAATAAATATTTTATTGATCATTTCAAAGTATTTAATCCTGTTGAAAGATTTATAAGTCAACAGAAAACGTCTACTTTTAATAAATAATACACTTTTTGATTACTATACCCACTTGCTGTATTACATAACTTGTTTTTTCTTCGCTATTCTTGAAAATTCACTCTCATCGATTCATTGCGATTGGCTTCATCTCTTGATGAAATTCCTAAGTCCTAGAAATCTCCAGTGAGAGCTTTCTATAAAAGTAGTTTTATTGATAAGAAGAAATGATGAGAAATAAACGGACAAAAAAAACATTAGTTGCCTCTATGAATAAAGAATAAAACAAGGGAAAAATTAAGGCAATTGAAAAGACAAAGAAGTTGTTGAAATTCGATTGTTGAACAAATCAGGATAAAGAGCATCTATACATGAGAAAGTGGCAGAAAAAAAGTGTATTAATCCAGTAAACAGAGGTTTTACATTAATTGGGACCCCTATTTAATTAGCCGTTAAATCCTTGGACCACAGTGATAAAGGATTGATAATAACTTATACTAACAAGGAAGGGTGGATGGACCCTTTTGGTCAACCGAGACACTGGAGAGGTATAATGTCCTTTTAACTATTATCTAGAGAGTTTAGCATTCGTAAAAAACAGTCTGTGTGATTTATATAAATATAAAAAACTTATAAATATTAATCCGAGGTTTTGACGTTATGATAGCCACAAACAAATGTAAATTAAAAAAAATTCAATTTTTCAAGCAGCGCATCATTACTAAGGGCGAATTTCCTATATTTTGTTTGAGAATATTGGATAAAGATGTTTAATTAATTCAATGAATTTCTTCTCCATGTTTTTATTATAGTTTATGACTGGATTCTGAATTTAATTTATCAAAATGGCGTCAAAAATAACTGGATATGTAAAAGAATCTACTTAAAAACGAGTTTCGATTTCACCCTATACGGTTGCATAGATCCCTTTTCTGGCCATCAAGAGCGATGGATGTTGATGAATGAGAATTAAAAACCAAAGAGAATTTCATATTGAAATGGTTGATTCCAATTTCGAAACTTAAAACCGAAATACAACTACAATGAAAGTCATTCAAAACATTAGTTGGATGTTTCAAATATCGACAGATCAAGACGGGATAAATTGTGTCTCGAAGAATCGATCCGTGCTGTTTTAAAGACTATATATAATGTTTTTTTAAATAAACCATGATTCTCGCCAAAAATTTGTTAGGTACAATGGGGCACTTTTCACATCTTTAGATTTTACAAATTAAAATATTGTCATTTATGATAACCCTTCGGATAATATGGAAAGATTTTTTTTTATATTCTTAAAAAAAAAAATTGTACTTTACTTTGTTTCAACGCATCATTGTTATTCTAAAGGGACTTAGTCCCAGAATAAAGTTTAATTTTCTATTCTATTCTATTCTATATAAGGAATGGCTTTTATACTCTTAAAGAGCGACAAAACAACAAATCAAAGCTTTTTTGCACAATACGCAATAGCAAATAAATAAGTCTTGAGCAAGTACAATGATGAATTAGTATAAGTTTAAGGATTGAAGGAGGTGGGATGGCCGAGCGGACTAACGCGTGTGCAAAACACTGCTGCATGAGTAATCGAAGTTTATATGACATAATAATTACGAGTTCAGCTCCCGTCGGGGAGAGACAGGGGAAGTGAGATTTTATCTCTGGCATTGATTCTCCACCCCTCCCCTGGTTCGGGAAAAATCTCGTATATCCTAAAAGGCGAGGAAGGAGTGGTCAAATAAAAAAAAAATCAGGAATTGCTGTGTATTACTGCTTAACTATCAAACTGGAGAGATATTTATTAATGGGAGAAACTAATCACTAATCAAGTAAATTGCTGCTTTATCAGTCTTAATAAAGTGTGAACTTTCACTAATTGTAGTTGTTGAATAGACTATTATGGTGATATTCTATTGTATATAGCAATAACAAATTACTTGATGCGAGAGATCTCATTGTGGTTTATAGTTTTCAATCTATTTTATTTTTTTTTTTTTGTCTATAAAATATGTATTTGCGCCAGTCAACTTATTGTTGACAATCAGCAAATGTGATGACGATACATGATATAATGACATGACAGGCATGGGAAAGAAAAGTACTCAGCAGTACCTCTTCCCTAACTTGTTCCAATTACTTAGGTTGTCTAAGGAAGGAGATCCCTCATCCAACGCCTTTTTAGTCTCCTTCTCATGTTCTGAGGTATATCAGCTGTGGCCATGTCTCTTAAGATAAGTCTGTTATTATGTCCATTTAAATTTGTGTAATATCGGTCATAAAGGGTCGTTATATGTTGGTCAACTGTTAAAAAGTGGAGGTCAGTATGTAGAGTTTTGTTAGTCACGTACCAAGGTGCTTTTATTATGAGTCGCAATAATTTAGATCGGAACGTTTGAAGTTTTTGTAGGTGGGTCTTTTTGGCGATGCCGTATATATGTGATGAGTGTGTCCATATGGATTTAAGTAAGTATTTATGTGTAAGTTTCTGTTTTAGTTTTAATTTTGAAGATTTGGCAAAAAGAGAGTAAAGTAGTTTGAGTCGTTTGTTAAGTGTCATACGTTTCATTTTAACATGTGGGCCGCATGTCATCCTTCTGTCGAAGGTGAGTCCAAGGTAATGTACCGTGTCCGTTTGAGGAATTTGATTGTTGTCAATATAAACTGGAGGGCAGGTGTTTTTTCGAAGAATAAATGTTATATGTTTGGATTTGTCATGATTAAGTCGAATTTTCCATTGTGTGAACCAATCTTGTAGTTTAAGTAAGTGATGTTGTAGAGTTAGTGAGGTAGAAAGTTGTAGATTAATTTTAAAAATCACATAAATAATAACGTAGTTACAAAATATAAACAATGATTATGTGTCCAACATCTCTGGTTTACTTAACAAAAGATAAGATCTTATTATAAGTTGATTTGTCCATTAAATTATGTATTCTATCGTCGATACAAATTTAAAATTGAATAAAGATATAGTTTTATAATATTAAAAAATTATGTTAAATATTAAACTTACTGTATAACGGGTGAGATAATAGCATCAGGCCCATACCTGGTGGCAATCAAGTTATCCGACAAGCCATATAATGGCCGCTAGTGAGGATAATACACTTAGCATACTGCCAACACCGTTTAGTATAGTATCTTCTTGCTTTTCAACCTCATTTTCCACCAATTAATATTGTATCGTTCCCCCATGTGCATAGTCTTGTTGAAAATCGTTTAAATATTATATTTAAAATCTTCATTCACTGTTGATATTAACTACAAATTAATATTCAATACAACATAATATTTTTATGGGTTTCCAGAAAGATGTCAGGGATAAACAATGATTTTACTGACGCTTCCATAAGTAAAAACAACGTTGGAGTCGTAGCAATAAGAAATAGTATGATTTAGCGCGAAGCGATATACCTAAGGCTGAGAGAGGTCTGTTATGGAATAAAATAAAAGAGAATAAAAGTATAGCTCACTGACTCATATCTGCACCCTTTTATTTTATTTTTTTTTTATTGCAGGATATTTGCAGCAGTGGGATGTTACTGTTATATAACAACCAACTGCTGCATTTTTAAACTATTGCATTCTGTTTCTCAGCTGCTCTTCTCTTCACTTGTGTCTCCTATGTTTTTCTTCTATTTCTTTTATTTATTCTTGTGGATTTCGCTGTGCAGCTTCTCTTCTTCTTCCCAGAGAGAAGTGAGTTGGTAGTACAATTTCTTTCTACTCGTATATAAAATGTTTGAAGTGCACATATTTGTCTTCGGCTGTCTGAGACCTGTCTGACATATCTGCACCTGTCGACGAACTGTTAACAATCAGCAGATGGAAATAAAACTGACATGTTAAACATGAGGAAGGACAGCTTTACATCAAGTACCTCTCCCCTAGCATGATTCAATTACCATGATTTGAAAAGGAAGACAGTCTCTCACCCAGCACCCTTTTGGTCTCGTATTGATGTGCATGTCAGCTGAAACCATATCTCTTATTAGTAAATTAATATGAAATCGTTGGTAAAGAGTCCTTATATGTTGGTCAAATATATGCAGGTGGAAACTAGTCTGTAAGATTTTGTTAATCACGTACCAAAATGCTTTAGTTATGACTCTTAATATTTTTCATCGGAAAGTTTGTAATGGGTCTTTTAAGCTGTAACGTATATCTGCGAGGACAGGCGGATCTACGGGGGAGGCGCTTTCGGGCTGAAGCCACCCCTCTCCCCCCCCCAAAAATGTTAAAATATAACCATAACCACAGAAAAAAATATTAAAAACTGTCTCTTAATGTATTCTTGTTCGTTTAATTACATTTAATAGGACTTCAAGAACCACTTAAACACCATTTCATATTGGTAGTTAATTTTTTTTCTTTTCTTTCAAATTAATTATCGTTATATCGTTATAAAAAAATCTTTCGGGCTGAAGCCTCCCCCCAAAATTAAATCCTGGATCCGCTAGTGTCTGGGAGGAGTATTTCCATAAATGTTTAGTTTCTGTTTCAGTTCTAGTTCTAAGATTTGGAAAAAGTGAGTAAAGTAATTTGAGTTGTCTTCCATTTCATATAAACATATAAGCCTCATGTCGTACCCCTGTTTAAGGTAAGTTAAACTTAGTGTACGGTGTTCGTCAGATAAATTTGGTTATTTTCTATATAAATTGAAGGGGCGGGAATTTATTCGAGGTATAAATTAATGTTTTTCAATTTATTGTGGTTTAGTCGTATTTTCCATGATTTTTACAAGTCTTGTAATTTATCTAACTAATATTGTAATGTTAGTGAGACTTTGGAACACTCCAACCAATACTGGATGATTAGAAGAAATTTCTGATCCCAGCTGAACAGAGAAAAATCTCCCCAAAAGGAAAGATTGAAGAATCAGGAAGTATGTGTGCGATACTTTAATCTATTGCGTTTAACAGTTTGATTATTGAAACATAAATACACAATATATCGTGTCATCAACTATTTTAACTTGTGGTGCTGTTCAACATGTGTTATTTCAACTGTTTTTTAAACTTAATTGAACAAACCTTAAAATTTAATTAATCTGGATATTAGTTCGTAATGAAATACCAGGCAATAGTAAAGCTGATGAAACACCCTATTTGAATCATGAATACCACCACCTGACTTTTTTTTCAGCCCTCAAACGACATACACCAGGAAATAATATCAAAGATAATGGTAAAATGGCAACATAACTGGATCAAAACGAAAGAAAACTGAATGAGATATAACGGACATACAATGCTTCCATAAAAATCGTCAATTCAAAATAGCTGACGACAAGATCTCATACTGAAGAGACTCCGAATGGGACACTGCTACCAGACACCCATCGATATTTACTGACTGGAACAGCTAGACCAATCTGCACAAAGTACCCATGGCAGTCGAACATCTACTGATTGATTCAAGACAGTTTATAGTTATGGTCTACCACACCATTTAATAACTTTTTGAATGATAATAGCATATATTCCTCAAGTATTTACTTTTTTAAAGTAAATATAATAATATTAAATTAGATGTTTACAATAATGCTGTGTGATCAATAATTTGCCACACTTGTCAATCTAGGGATATCATAGATAGTAGGGGATATAAGTCTAAAAACTAAATATATTTTTCATTAAAAAAGCTGTTTTCTCTTCCTATGAATTCACCTCATTATATTTTATATTTATAATCCAATTTTAAACTGATGTTCTTCTATAATTTATCATTACATCTGCCATATAAACAAAGGGTACTTTCTTTACCAGCATCAAGATAACCGAACATTTTGGCTGAATAAATAATAAAACAGAAAATATTTTGGTACAAATAAAACACTGAGCCCTGTAATAGAATTAATATCCCATTAGAATACACTAGTGACAAAATAATTTCTCGTATTTTAACTAAATTAGAAAATAATTTTAAAGCAGATATGAGGAGAAAAGCCTGAATGTCTAGATTCCATGACCTTTATAAGGATTTAAACAGCGACTCAGGTGAAAGCCATTACATATCAGATAAATACATTTTATTAAAGGTACATTTAAATTGCGTGGACAATTATTGTTTCTAAAAAATAGTGTTATGAGGAGTGAGCAACAAAGATTTGTTTTTTTCCTACCCCCCAGGAATTTCTTTATTACAAAATACAATATATATAAATGTTATATATACATAATTTTTTATTTCCTTTTACTGCCCAATTATTTATTATTATTATTTTTTATTTATTAATTTATTATTTATTATTTTAAAGTAAAAGGGCTATGCACGCTGGATGCGTACTTTGCATCTGTGGCCAGAGGCCTTTTATTATACCACTGGGCGTGGAGGGACCGCCCTGCATTAATGCAACAAAGATTTTTTTTTTTTTTTTTTTTTTCTTACCCTCCAAAATGTTTATTGAAACAATTACATATATAGTATACAATATACAATATATACATGTAATAAATTCCTTCCACTGCCCGAGGGCATTTTAAGGATTGGGAATAGCTAAGGGTTACATATGTGGCAGAAGGCCTTGTGACTTTGACATTGAACGGGGAAGGATATTTTTTTCTAATGCAACAAAGATTATAATAAAATATAGGATGTATACCACTACTGTTTGTCCGATTTTACAGGAATATAGAATCAAATATTTTTTTTTTAATTTTATTTTATTGAGATTTAGAACTGTATTACATGGAAAATACAATAGGTAAATGTGACATTGGTAACATGACATGTACAACATGAAGAGAAACTACCCATTGGTAGAACTCAAATTAAAGTTCTATATTAGAAGGTCCCGAGGCCATCTTCTTTTCAGACGTCTCGGAGGATTATCAGGGATCGAGGAGGAAGCAAGGTTTGAAACGAGAGGATTCGGATGATTCAAATCATAAACCGCAATGTGCGGTATAGATATACAGAATGGCCAAGATTGAAAGATTCTTATAAATATAGAATGTTTTTAATTCAGCTATACAACACATAACATTATTTAGTAATATGCAAAGAAAAGCAAAAGTAATTGTAAGATTAAGGTTATGCAACAAAACTTAATTATTCCTTATTTTTTGACAAATTAAAGTTTATTTAGATTATATGTATCAGGTAGTTTTATATTGTTTTAAACAACAAAAGGCTGTTTAATGCTTTCAAAGTAAATTGTTTTTATTTATTTTATTATTATTAATTCTTTTCATTGTATGTATTTTTAGAGCAACTCAAGGCAAACGGTTCTATACCATTACCAGTAAAATAAAAAAAAGTTCTGTTTAAAAAAAAAGGAATATGTAAAATTTATATGAAATAAAGCCTTTTTTCTATCTATCTATCTATTAATAGTATTATAAAATATAAAATTATCTAGAAATTGTTTCCCCAAATTTAATATAAGTCTCTCACATGTCGTTTCTTTTTTCATTTCTGATTTTATTTTTTCCTTCACATTCCCTATTTAGATTTTTCTTTCCTCTTTGACAAACTTAGTTCTATTTTTTTTTATAAACAATAGATTATAATACTTATGAACTATTTTAAGTATTTTATTAAAAGCATCATGATTACTTTAATTCATGATCGGCAAAGATCATCTCTATTGTGGATGCTGCGAAAATCTAATAGATAAATAATATATATATATATATATATACACTCTAAAATGACTACATTACCTCTCTAAGGTACCGTTTGCATTCACTATAAGCGTAGAGGCGCTAACTTTTAATCATATTGGGTTGCCTTTTTTTCTTATGAGTGAGTTATCTCAGTGAGTAAGGCAAGGTGGTCATACATTCTAGCCCTGTATTCAAGTCCGACAGTAGCTATTTATCCTGTTAAATCTGCTGTGGATCGATCCTGGGATCAAGAGACCCTTCTGTGGCACATCCAGCCTCTATAAAATAGGAACTTTTAATTAAATAATTAATTGAAAGCGAAAACCTGGTGGTTAAGATTGATTTCGGTCCAACCACCTCGCTGTGCAACAAGAAACATTACTTCGTTCCAGATTATTAATAATTATCACTCAGGATCCTCAATGGGTTGTAGTGGTACAGTTTTTTTTTCTTAATCTACAACTATATATTGCTTTATCTAGATCAGATTATAACAATGTATACAATTGTAGTACTATTAGTTTTTGTTTATTAGATTCAAGATTCAAATATACAGTGCTCTTAAAAAAAAAAGTGTCACAGAAGAATCTTTCTGTCGTCAATTCTTTTTGTATAATTGGTTCTTTTATTTAGTTGTACAGTTTTTTTTTTCTTAATCTACAACTATATATTGCTTTATCTAGATCAGATTATAACAATGTATACAATTGTAGTACTATTAGTTTTTGTTTATTAGATTCAAGATTCAAATATACAGTGCTCTTAAAAAAAAAAGTGTCACAGAAGAATCTTTCTGTCGTCAATTCTTTTTGTATAATTGGTTCTTTTATTTAGTTGTACAGTTTTTTTTTTCTTAATCTACAACTATATATTGCTTTATCTAGATCAGATTATAACAATGTATACAATTGTAGTACTATTAGTTTTTGTTTATTAGATTCAAGATTCAAATATACAGTGCTCTTAAAAAAAAAAAGTGTCACAGAAGAATCTTTCTGTCGTCAATTCTTTTTGTATAATTGGTCCTTTTATTTCAGATTAAGTTACTATACAGATATATCATGTGTATAATCTAAATTTAGATAGCATCAAACCGTGGGGTTCAGTTGGAAAAATAGTATAATTTAAAAACTCGCTGAATCCTAACTTGAGTATTCCATCCTATCCGATCAGAGGTGTTTGATAAAAAAGGTTTCCAGGGAGGGCCTTGGTTACTCCAATTGAATTTATATTGAAGGAGGTCAAGATAGATCTTCCGCATTCTGACCATGGATCCGCCCATTTCGCCTCAGCGGCTAGCGGCTATTTACTATCGAAATAAAAAAATAAATATATTTTAGAAGAAGATCTAATAATTTATAATAAATTTAAATAAATGGATATACGTAATTTAATATGATACGGCTTTATCATCACGTTCATAAGTAGCATCTAAAAAAATTAAGGATCATTTACAGAGTATTATACATAAATAGCAATAAGATTATACATGTATGGATGCAGGGATACTATAAAATAAAATACAATAAATTTCAGACAAACTGGGAAAGGAAAGCTTAGAAATAATGCCAATCTTTCCCAATCGATACAGCCAAGTGGTAGAAAAACTAATACTGGGCTAGCTTGGAAAGAAAATAATTTTCAAAAGTACATTTAATGAAATTTACAACTGTATTCACTAAAATTACAACAAGTAAATTTGAATTGGTAATATGAACTGTACATCTTGAAAACAAACTACCCATTGGTAGCACTCAAATTATAGTTCTATATCAGGAGGCCATCTTCTTTTCACACGGCTAGGAGGTTTGACATGAATCAAAGAGGATGCAAGGTTAGAAACAAGTGGGTTTGGATGGCCCTGAAATTTATTATGGAAGGATCGGGATCGGGCTAAGTAGTTAAGAAATGATTTAAATATTTTATTTAAGCTTAGCCACAAAATAGATAAATAAATAAGTATTTAAAAGTAGTTGAAGAGAATCATGGTTGGGGTAATAAATCAAAATAAAAATAATATCTTTTTTTACATTTGCCGACGTTTCGGCCCAAAGTTCAGGCCTTCATCAGGGCTGAGAAAATAACCAGATAACAATAGGTATAAGAAACGATAAACATTGAATAATAAAGAATTATAATTAAAAAGGTGAAAGTTATAGATTAATAAATGTAATTAGAGAAAAACTTGAAGTAAAATGAAGTAGATAGAGTGAACATTAAAGTAAAATAAAAAAGGTAGAATAATAACAATAACAGATAAATAAGAAATAAATAATAATAACGGTAAAAAAGTGCGGACTAATGAAAGAAACATAATCAAAATAAGTTATAACATAAGAACTAAAATGATAATCTTAGAAGAAAATGTAAAAAAGAGAAGAGAAATATGATATTATGTAAGGAAATAATAGATATGAATAGAAATTAAATAAATAAATCTATTAAAAATTAAATAAACCTATTTAGATAAAAATAAACCAGGTTCGTTTATCTATCTTATCTTAGTTTCCCTCTTTTCCGTTAATCTATTTTTCATATCTCTATTCATATTCTAGTTTGTATATATTGATACATTTGCTCATTTATCTTTTTTTACATTATTTTAACTTTTTATTATTTAATTTTTATATTTATTAATATAGTCAGTATATTTTGATAAATTGTACAATATCTTAATGTTTTATTTATATATATTATTTCCTTATATAACTTCATATTCCCTTTCTCTGTTTTACATTCTATTCTATGATTACCATTAATAAGTGCAGACTAATGAAATAAACATAATCAAAATAAGGTAACGTAATTAAAATAATGTAAAAAAGATAAATGAGCAAATGTATCAATAGAAGTGCGCAAAGATTTAAAAATCGGAAATAAGGGTGCCAAAAAAGGTGGGGCTAAGAGAAAAGAATTTAAACCTTAGAAGGCATTTTTATAACTCGATTTATATATAAAATTTCCACACTCTTATTTTGAATTTGAATTTGAATGAGAGGGAGTGTAGTGGTGTCACAAATTAAAAATCCAAGGAAAAATGTTAAAAACCGTTTATACATAACTAATCTCAGCTTATTCGGCCCAAAGGAGGATATTCAGTAAGTAGGTTCACCAGATTTTCTTAATAATATTATATTTAATAAATAATATGATTGTTTATACGAATAA